>CALSFV010000023.1:0-515000 GCA_943737045.1 Parapristionchus giblindavisi | reverse complement strand
AGAATTGGATGAATTAGAAGGTGAACAAGTAGCTGATGTTTTTTTAATATTTTAATTGCATTTCGCTGAGTTATTTCTCACAGAACAAGATTAATTCTTGTCTACACTTTTTTATGCAACATCGACCCTGGCGATTTCAGTGCTCCCGAGGAGGAGGAAGATACACATGGATAAGAAAAGAAAAGAAGAAGATGAAGAACAATCTCGTACCTCATTTATGCTCACTTCCAGTCTGGACTTCTGCCGTAGTATCCAATTCTCAACTATGAACATTCAGTTGAATCGATCCAATTGATAATCAAAGGACTACAGAATGATTGAGCCATCGTATCTCGCTCACTATCGTAAAATAGAGAATTGAAAGAACAAGTAAGTGGCTGCGCACTCGCATTTTATTATCAATTGATAATCTAGTTTCATTTTATAAATTATATATTAATACTGGGAGAAAGGAGGGAAGGCTGTGCGCATACATGGGCGGCATTGTCGCTAGCGGCAAGACCCACCTGATTTTCCCCAAAATCGCTCAAAAATTATCCGCGAAGTGAAATTATTATATTTACATGCCCCATATTTTGCTCCGACCCACCGATTTTACTTTCCAGCGGCAATGGCCGCCCATGTATGTCTGTGCTCATGAGTATGCGGAAAATTTTCCAATTTATTTGCGAGGCAAGGCGATTGGCCAAGCCCCGATGGGAAAGCAAGGCTGTAAGCAAAAAAATCGCTTTCACGCGCCCGCCTATGGATGATTATTAACCTGCAAATGTATTTATAGAATTGGATATTGGTAAATATAAATTAGTTATGTTATACGTAGGATGCTCAGTTATACCATAAAATAGTTGTCTGATTACAGGTGATCGATTAGTATAATTGAATCAAGAGAAGGTATAGTGAATATGAATTGAGGATGAAGAAGAATGGAATGAATGAAGAAGATGATGAAGTAATAGAGATGATAAAGTGAATTGAGCAGATCCGAATCAAGTTGGTTTTGATTGATTTATCGATTAGCAAAAATATTGTTTCAAATTAAACCGTAGTTGAATTGTCTCAAGCAGTAGGATGAGTATCTGTTCTACGAGAATATTACATTTAGAAGATAATTAGTATCTCACCGATACCTGGGCAACCTTTGCCGCTGGAAATTAAAATCGGGTGGGTGGGATGCAAAAATTTCATGTTTGAGTGAATTTTGGCTAATTCATTTTCATTTGGAGCGAATGTTTTCCTAGATCGAGTTGGTCAGGTGCCAAAACCGGGTGGGTTCTTCCCGCTATAGCGCTAGCGGCAATGCTTCCCTGTATGATCTCACATAAGGAAAATGAGATAGATATAACGATGATAGACTAGACTATTGATTAGATTGAGAAGAGATGAATATACTATACTTGTTGTAGAGTAATGCATTGATGACTCAATTGAGAAATACTCAAGATAGAATGAAATATTGAGAAATATGTAGAGAAGAGAATTAGATGAACATGAACATGAAAGAACTGCAATACTAGAGGTATTGGTTGATTGATTGATTACAAATTTGTTTTTTTCTAATCAGAATTTATCTATTTCTTTTTTAGGAACCATTTCGAAATGCACAAGATATGGCAGCTAGAGTAATGAGAGAAGGAGCTGAGAGGATTACGGTATTGAAAGAGAAGATTATTTAAAGAGAAGTATTATCGATTGAAGCCAAACTTGTAAGTTGTACTGTAGATATGAGGGATTATTGATTGATTAATTCAGATTAAGAAGGGAATCTACATCAACAGATGATATAATAAAGAACCTTGAAGGAAAACTGGCATTTGAAAGAGAGGAAAGAAAGAGATTAAAGCATATTCAATTGGAAAATGAGGATGAGACAATTACTGATCATCAACATTATAGAAAGGTACTTTATTGATTGATTGGCTAAGTAGAAAGAATGAATGAAGTATACTGTAGGCGATGAGAGGTCGATTACGTGCAAAGGATGAAGAATTAAGGAATGAAGAAATTGAAGGAGAATTGCTAATGTTTTTTATTTGTATCGCTAGATATTTATTGCTATGATCGTTCCATAGTTTGTTGTTGTTCCTTGGCTGGTTCACATTTGATTTTTATTTAAAATTTCATGTATATTTACGTCAATAAATCGTTGTTTATTCGCTGGCAGTATTCCTGAGTACAGAACAAGTAGTAAAAGAAAGGGTAGAAACAGCCTAATAACTGCTAGAGAAAAGGCAGCAAATTGTTTTAAAAATGCTAGAAAAAATGTATGTTACAGTCAAAGAAAAGGCAAGAAACAGCTAAAAGCTATGAAAAAGGTAGAAAACAGCCAGAAAACATACATATCGCTAACTGTAAAATGTATGTATTTTGACAGTTCACATGCATGTATTGTAGCTGTCGCCTGTATTTTTCCTAGCTGTAAAATGTATGTGCGGTTTTACCTGAGTGAGAAAGAGTTCTTTCTTCTTCTATCTCGCTCTTCCATCCCTTCTCTCTAGTGTAACATCTTCCTCTCACAATACAAAATCTAATTGATATCTTATTTACCTTCGATTATAATAAAGGATTTTGCATAATGCTGTGTTCAGAACTTGGAAAATGCAAGAAAATGCGGAAAATGCTGTTCAAAAGTTCAGGTGGAAAATGCTCGAAAATGCTCGATTTTGGATCGAAAAAGATGGTTTTATACACTTTAAAAGCGTTGAACCTCGATGTTTCATGGAAAACAGCTAACTTAGGTCATTTATAAAGTATGCTGCTGAAATAAATATCGTATGATCCTTTTTTGAGCACTTTAAGCCGAAAATCAAAGAAAATGCTGCGAAAAATCAACCTAGCGAGTCCATATTTAAAAATATCACTTATCATCAATAAAATGCGTCCATAACACTGTTTGCGACCAATAAACGTTGATATTAAACAAAAAAAACATTGAAATTTGCTCAAAATCCTCGAAAATGAGCATTTTCAGAGCATTTTCCGGTTGAACTTTTGAACAGCATTTTCCGCATTTTCGTGCATTTTCCAAGTTCTGAACACTGCATAACCCTGTTGAAATGAATTTGGGTGAAATCGAATCTAGTTTGAACAATATTCTAAATGTCTCTGACATTAATCAAATTATCCACATTAACAAATGATAAACCCAAGTCAAATAGATTTATCGATCGACCGATCCAAGAATACAGTAACTAGCATAATCTACAGTACATACTTTGGTTGTATATTTTGATATATCTTTTTTTTTTAAAAAACAACACAATAACAGTAGTAGGTCACCGATGAGAGTGAATGAACGAAATGATGAATAAATCAATAAATTTGGAATATAAAGAGAGATGATCTATCACAGATAAGAATAGAAAAGTATTGATCGACATTGGTGAGGGATAATCATGGCAGAATCTAGGTGGGACCAAAAAAAGGAAAATCGAGGTGAAAGAGGCATAAAGGATATGGATAAACAAATGGAAGAACCCTATGTCCGAAACATAAAATAAAGTGATAGTTATTAATAATTCAAGTGGCCATACTCTATCACAATTTCTAGGAAGGAAGGGAAGTTAATCAACGATATGAGAAAAAAACTTAATAAATAATCGATAACGGGAATAAGAAAGAGGTCACCAGACTTAAAGCAGATACATTTAATGGAAACAAACAAAAGAAATGGATGAGAGAATGAATATTAGTATGAGGGTGTATGTGTACAATGGATAATGGTAAACAAATACTATAGATTAATTGAGGATAAATAATGTTTACTATGGAATCACACTTTGTGCATGGATAGATACACCCAAAATCAATCGATATACTCTAGCAATCTACAATAAAATCAATAAATGATCTCACAGGTGCCAAGGCGGGGAAGAATTAAAGTGAAATAAAACTATTTTTAGTGGAGCGGCCGATCAGTAATGGGACGAGTTCCCTATCATAGTTATTCATTCCTTTGTATACACAACTATAAACAAGTTAGATTTAGATTAATCTATAACTGACAAGACAGACATAGATGATATCTACCATAGATGAGGATGGATTCCTAATGATTCATACAATCCAATCAGTGATGATCTCTCTAGAGGAAAAGACCAAGGTACATTTGAATGGAATGGAGTAGAACATGTTGAATTTGATGAGTGAACGAACTCTACCTCCCTCTCTATACTATCTAGGATAGAGGGAGAGGGAGAGGGAGAGGGAGAGGGAGACGTAACAAACTCCTCATCAATATCTTTGTAGTCACTTCTTCTACTAGATGAAATGGGAAAGATATGTCCTTCTGTCGAGAAAATAAAACGTTCCTCGTGAATGTTAACGGCGTTTTTGTCGTCGAACAACTGAATCAAGATAGAGATCAAAGATCAACATTTAATTCATTACAGATCAATTGAGTTCTAAGCACATATCGAAGTTCAACTGAATACGAAACAAAAATGAAAGATAATATAACTAACCAGATAGAGATATTTCATTGTCTCTGAAAGGAAGAAACTTTCCATTCTATCCTCTACCGTACCCGTTCGTACATCGTGTACCGTAGCGAATCCACATTCAACCTGATCAACAATCAATCATAATCAAATGCCTAACCAATTGATAATTTCAGACAATTACTCACTACAAATATAGCTTCTTTTTAGACACACAGTCATCTTCATATTCATATTCGAATTAGCCTCCGGAGTACTGTATTTCCGGACGAATACAGTATACCAGAGACAAATGAATCAATAACTCAACCCTTGTAATTCGATCGATTGAATCGAGCATTTCGTATCCAACATGAAGATAGAATGGATTCCGAGTAGCTCTGTACAGATGATATGTTGACTCAGCGAGTTCTGGACGAAGGGGGTAGAAAGCCACATCCGGTTCACTAAAGGAAATAAATAATAAATTAAATAAATTAATATTTTTAAAATAGGTATTATAGATTAGCATTGATGACTTATTTAATAGATTTTACGAATCATGATGAAGAGAAGGATAGATATAAGAAAGTACAGATGCCTTGATAGAAAGATGAAATGAGAAAAGAGATCATTGTGATCAGTGTATACTTATCAGCTGTTGTTTATATATTAGAGAGAAGATACAAAGTAATAGATAAAAATAGAAATCAATCAATATATTCACTTTATTTATTCCATCAGTCTACTCACGAACTATAAAATAACAGTCCAAAAATGAATAAGCATACCGCATAGCCCAATTGTATCGTTCTGGTAACACTCCATATTTCTTCCATATACCATAGAATAGTGCATGATGACATATTGCCTCTTCCACATCACCTGCTAGAGTCTGAACTGCCGGGAATGCTGCCTGGAACAAAAATAATAATTATTAAAAGTTATACTTCAAATTTTGTTAAATTGCTATAGGAATATGCTACAGTGTGTAAGAGAATTTAAAGGAAAGAAGAACAAGCTTATTCAAGTATTTCATATAATAACCAAATACCGTAACCAACCTGTAATGCATCAATCCAAGTATTGATTGTACTACCATCTCTTGCATCAACATTCACATATATTGGATGTTCACCCCTTTTCGTTCCAGTACATGATGATCTATACGGCAATCAATTATGATAAATCAATAAAGATATGATATTATATTGGAAAAAGCAAGTTACATAAAAGAACCAATATTCCGGATACTAATATATTATATTATAAGATATACATACTACCGTATCCCACTCACTCACCGTCCCCTCCTCATATGAGTTTGTATGGTTGCGTATGCTTCATTGAACATTTCCAGATATTCTCTTTCACCAAACATGATGTATGATTTGAGTAGATACTCGTAATATGAATCCAATCCTATAATGATAAATAAATGACTTGATGACATAGAGAAATATTATGCATACCAGCTCCCAGTCCACTCAGATATCCTCTCCATTCTCCCGATTGAATGTTTACTACGTTCCCTATAATGACAATCATTCATACATTATCTTACAAGTAAATACTATATTCAATCAAAGATAAGATAGGCTTTGTTTTTGTCTTCTTCTGTACATCGTATCATACACTTTCTTTTCAATGTACAGGATATGATAAACTAATATTATATTATTAATATTAATCATACCAAAGAGTCCCGTCTCCGAATATCTCAACTCCCATAACCGTTTATTGATTCTTCTAGTGATACTCATGTAGATGGGATCACCCGTCAGTCTAAAAGATTAAATATTGAAAGTTGAGATTTATTAAAATATTATTTCGATAGTCAATTAACTTTCATTGATTATTCCATCAACCCGTCAGTTTCAGGTAACTCTATCAATATCTAGTCGTACTAACAGATCAATCATTCTGCAATAGAGTTTTGGAAAAGATTAGTCTTGATTGTGAGGAATTGTAAGAGATAAAAGATGAAATATTGGTGTGAACCTTGATAGTAATCCAAACTCGAGTGTTATACTACCAGCTCCTGCAGTACATGTCTCATTGATTGTTCCTGGTAATACTCCTCGTTGGAGATTCACACGAGGATATGGTAGACCTAGAATAATATCACAATCATTACTCTACAATAGTTATCGTAAGCTTCAAAGTATAAAGCCATCTACCGTACCCTATACACTACCCAGATATGCACTTCTTTTAGTCAATATTAAGCAGACAGTGATAGTATTACTGCATTTGTAATATCAAAAGTATCATGTCATTTGAATGAATACGTAATGGGAATGAACTTTACCAGTTGTGGTTCCCTCAAAGGCAGGCATCAATCTCGTAGCCATATCTCTCGCCATATCCAGTAGTTCTCCTTCGTAATCATCCATGTAGAAGTCACCCAATAAACGATTCTTATCAGAAACAATCAGATGGGCAGACAGCAACGGACCGATTATTCTGCAAATTAGTCTTATTATTATAAATAGTATTGCTACTATTTCTAGAACTATAGCAAAACTATTGTGCCGGAAGGAAATATTTTGTAATATTTAGTTTTTCTACAGTAACAACAGAAACATAATGAATAATTGGTAGTAATGCTCACCGAATGGTGGCTTCAAATACTTGAACAGTTGTATTCTGATCGAATGATACGGTACTGATAACTAAACGGACTGCCTGTAATGAACTCCTTTTTATAGAATATCTATACTCCAATACAATATATTTACATAATTACCTAATGTTATAATATATTAACTTTTTAAACTCTAATCACAAACTAATCTTAATGTCAATACAGTTAAAGTAAAAGAGAAGAGACATGAAAAGTAGATAATGATGAGAGATGGAAAGATAAAATGACCTGTTTGAACCCTGCCACATCTCCCATGACTACAAGTGAATCTAATGTATCAATTAGAGTGAGTGAGTAATCACCGAGAACGTCGTTGATGTTGATGTTCTCACTGTAATATATCATTGCAATCCATAAATATTTGAGAATCTATGTCAGGGCTGTGCGGCAAGGCAAATTTTCGGCAATTCGGCAAACCGGCAATTGCCGAAAAAATATTTTCGGCAATTTCGGCAATTTTTTTTCCAAAACTTATTTCAGTGTTTTTTTGCTTTGTAAAATTTTTTCGAGTAATAATCTTTATTGTATAATAACGAACAACATAAAAACGAATAACGTACAACAAAAAAATCAATAACGCGATAACAAGAGTTTAGTCCATAAGAACAAGGTTCTTAGAAAGGAGCAACATCATGTGATTGATCTGCAGGAAAGTTGATCCTGAAATAAATTAAGATTCTAAATCAGAAAAAATACGAAAATAAAATGAATATTAACCTGTTTTGGTCTTCTTGCATGTATAATTTCTGCTGATCTGGTGAAATCGCCGTTAATCGAGGGTTCAAAGTACTTGCTGACCTTACCCATTTCTGAATGCGCGAATGGAAAAAAAAGAAAATCATATAACGCGTAGAATAAACAAACAAAAACTAAAACAAGTTATAATTTACAATCAAGCAAACATAGATATCGATTTCAAAGGTCGAATACAGTATGATAAATATGGTGTATTTTGAATACACTACAGAGCAAAAAATCAACATGCTTTTAAAACTGCCACAAGAAACCATTTGAACACGTTTTAATTTATTTTTAATGTAGGAAAATATTTTCTAAATATTTGCCGAAATTGCCGATTTTGAGAAATATTGCCGAATCGGCAATTTCGGCAATGAAAAACCGGCAATTTCGGCAAACCGGCAATGCCTTGCCGCACAGCCCTGATCTATGTGCTTAGGTAAATAAATAAATATGGTTTTGAGGAGTAAAAATAGTGTGATTGACAGACGGAATAAGATGGATGAGACACATACAATATTCTATTAAGGTAATAAATAATGCAACGCACAAAAGTGATATGAATGCACGATTTTAATTTTTTCCACATTCACATCATCTAACAATAAGTCCTTCTTAACTCATAACCCCCCATTAACTGACGGATGTGCATGATCATGTCCTCTGCCTGTACAATGTATGGGATCAAGTTCATCAGCTGGCCATGCCCATTGCATATAGTTATCATAACCATAGTAGAACATCTCACGAGTACGATTGACAGCATGTAGACGAAGTGACAAAGGAAAATAAGAGAAGTCCATCTAAAATTAGAACCAATTAATTCATTTGTTGACTATTACAATAATGATTGCGAGATGTATCTCCAGGTTGAGACCCGAATTTGACAGGCTGATCAAAATAACAATAATATGGTAATGGTTTATCAAAAACTATTATATAATCAGTACTGTAGAGATCGAATCGTGTGTTCACTGATAGAAAAGAATAAATAATACACTGGGTTATTCCAAGCAGCCTATCATATTAGTCTTTCATCTGTATAATACAATGGCCTTGTTCATGATATACATCTCAGTCTAAGAATTGAAGTATACTATATTGATGATGAATGACTGACCTCTTCATGATATGATACAAATGGATTCTTTGTGGTTGCATCAATAGATTGAATGATGAATAGAGTAAAGAGTAGTGAGAGGTAGACGATCCAACCTCCATCCAACCATTCTGATATCTACAACAATTCAATTATCAATAATTATTTAACAATTATCAATTAATAAACCGAGTTATTATTGATTAGTTAATAAGAGGCATGTACATAACGCCACACCCCGGTTTAGATAGGTTTCAGACGAGACAAACAGCCATACATGTACTAAAGTTTGCTTCAAATCACTCCTCATACACTAATGACGTCATCAATCAAAGTTAAACGAGTGTATTACATGGAGAGAGACGTTCAATAAAGTATTCGATAAGTCAATAAATCAATCAATAATACACTTACCATGTGATGTCAATCGATAATCGATTGTCCCTCCTCCAGCGATTATCTCGTGTATACAACTACAACGAAAAACAGATTATGAATGAACTCCATTTCGGATAAAAAGATCATCTAACTATAAATTTGATTGATAAGAGGCCGTTTGTGTAAGAGTCGGGCAAATCTGGGAGAGGGTTGGCACAGGCCAAAAATTTTGATACCCTCAAAACTTGTGTATGTAGGGGTTATCGACCATGCTGATGAACATAGACATAGTCATTTTGGCTCCAGTGGTCCCGCAATGCCTGGGCGGGATTACGGTAAGATCACTTTTCAGGCCATTCTCGGTTCATGGTAGAGCTGCGAAAGAGGTAAACAAGAGGACTCTCTCAATTCCGCGCGCTCTCTCGCACTCTCGAGAGAGCGCGGCGAAATGAGAGAGTGTCGAGAGAACGCGCGGAATAGAGAGAAGCAGACAACTCCTCGTGATTTTGCAGATCACTATATCGAGGCAATATTAGCGGTGCAACGGAGATATGGGCTCATAATACATCGTAGTGATCCTCTCGTAACGCCGGTTCGAACTGTCATACTCGTCTGGGGCGCAAACGTCTCCACAAAAATTTTCAATATTCGACCTTTTGAAAAATTTTCAAAACTAATGATGTAGACAGCCATCATCGCCATCGAATTCTGTCCTAGGAGCCCAATTTTCATACCTCTAGCTCTACTATGGACCGAGAATGGCCTGAAAACGTGATCTTACCGTAATCCTGCCCAGGCGTTGCTGGACCACTGGATCCAAAATGACTATGCCTATCTTCATCAGCATGGTCGATAACCCCTATACACAAGTTTTGAGTGTATCAAAATTTTTGGCCTGTGCCAACCCTTGTTCGACTCTTACACAAACGGCCTCATAAGTCTGACATAGACAATCATATTATTTTCAATAGCACAGAAATTGAGCGGAGCGATATTGTCGAAACACGTCAATGAATGTCCCCTTCCCGTCCCTCCCCTTTCCCTTATGCAACGTAGATATCCATTCATGATTCGATAGAAACGAATGTAAAGGAGAAAACATGGAATATAATCGAATATAATTCATTCATCTTTTGTTCATCACATAACAAACGAGATATTATTAAAGTGATGTGGCAATCAGCTACGGTTAACAATTGATTAAACAAACAAACAAACAATTACTAAAAATAACAAATAATATGTAGTTCTTCCATGAGTTGTATATCATATCTAATCGATATTCTATGGGTTAGCCTTTGTGTGGACCAATCAAGTAGTCCAAAAGATAAGAGATCAAATGAATCAACTGAATATAGAGACTCTATCAATGATAATAATAACAAGATCTCAGGGAGTCGTCAATGGCTTAATATAAGCAACAAAAGAAGATCGAAAAGAAAGATCTGACGTTCAGGGCACAGCTGATATATGAATACATCTGATAGAGATATCATGGTATAAAGCACTATATCAATTAGATAATCTATGATACTCGGAATAACATAACAATGACTATAAGATACATAAGATGTAGTAAGAATAATCATCGGTAAGGAGAAATGATAACGGTACTCGGGGTTACTGTAGCCATTCTTGGTTACTGTAGGTACTCCTCATCATTGCATGAACTCTTGTAACTCATGATAGAGTGCCATTACTAGGGCTGATCCAGTTGATCGAAGAATATTGGCAAATGAACCTTTGTATAAACTAAAGAATCCTTCCGATCGAACGATTCGACTGACGGCTTCAAACGATGATGATTTCACTAGTTCACCCTGAAATGATGGATCACTATAGGGGTTACCATAGAGTACTATTATAGTTCATCTAAAGTGCTATCACTTAATCAAAAGACTGTAATTCAGCAAGTTCAATAAGTACTTTGAAATTACTTTGACAGATCATTATTGTAACTATAAAATACAGTATGCTAGTTATGAGTAGAGTACCTTAATCATCATACGTCTCCTTACAGTATCCCATGGATAGGTGAGAAGGGATGCACATACTGTGACACCTTCGGCTAAAAGGAATGATGGGACAAAGGTCAACTTCCTCTTCTCTGATCCCTTTTTCTCGTAGATACCACGAATAGTGTCATACAAACCAAAGTAGACAGCTCTGAAATGAAGATATTGATGAATGATCAAACTATATTCATAGAATTGATCACAAAGAGTACACTATAAATATCTCTAATATACAAAACAAGATCAACTAAAGATAGTTTAATTATTTAATACTTTATTTAACACACTAACATGTGAAAGCTATGAAGGAAAGACATTCGGAAAAACTCAATTACTAAGTTTCGATAAAGTGAAATAAGCCGTATTATTATTATTATTATTATTATTATTATTATTATTATTACTATTATTATTGTTTAGAAGTGATAACACAATTGTGACCTGTATATGAAGTATGTCTGAATAGATATGAAGAATCCTCGATATAATCCAAAGAATCCATCATTCACAATGGTCTTGCGAGCACAATCTACTAGTCCCTGCAAATTATATGTAATTAATGGATTAAATTAAAAATAAATGACAAGATACGATAAACTAGATTATCAATATATGCTACAGCAAGAAGCAAATTAATGATAAAAGGAGCATTTTTAGTGAGAATGGTGATGAACTGATTAGATGAAAAAGTAGTGGTTTATGATCATTATAGTCCTTTCATATTGTTAATAGGTTTTATTTGTATATCTCTATTACAATAAGACCAACCTTATACTCCCTGTTCTCTTTGTTCCTTCCTACATCAACTGAAATTCTCGTTCTGATGAAATCGAGTGGATACACAAAACACATTGTGACTGATCCAGCTAATCCACCCGCGGCCATACTCCTACCGAGATATGATAGGGAATCCTTAAACATGTACATTCATTCAATGGTATTTATGTTAATCTACCGATAATATTTTAACTATCTAAATTGATCTATAGACCTATATTATTCGTATTCTTCACTACGTCATACAAGCATAAAAAGAAAATATGACAAAGAGAGTATATTGATTGATAAACGTGAGCAGTCATTGCCATACCCTAGCAGTGCGAGGATTGACCCACTATATAAGGCCCATTTTAGGCCACTTGATAAAAAAAGGAAGCTAAAAATGACGATTTTTAAGCAAAAATAACGAATTTTTTGCATCTACCCACCCTATTTCGACAATTGACCCACTATATAAATATAGACTGCGAGGGTACCGAAAATGTATGAACGTGAGTCAATTCACTAAACGATTGAACAAATATAACATTCGAGAACTGTCAAAAGAACAAAGCAAATATACCTTACTCTCATCCTTGTGAACGAATTTCGCTCGGAATAGATCGTTAAAGGCAAAGTTCAATGCTTGAGTGGGAAAGTATCGAATGACATTCGTAGCATTTCCTCTCCAGAATGAAAGTATTCCTTGTTCACGTGGAACCCTCACGAGTGCATCCACTATTCCATTATAACGACGATCTGTTGCGATACCCGCATATGAATTTTGTACCTATAATAAATATATTATTTCCTTTGCATAATTCCCGTCGTTACATTAGGAATTGTAACCAATTATGACGACAGAGCTAGCATAAAGCCCAAAGAAAGAATCATTCAGCTGAATTAAAGACTCGCAGTAAAAAACTGTTCTTTTTCTTCTCGTTAATAATACTATTTGCTTGATTCCAAAAAGGAGTTTTATACGAAATAACATGGTCAGTACCTGTAGAAGGAGTTTGACCCGTTCAATCGGAGCTACAGCAGTTTTCGAGACGACGGCAGCAGCTCCACCAATGCATAAATCCGTCACAAACTTATTCCCACTCGAGGGGCCATCCTTTCGCATTCCCTCAACAACAAAAGATATTGATAACACATACTTTAAAGTAAGAAATATATTTAGGGACCGCAGTACGAAAATTACGAACGTGCAGTAAAATTATATTTTTATTATTTTTCAACGTTATCGATGATGCCGATTCTAATGGTAAAAAAGAAATATCACGAAAATGAAATATAACAATAGAAAACTGTGTTTTTTCAGTACAAAACAAATGAAATACAGATTGATTCAGCGCAGTGCGTAACACAAGGTTAGCTCACTACAGTAATTCACACTACATTTTTTGGGATGTCCCTAAATGACGGCCGCGGCCACGGCCCGACGGCCCATCTTTTATAAACTTTAGTTGAACTTTACATTTATTTTTTTCTATACATATACGTTATCATTTTAGATTGATTAGCACCTTTCTCTCTTTTTGCTTGTCTCTTATTTGCATGTATCCTCAAATATAGCCGCGACTGAAAACGAAGAGAGTGAGAGTGATAGAGATGGAGTGGTAGATCAGTCATGTCGTCTCTCATACATCGATCGATGAATCGTCTTATGTCTCTTTCTCTGGCTGACTGTTCCCTGTCTTCTTTATCTAATTTTCCCGCCATTTTTAGTTATCATCACGTTTCACTATGCTTTTTTATGTTACTTTCGTAGTTAATTCGCCCTCTCCTACTTCTTTAAGTACACAACTCTGTCTTTCCCTGCGTTCCAATCTCCCTCCATTACTCTACTTTTATCTGTTATCGAATGAATATATCTATAGCCTCGTCACCAATCAATTTTGGATTTGTCTTTGTTTATTTGCATATCTTATCATTGTTGTTGACTAGACCTTCTATTGTATTCCCATTTGCATATTATCCAAAATAATATTCATACTACGTGTCCTCACTTTGTTTCCTTCATTTGCAGTTTTCGGTCATCCTTTCAATCTCTCCTTTTCAAAGCGCATCTATGTATGAATCTTCTGGCGTTCTCTTTTATCATGAGTCATTCTACATTTCCATCTCTTCCTCTTTCTCCTCTATCTCTCTTTCATCCATTATCATGCCAATCGATCACTAGGGAAGAGAGTAGATCATCAATCGATAATGTCTATGAGAGAGATGAAAGGAAGGGAAGTGAGCCTGCCATCTTTTGTGCGTCTATATCTTGATATATTTGATATATCTCTCTGTTTATCTTGCATTTCTCTCTCTTCTAACCGTCTCTCAACTTTATTCATATTCTTCTGCTCCGCATTTAATTATAATTTGGAGGCCGTATCCATGAAGCGTTACAAACAATTTCTCGATAAACGTGACGTCACGATCGTAGACGTAGACGTTATGTCAACTTTTACGCCTTACACCATGGATACGATCTCAGACGATGTGCGCAATGTGTCCTTCCTATCCGTAATTGTATTTACTACACTCTGGCCACGACTGTCCTTTGGCTCACGAGACAATGTGGCCAGTGTGGAGAGTGATTCTCAATTTGTTTACATAGTCATTTAAATCATTTCAAATCCATTTCAGAGGTCGACACGACACCTATCGCCACCGCGGCGTAATCGACTAAGATGACGTCAATCTTGTTCTGATCCGTACAAGGTATGTTGCTTGACTTGGTTCTTTTCTCTGAAACATGACCTTTGACGGGAAGATCAAATCTTTCAAATTCTCATTTTACAGGCCGAATCGTCGTTCCTCATCGTGCAAGGTCGTCTAGAAGCCCATCGTCACTGCGTAGATGACATCAGATGCTGGACTAGTCCGGACTGAGTTCTGAAGCTTCTTTCAAGGTACGACCCTTCCTTGGATTCTCTTTCCTGTTATGTTATTTTCAAGTCGCGAAAAGATGAAAAGTTTGTAGAGATTTTGCCTTTTTTTTTCTTTTTTCATGGCTTTTGAACAGAACTTCTGTTAGAATATACTTCACCTTCGTTACTTCATTGTCTTTGCTTTTACTAACGTCCCCTTCACTGCTCACTGATCTGTCTCGTTGACAGAAACCAAAGTTTTATACAAAGTGATCCTTCAGAAAGCTCAACTCGTTTAATCTCGTAATTTGCTGTTTTGCAGGGCGAACCGTCACTGTCGACAAACATCTTCGGAAGCTCGTCGTCTTCGTCGATGATGATCTGCTCGATGTGCTCTTCAGAAGTGGTACGGCACCAAGCTCCGACGTCCGCGTTCTGCCGGCGTTTTCCAGTACTGGCGGGGACTCGTTTTCTGAAAAAATAAAGAATTTGGGGTTGTTAATGTTTGAAATCAGTGTCTAAGCCCGCGAAGTTAAATGGGCGGGGTCAGCATCGCTATATACATAAGGTTCACAAAAAATGGGCGGAGTTACGCATCGCTTTATAAGTACGGGAGAGGATGAGTATATGTATTTCGTTTGATATGCCTTCTAATAGGGACCCATGGTCTAGTGGATAGTAGATCGAATTGTCAATCCGATGGGTTGGTCGACAGGGAAGTTCGTTCCCCCGAGGAGGATTAGCAAAAGAAGACATCGCCAACAGAACCCATTTCTTTTTGCCATTTCTTCTTGATGCATTTACACTCTCTCTATGCTAACGTGGAGTGTATGTCAGATGTCCCACAGAATGATCATGAATCGCAAACTAACTTTTTCCCCTAAAATTGTAAAAATATTCTAAAATACTATTTATGTATTTGTATTGAATGCACTATCAATAACTTTCAATGTTTATTGATGCAGAAACAGAGAGAGTGTATGCAAAATCAATAACGGACGATTACGGGAACAAGTCAAAGCTGAAAAAAAAAGCGTATAGCTCTTAAAATGTGACTATAGTATGTTAGAGATGTTCACAAAGTTGTTATTCTATTGCTGAAGTTTAATCTTTTATCTTTGTCACAATTTTTCGAACAATCGGCGAAGATAACGGTTTTCGACAGTTTTCTTAGATGTTGAATTTCGATTGTTATTTTCTGTTAAAAGAATATAGAATAAAAAAACTTGAAATGTGACGATAGTATTGATTACAACATGACTATAGTATTGATTATAAGATAGGAAGTCGTTTCGTTTCAGTGCTAGATCAGTGATAGAGTGGCCAGATGAACAGACGAGATCGATGGGCAGAGACGCAGAGAACTTGATTTACCACCACTATTGAGGCGGTTGGCGGGCGGGGATAACTTCACTACAAAAAACATTAAAATTTAAAATTATTTATTTTGATAAAATAAAGACTTTAAATTACTCTAATAATTTTATTGGATCAGATTTCGTATAGAAAAGTCAAAATATCTTCGAATGAAAAAAAACTGTGGTGCATGCAATCTATCAAAAGTTCGCGAAGAAATGTCGGAACAAAGTTGCGAACTTTTTCTCTAATTCTCTCAAAATCCCATGCTATTTTCACAAAGAAAAAAGTTCGTCAAAAAGATGCGAACAAAGATGCGAACAAAGTTCGCATCTTTCTTCGCAAGTTTAGTGCGAAGTTTTCGGGCGACCTGCGAACTTTCCTTCGAAGTTTCTCGCAAACTTTGATAGATTGCATGGACCCCTGATAATTATAATATCCTGCTAAATTACTTCAATAAATCACTTAACGAGGGCAACGCCAGCAACAGTAGAAAAATCAGGATAATAATATTAAGTAATAATAGATTTATGCGTTAGAAGGAGGATTAGATATAGTGAACAATTGATGTAGTGATCAATAACATAAAATAAGATGTCACAACTCAGGTCGCAAAAAATAACAATTAATTATTATTCATCGAATACGGAAAAATTAATATGTTTTCGGAAAGATTTAACCGTAGGGCAAATAATAGAGTTATTTAATTCTAACTTTATTCCAAATGACAACAACACGATTTTAATGGCTAATTAAGCTATTTACAGAGAAGTGCATAGAAGATCGCTCTTTATGTAACATTTTTTTTGCGATTTTGTAATGTTTTAATTTGACGCTTAGTAAGAGTATGATTGTGGATTCTATAACTACAATAATCTCAATCAAATTTCAGCGACCGTATACTTAACATTGTTAATATTAGGCCTAATTTTTCAATGCGTATTATTTTCAGACTATTAACTTTATTCCATTTTGACTGCAAATACTAACTTGTGATCACTACATCAATTGTTCACTATATCTAATCCTCCTTCTAACGCATAAATCTATAATTATTTAATATTATTATCCTGATTTTTCTTCTGTTGCTGGCGTTAAGTGATTTATTGAAGTCATTTTACAGGATATTACAGTACAGCCCGATCTCCTTTTGTACACGAGTAACACTGCTGCGCGCAGAGGCGCTCATTTGCGCTCATCATTTATTTCTGCGGGTACTGAATACTTTTCGATTTCCAAAGTCTTAATCATGAGTTTCCGTTATGAAAAGTTGTTTTAATGACTAAAAAAACTGAAACAAAATTTCTATTAATGAGAAAAAAACAATTAAAAGTCAAATCACACTAGTCCGAAAATGATGGGTACTGTAAATTTCAAAAGGTCTCTTACGGCGATCGTGCGATCGATTCGTGATATTACAGTATACCTTTCCATTAAATAATTACCCATCGTTTTCGGACCAGTGTGATTTGTCTTTTAATTGCTTTTTCTCATTAATACAAATTTTGTTTCAGTTTCTTTAGTCATTAAAATAACTTTTCATAACGGAAACTCATGATTAAGACTTTGAGAATCGAAAAGTATTCAGTACCCGCAGAAATAAATGATGAGCGCAAATGAGCGCCTCTGCGCGCCGCAGTGTTACTCGTGTACAAAAGGAGATCGGGCTGTACTGTATAATTATCGGTTTTTTTTCATTCGAAGATATTTTGACTTTTCTATACGAAATCTGAGCCAATAAAATTATTAGAGTAATTTAAAGTCTTTATTTTATCAAAATAAATAATTTTAAATTTTAATGTTTTTTTGTAGTGAAGTTATCCCCGCCCCCCACTCGTCTCAATAGTGGTGGTAAATCAAGTTCAGTGCGCGCGCGATGGCTCTCTGCGTCTCTGCCCATCGATCTCGTCTGTTCATCTGGCCACTCTATCACTGATCTAGCACTGAAACGAAACGACTTCCTATCTTGTAATCAATACTATAGTCATGTTGTAATCAATACTATCGTCACATTTCAAGTTTTTTTATTCTATATTCTTTTAACAGAAAATAACAATCGAAATTCAACATCTAAGAAAACTGTCGAAAACCGTTATCTTCGCCGATTGTTCGAAAAATTGTGACAAAGATAAAAGATTAAACTTCAGCAATAGAATAACAACTTTGTGAACATCTCTAACATACTATAGTCACATTTTAGGGGGGCGATCATTTGCACAACGGATCATAAATCGGTCGGGAGGTGGCGCAGGGCAACTAAAGTTGTAGCATTGTTATCAGTGGGAGTGTACGGTATTGTGCTACCGTAACAGGAATCGCGAACTGATTTTTTTCAGTTGACCCATGACCCGGGGTTCATTGTTGAAAATGGCCGAAGTCGAAAAATACATGACCGCCCGAGATCAAATAGTAGTTGCCATTATATCCATAGTGAGCCACCTTTTATCTTTCTGGATATCGTAACCCGTACTACCGTAATCAAACAGGGATTTCCGTGAATTTCGCTATAATATTGTAGGGTACGGTAGCTAGATTACGATAGTTCTGGTTACGGTATCCAGAAAGATAAAAGTTGGCTCACTATTGATATAATGACAACTAGTATTTGGTCTCGGAGTTTCGTGAATTTTTCGACTTTTCTAATTTTCAACCATGAACCCCGGGTCATGGTTCAACTGAAAAAAATCAGTTCGCGATTCCTGACGGTTACGGTAGCCCAACACCGTACACTCCCACTGATAGCAATGGTACAACTTTGGTTGCCATACGCCAAATCCCAACCGATTTATGATCCGTTGTGCAAATGATCGCCCCCCCCCACATTTTAAGAGCTATACAATTATTTTTTCAGCTTTGACTTGTTCCCGTAATCGTCCGTTATTGATTTTGCATACACTCTCTCTGTTTCTGCATCAATAAACATTGAAAGTTATTGATAGTGCATTCAATACAAATACATAAATAGTATTTTAGAATATTTTTACAATTTTAGGGGAAAAAGTTAGTTTGCGATTCATGATCATTCTGTGGGACATCTGACATACACTCCACGTTAGCATAGAGAGAGTGTAAATGCATCAAGAAGAAATGGCAAAAAGAAATGGGTTCTGTTGGCGATGTCTTCTTTTGCTAATCCTCCTCGGGGGAACGAACTTCCCTGTCGACCAACCCATCGGATTGACAATTCGATCTACTATCCACTAGACCATGGGTCCCTATTAGAAGGCATATCAAACGAAATACATATACTCATCCTCTCCCGTACTTATAAAGCGATGCGTAACTCCGCCCATTTTTTGTGAACCTTATGTATATAGCGATGCTGACCCCGCCCATTTAACTTCGCGGGCTTAGACACTGATTTCAAACATTAACAACCCCAAATTCTTTATTTTTTCAGAAAACGAGTCCCCGCCAGTACTGGAAAACGCCGGCAGAACGCGGACGTCGGAGCTTGGTGCCGTACCACTTCTGAAGAGCACATCGAGCAGATCATCATCGACGAAGACGACGAGCTTCCGAAGATGTTTGTCGACAGTGACGGTTCGCCCTGCAAAACAGCAAATTACGAGATTAAACGAGTTGAGCTTTCTGAAGGATCACTTTGTATAAAACTTTGGTTTCTGTCAACGAGACAGATCAGTGAGCAGTGAAGGGGACGTTAGTAAAAGCAAAGACAATGAAGTAACGAAGGTGAAGTATATTCTAACAGAAGTTCTGTTCAAAAGCCATGAAAAAAGAAAAAAAAAAGGCAAAATCTCTACAACTTTTCATCTTTTCGCGACTTGAAAATAACATAACAGGAAAGAGAATCCAAGGAAGGGTCGTACCTTGAAAGAAGCTTCAGAACTCAGTCCGGACTAGTCCAGCATCTGATGTCATCTACGCAGTGACGATGGGCTTCTAGACGACCTTGCACGATGAGGAACGACGATTCGGCCTGTAAAATGAGAATTTGAAAGATTTGATCTTCCCGTCAAAGGTCATGTTTCAGAGAAAAGAACCAAGTCAAGCAACATACCTTGTACGGATCAGAACAAGATTGACGTCATCTTAGTCGATTACGCCGCGGTGGCGATAGGTGTCGTGTCGACCTCTGAAATGGATTTGAAATGATTTAAATGACTATGTAAACAAATTGAGAATCACTCTCCACACTGGCCACATTGTCTCGTGAGCCAAAGGACAGTCGTGGCCAGAGTGTAGTAAATACAATTACGGATAGGAAGGACACATTGCGCACATCGTCTGAGATCGTATCCATGGTGTAAGGCGTAAAAGTTGACATAACGTCTACGTCTACGATCGTGACGTCACGTTTATCGAGAAATTGTTTGTAACGCTTCATGGATACGGCCTCCAAATTATAATTAAATGCGGAGCAGAAGAATATGAATAAAGTTGAGAGACGGTTAGAAGAGAGAGAAATGCAAGATAAACAGAGAGATATATCAAATATATCAAGATATAGACGCACAAAAGATGGCAGGCTCACTTCCCTTCCTTTCATCTCTCTCATAGACATTATCGATTGATGATCTACTCTCTTCCCTAGTGATCGATTGGCATGATAATGGATGAAAGAGAGATAGAGGAGAAAGAGGAAGAGATGGAAATGTAGAATGACTCATGATAAAAGAGAACGCCAGAAGATTCATACATAGATGCGCTTTGAAAAGGAGAGATTGAAAGGATGACCGAAAACTGCAAATGAAGGAAACAAAGTGAGGACACGTAGTATGAATATTATTTTGGATAATATGCAAATGGGAATACAATAGAAGGTCTAGTCAACAACAATGATAAGATATGCAAATAAACAAAGACAAATCCAAAATTGATTGGTGACGAGGCTATAGATATATTCATTCGATAACAGATAAAAGTAGTGTAATGGAGGGAGATTGGAACGCAGGGAAAGACAGAGTTGTGTACTTAAAGAAGTAGGAGAGGGCGAATTAACTACGAAAGTAACATAAAAAAGCATAGTGAAACGTGATGATAACTAAAAATGGCGGGAAAATTAGATAGAGAAGACAGGGAACAGTCAGCCAGAGAAAGAGACATAAGACGATTCATCGATCGATGTATGAGAGACGACATGACTGATCTACCACTCCATCTCTATCACTCTCACTCTCTTCGTTTTCAGTCGCGGCTATATTTGAGGATACATGCAAATAAGAGACAAGCAAAAAGAGAGGAAGGTGCTAATCAATCTAAAATGATAACGTATATGTATAGAAAAAAATAAATGTAAAGTTCAACTAAAATTTATAAAAGATGGGCCGTCGGGCCGTGGCCGTGGCCGCGGCCGTCATTTAGGGACATCCTTTTTTACCACGATTTAAATTATTTTCGAGTTAATCTTTGGTCTTTCGCTTATAGTATTATTTTATTTATGAGTTTCACTTGCAACAATGGTTTCGAATCAATTATTTCTCTATTTAACTCATTCACACAAATATTGTAGATGATTCAACCGAAATTATTGATCGTTGTAAACTGAGCGAGTGAAAGATCACTCTACTGCGAGAATATGATTATATTACAATTTGTAAAATTAATTAAGAGTCGAAGGTGAATCCGCTCATAAAACGTTCGGCCGTTTATAGTTCAAGCTCAAGCAAATCGTTTTGAATCTAATCAGAGAATTTTTAGAAGAAACTAGGGCTAAATTGGATTCAAAAATCACTCTGATTAGATTCAAAAAATGCTCTGATTAGATTCAAAAATTTTCTAATTAGATTTAAAAAAAAATGTTCTGACTAGATTGAAAAGATGCTCTAATTAGATTCGCAAGGGAATGATAGGAAGTCACCATGGAGTTATGCTTAGTAACATAAATCACTGAAATCCGCATACAATTCTGACTGGATATCACAACTATCCTGATATGGATAGCCATATTTTTTCGTCTTTAATGTCATCGAGACTTCTACAGAGATAGATTGGAGCAGAGAACCGAGGTGATATGGCAATCCATATCAAGATAGTCGTGTTCATACCTTCAAAACTCGGGTTTTCGTTATCGATTTTCTCGAATAGCAGAAGCTCGTGGCAAGTAAACTCAACGGATATCCAGTCAGAATTTTATTCCGATTCCAGTGATATATATCACTAACAATATCCATAACTCCATGGTGAGTTCTTAGCATTCCCTTCTCAAAAATATTCTAATTAGATTCAAAAAAATGTTCTGATTAGATTCAAGCATTTTCTGATTAGATTCAAAGCGATTTACCTGAAAGCCTTCTTCTTGTGATAAGAAAACGCAATCAATTATAAAGATTTGGATACAGTTATTGGAATGCTTTCAATGTGCGAAACAAAACCTACACTCACAGAAAAATGCCTTATATTTAAGGGAATAATTCCCTGGCTAAGGACCCCATGGGAATTATTCCCTTACAGGTAAGGGAAATATTCCCCTGACCTGTAAGGGATAAATTCCCTTACAGGTAAGGGATACAAAATAGATTGAAACAATAAGAAAAATTGGCAAAGTTAATTTGCACCAGGTAGGAATCGAACCTACGAGGTTCGGTTCTGTACACAATACTCTAGCCACTAAGCCATGAGGACATATTTCAACTCTCGTAAAACTTGATGATAGATCTAGTCAGACTTGATCGTTCATATATGAATGAAAAATGGGAAATCCCTTACAGGTAAGGGAAATTTTTAAGGGAATATTTCCCTAGTAAAAATTGCCTTACCTATAAGGGATTCTGAGTAGATAAGGGAATTATTCCCTAAGGGAAGTGCAGTTACGAAACTTCCCTAAGGGAATTTTCTGTGAGTGTAATGCAACTCGTTTTACCACTATCGACTTTAATTAGGAACCGCAGAGACCGATCGAAAATACCGTAATCACCCGTGCTGTCGAGATCGCATTATTTTAAATAATATACAATATTACATATGTTCAGCATTTTATGTTAAAAATAATTTCTATTGCAAGATTTTCCATCAAATAATTTGCAAATTAATTTCATTAAACTTTTTAAAATTAAACTTAATCCCCTTTGTATGTTCCAATTCAAACTTATGAGAATATGTGAGCTAATCATTTTATGATTTTTCAGTGATAAATATTCACAATACGGATGCGAAATCGTGTTGCGGCAGAAGATCATCGGATGCCGTCTTCTTTGCGTCGATCAATAATCAGATCGACATACAGTATACAGAGAACGTGACAACAATAAAAAGAAAATGAATAATCTCTAGGACGCTTTCTCTTTGACCGGAGAATTGATACTCAGCCCTCTAGAGAGATACCAACGAAGGGTTTTGATCGATAACCAACTCGTTAATAATAATGAAAGAATTAAGAATATGATAACATCAAATGAATGATATTGTAAGAATGATAAATGTACTCCAGGGGGGATCATATGATCTAATGTCTTGAATTCAGCTACGAATTCTGTCCATTTCACTAGAAGTTGTTCAGGAGACACTGGCTTCTTCTCAGCCATTGCTCGTAATCGACGAGCGGATGAAAGCATTCTGGAAGAAAAGATCAAAAATCAATGATCAAACTTTGAACAATGTGATGTAAGCATTTTATTTCAGGTTAACGATCAATATATGTAAAAGAAGGATCGGATGAAGGTTCACTATAGCCGACGAAAGATGAATTTTTAAAGATCAAAGATTAACTGTTAAAAAGGAAAGGTACAAATGTAAAATATTTTAAAAAAAACTTACTTTTCATTAGTAAGAACACTCCTCAATGCTGCTAAGACAGTGTCTTTATTCACTTCTTCCTTCTTGAGTAATACACCGAATCCCAATTTCTTAGCTCTATGTCCATTTCTTGGTTGATCAAAGAATAAAGGAATAGTTACAATAGGAACTCCCGCATGAATGGCATCTTGGAGGCTGTTGTAACCACCATGAGTGATCAGGGCACGCGCTTTAGGATGTACTGTAAAAGATCAAAGATTAAGAATTAATGATTAGAGATCAAAGATCAACTTACACAATAGATCAGACTGTGGTAGCCACTTTGAGATATAGACATTGGGAGGAAGAAGTCCATTTAAATCTTCTTTTTCGTATCGGAGGAAAAATTGAATGTTCGGGAATTGTGAGAAGGCGTGGGCAAAGGCCTCTTTCCATCTTTAAATTAATTTATATTAAATTCCCTTAAATGAACTGATAATCTTACTTCTGAGGCATCAAAAACATGGGCGCAATCGATCCGAATGTCATCACTACGATTCCGTCTCGTGCGGATTCCGTCAGGTTACTGTAGATCTGAATTTGATGATTGACTGGTACTCACTTTAGTGGGACTGAAAAACTATCTCTTCATTTCACGCTCTATTGTTATTTCTTAATTCTATATAAGAGAGTGAACATAACATGTTGAAGAGACTGTTACTCCAATAATATACTTACTCCTTGAAGAGGTTTAGCATTATCTCTAGTCATTCCAATTCCTCCAATGTTAATGATCTTCGATAGAGTCGGTCGAGGGAAATCATAGAGTTCATTTGAGTTAACCATGATCAATGGAGTCTTCTTTGATAGATCTATTAGATCAGGGAATTTCGATCCGAAGTGCTTCCGGAATATAGCAGTCTCCCGATGGGCGAATACTCTGAATAATATTGATCATAAAGAATGAAATATAATGAGAACAAATATACAATTTGCAAAGTCAATGTAAGAGTGCAGTGAAACATATTTTCATTTTTAAGGTACACTCGTAGATAATTTGAAACTGTCCGCTCTGACAACCTTCTCAAGCAGACAAAGAAAGTGTGGTCAAAACGGAGAGTTTCAAATTAGTTCGATGGTGTGCCTTTAAGAACATAAATAAATAAATGATGAAACCTTGGCCATATAGCTCTGAATATTCCCCATCCAACGAATGACAGAACTCTCTGTGGGAATGATAATTCATCTCCAGCATCCATCATCAATGCTACAATTCACCTAATTCTATTTCTTTAATTTCTTCTCAAAAACCATTTCAAATTTAATCCAGAGTCATGGGAACAATAAAGAATAAAAATAAATGAAATAAATCTAAATATTACGAGGGCAATATGATGGTGGTAGTGGCACTCCCTGAGTATCAGCGATGAAATCAGTTAATGTACCCGTATTCAACCAAATCCATGACGGAATACCTGCAAAAAGATCTATTTTTTGTATTAACATATTTTGAGAAAGAACTATTGACATTTTGTAAATAAGCCTTCATTGCTTATTTATTTTCTAATTCAATCTTGAAACTCTGATTTAATTCTTCAACTTATTTTTAGATGTAGTTGTTTGTTTGCTATAGACTATCGATCGTCTACTTTTAACCTTTAATCTTTCATTAATCTGACCTGCAGCATGAATCAATCCCAATGGACAGAAGGCATGCATGTAAGCGAAAGCCACATCGAATTTCTGTGCTCGAATATACTCAATCAGTTCACGATTCGCCAGAAGCTCTGTAATCAAGATTTCGGTACCCTTCATTTGCTGTTGATGTCTTATGATTGATCTGACACCGTGATCTATATATTTGTAATGGGTTTTCTGGGCCATTGTGGCTCTTTAATTTTGTCGCATTTCACTATTTTCCTCTCATTGTAACTATGCAATTGAATGAAACGTCAATAAATGAATAAAGATATGGTAACTTACTATCACATGCGTTGACCATAGATAACATCATCGTCATTACCTTCCTCTGTCTCGCATCCCACAACGGAATGTTCTCAAATCGATTAGTTTATTGGACTAATCAATATTTATCGTTCATTCTCTTCTTTTCTGTAAGAAATTTTTTTCGGTGATGTTTTTTTGACGCTTGGTTCAAAAGTTGCTAAAAGTAATGAAAAACAAAGAAACCTCTCATTGTTTCATACTCGCTCGCATGTTTTTTTCATTTCCAAACTTTTGGTCACAACATTATCGTTTCTTATATTTTCACTGCTTGTACAATCATTGTCAGTATCATATCCCATTTGGATAAATCTCGAGATATCTTTCCATATAAACTGTTACTTTGACCAGACAGAACGCGTTTACTGCCACCCCTTTTCTCTTTAAATTCTCTCTAAAATGATTGACCTTTTCAATCTCGTTACTTTCTTCTACAATGAAACAGCTAAAGAATTTGAACATTGAGATATTGAGAAAGCTATCCTGCTGCGTGAGAACGCTTCCACTTTTCATACTCTCTCTCTTCTACTTATTTTTTTTATTTCGTCACTTTTGAACGTCGCTTTAGTGATCTAGGTATGTAGTTGTAAACACGACAAACCGCTATTTATTGCATTTATAAACCCCAGTTATTCGAAAAAAAAAACTTTTAGTCAAAAATCAAAATGAATCTTTAATAATTTTACAAAAGAAGATGTTAGAGTGACCTTTTATCTCATTATAGTTATGTTGAGGGCAAAGAACATATAATCTATAGAGTACACATAGAAAACAAAGTTGCACAATTCTGTCCGTTTATGCTACGAATTATCCAAATTGAGCTGTCAAATTTGTACGGAATACAAAGAAATGTTTCGCGAACGCCTACGTCATTTCGTGGGAAAGAAGTAAGGGTGAGGTTGATCTCATTGTGATCATAAAGGGAGGGAAGATCATCTTTGTCTAACTTTTGTATCTAGGTCGTGCAGTTCAAGTTCACTCATTTCTTAGTCTACTTTCATTCTATATTGATCACTTCTATTATACAACTTTCAATATCTTCTCTTACCTCTGTTCTCAAGGTAGATCACAATGAGAAAATCAATAATAGATGTTCACCTCAAAAACAATCTGTGTGTGCATACGCATCATTTCCTCTCCATCTAATCCAGTGGAAACATTCACAAAATGATCTATAATGAAATGATTATTCCATTGCAAACACCTGCAATCATATAGGACAGAGTATTTGAAATTTTTTGCATTTCTTGTCAAGCAAAAAAAATGCCAGAATCATTCTTCGCATTTTTGCGGTGTTTTTCACTTTTTTTGCGGTGCGCACGAAAGACCGGGAAGAGAAAAAAGTCGAGAATAAAGGGAAAATGATTTTGCCATTTTTTGCTTGACAAGAATTGCCAAAAATTTCAAATACTCTGTCCTATTATGATTCTCTTCTTCTTTTTCATCAAAAGACAAATAAGATGATGAAAATACAGTGGAGTATCATTAGCATCTTTTGGTAGAATACTCATACTTCATCTTCTTCAGTCATAATTTGCCCATTTTATATGTCAGTGTAATTTGTTATTTTGACTCGAGCATGATCACGCAATTAGACATGACGTTGTTTTCGTCAAATCATTGGATCAGTCTACATTTTTTGTATCAAGTGAGCTATCGAGTACTTTAATGTCCCCATATTTTGTGACGTAAGAATTGGAGCAATGTGACTTGATGAATGAGTTCATTCAGAGATGAAATGATTAATTTACGACCATTCTATTCACTAAATAACCAGAATTAAAAATTTTGAACTGTCAAAATTGTGAATTTTTGAATTGTTCAATTGTTGCATTTCAAAATTTTGAATTGTGAACTGTATTTTTCATATTAAAATCTTAAATATGGAAATTAAAATCAATTCATCAAAAAGTCGAATTTCATATGTTCAAGTTATCGAATGCAAGAAAGGATTCAATATCTCATTGAGAGAGAAATGAAAAAAAGTGATGGAAACTAATAGATTAGTATTGTACTCTATAGCGACATAACTCTTTATGTGGCATTCAAAAGTCACGAAAAGATAAACGAAAAAAGAGACGAGAGAGTGTGCAAAAAGAGGAGAGTTTTCTCCAATTTCCATTTTTTTTAAAAATAATTTTAGAACTTTGAACGGAGCATTAGAAATATAAGGATCAATAGTTTAAAGATCAAAAGGGTTGTCAAGTCTAAACGCAAATGTGTCATTCATCAATCATACTGAGTGTTATTTTCGTGTCAAATAGTTTTATCGTAACATGTTGTTCTACAGCTCGATATTCTGCTTTTCTAAAGAACGCGAAATCACGAACGCAATCAGAGCATTCGTCAAAATGTCTCGCCCCTGATTTGTTAGCTAGACAAACGAATCATGACCAGATGATCAAAACTGAACATAGTTTACCAAGAAAAATTTTTTGTGTTAGAGACAAGAAAGAATATCTACCTCCCGTTGTCATATAAATCAATAATCTGCTCAAATTACCGTAACCCATACTCACATTTGATCTTGTCGCTAACAGTGATAGGCTGGAATTTGTGTTCGAAAGTAGCGAGAACGAATAGGGATACATTGTGTCCAGCAGAGGCAAGTGTCTCAGCTACTCGAGCATTGAATAATACCTCAAAGATGATATTCACTATATTTATTATTATGAATATTACGGGACATGTTAGAGGATACGTACTAGTACGTATCATTTGTTAATTGATAGTCTGCAAAGAAATATCCATCATTTTCATGATTTTTTTTTCGTTTTATCCGTCAAACATAAAATATATATTTAGCACAATGTGTACTGATTCCAATAAAAATTTAAATTTTCGAATAAAAATTGACTAAACAATGTAAACAGTAATTTCTATCGCGTGATAATGGAAAAATGAGAGATAATAAAAGAAATTTTCTGCGTCCTCAAAATCAAATGGAAGTCTCAACATGTCCATTGATATTCTTCAAGAATTTATTGTTTAATCTATCATCTATGAAATTGATCCAATCGCTCAACTACAAAACGTTCGTTTTTACAATCGTCCAAACACTCTTCAATTTCATCTCGCCTTATCTTTCTCGAAAGGCGCCATACCCAGACAAAAATATTCTTAGCCTCAATGTTAAATTAGGAATTTCATCAAAAATCTATGAAAATAATCAAAGATTGTAAGTTATCTTATATTAAAATATCTCGAACATCTAAAAGAATGCACTATTTCTCTCCTTTTTTCATTGGCACGTAAAGTAATTATTGTGAGGTAAGTTATCAGTTATAGTAAAATAAGGTAAACATCGTAGTAATATAATCACCTGACTATTCGCCATATACGGTACGAACACTGCTATATTGTAGGAAGATATCAGTGTCGGCATGAATAATAACAAAAGAGGAAAGAGAGGCATACTGCGAGAGAGGAGGATTCTGAAAAAAACGTCAATATGCGAAATAAAATATTTAAAAAAATAGTGAATTCAAATTTCGAAAATAAATGGACGGCTGACATGACAAATAAAAATATGTTGAGAGAATTTATCATAGCCAAACTTTTAATGTATTCTTTCAGGAAATAAAGTCCACCCTCATAATGGCAAATAAAAATAAATAAATCAAGAGAACAGAGATAAGCCGTTATATATTGGAAATAAATAATCATAGAAAATGGATTTTCTACATGAAATTGCTACTAACGAATCCGATACGACATCTTGAAATGCGAATTGTCGAAGAAAACAAAACTGAGTAGTGAAGGACAGTTGAGTAGGGGGAACTCTCGATTTCTCATTTCACCCCACCCGTTCTAACTTTATCTTAACTCTACTCTATACTCTCTATCTCTCTATCTATCTCTCAGTCTCTATCATCTTCTCTCATTCTATTACCATTCCAATATGTCATTCACTGTTCGGGTACCATAAAGAAACGGCGAAAACAATCTATCAGACATTCTGAACCGTAAAATATGCAAAATGCACTGTTATTATTGTTGTTGTGATAGAACGTGAAGAGAGTGAGAGAATGAGAGGAAGTGAAGAGAGTGAGAGAATGAGAGTGAGAGTCTGAAAGAGGGTGAAAGTCGCTTCATGGTATAAAGAAAGAAGAATAAGATGGAATAGACGGCAATCGAGAACCGGTTGATAAAGTTAAAAAGTAGAATGAATTTTGTTATTCACCATCGGCCTCTAGCCAACCTTCAACCTTCCTTATATATACGAAATTGTGTGTATTCTATGATATGTAGAAGATTGTTACAATATTGCCAAAGTATATTACAGATTGATATCTATCCTTGGAAACGAAGGAAATACACAGATGTGTACATGATCTATCTATATTTATTCCTAAATTATAGAGTTTACTTCTCACCTTTTGAACTTACTCTCCAAGAGACTCTTCTATCTATTGTCTATGAGATATCTTCCAATGTCTTCTCCTTTTCAGCAGTTATTTGGCATTCCGAACAATTACAATACCGTGATTAAGTGCGTTCTTTAGTGGCATCAATACTAATATATTTATTATGCTTGAACTTATTCCATCACAGATAAAATGAGATTGATCGCAAATTATACAAAGATAATAATAACAACAATAATTGATGCGTATGTGCGTATAGATCTAGAATCCAGCTAGTCTTAAAGGGAGCAAAATCCTTGTCTTCAATTATCAAAGGACGATGAAATTGAGTGTGTATGAAGTGAACGTCGACAAGAGTTCATCTCCCATTCTTTCCTTTCATTATTCGTTTTGCTGGATTCAAGTACTTTTCTTCGTCAGCTAACGTGTGGCTGGGAATCTGTTGAACTCGTTCCGATCAAGCGAGTCTGAAAATATTCATGTTTTTTTTTTAAAATTTGACCAACTTGGCATTTATCATAGTACAAACAATTTTGAAAGTACAAACTCATCACTGCTTTAGATGACCATCAAAACTTACAAAACATACATGATTCATACTCAAAACTTATCAGATAGTACAATAGAACAAAGAGGAATTCGGCCTTTATATGCACAAGTACAATAGCTCGAATGATTAGACTGACTCACACAACGTTGGCACAATGCCAACAACAATCAAGTCGTCTGACTCTCTCGTTTTCGTGATCTCTGATCTTTCTCTAACATGATTCACTCACCCTGATGGCATTGATTCGTGAGATATTCTTGCCATTGTTAACATGTTCAACATAGTCATGTTCTTCTTCATTCATTGGACCCTTAATCAACTTCATCTCGTTCTCTTTGACGTATGAAGGATCCTGAAAATAGATAAAATGAGCTCCAAGGTAATACTAGTAGTTCCAGACCAAAGTTATACTATTAGGTTGAGTGGTAAGCCATTAGACATAGTTTTGAACTGATCGACCTTTGAACAACGCAAGCTTCAGTGAACATTTCGTGTATGAGTGATACTTCTTCCAACTTCAGTTAATTCTTAGTTTCTGTCCTAGAGGAGAATGACTAAAAGTCCTTGAAAAGTTCCTGTTTTTCGTAAAGAACATGGTAGGCTTTCATACATGTTCCGATGCCTTGACATACATGGAAGTACTCCACATGTGTTAAAGAAGGGGACCCACGAGTTTTTTCGTGACTAAACTGGACAGACAGAACTATTGATCACATCTCCTTGTATACAAAAACAATTTTCTCTAAAATTTTGGATGCCCCAGAATACCGTAATTCGGACTTAAAGTTGATTGATATGTCCAGGGAAAGGCGCGAGTTTTTGAAATTGAAGCACAAATGTATAGAAAATTGCAAACGGGAATCGAACACGCGTGGCGCGGTTACAAGCGCTGACTACTAACCACTGAGCCACACGCTCTACGAGTTGAGCGTGTGGCTCAGTGGTTAGTAGTCGGCCCTTTCTTCTTTTCCTTCGTGGGAACCATTCGATTACAGATCGGCTCCACTTCCAGCAGTCGTCCTTCGCAATCTTGTATAACCAAGACCATTTCCTCATCTGAGCAGTGCGGACAAAATCCCGCACTCTAGTAGAATCTCGCAGCCGCTCATTGGAGACATGATCAAGTAAGGTACAGCCGATCATCCAACGCTCCATTCTACGTTGAGCCACCGACAATCGATTAATTTGAACCAGTCAAATCTAATAGAGAAAGGAATGTCGCTTCCTATGTCTCACGTTCTTCATGACAATAGCGCAGCCCAAATCTCGTGGGTCCCCTTCTTTAACGATCGCACAACGAAAGGGAACTTTTGCCCTCTGAGCGGATTATCAACGGTAAGATCTATCTCAACGAACTACAGAAAGCATAAGGGGCATCTCGATTCCACTCGTTCACCCGGCAAGAAGATTCTCTGTCTCCAAGACAAAAATCGACACGAGATTTGACAATGGGGTACACAGATATGAATGACCCTACATTCATCAAACACCATAGTGTCTATAGTGACGAATTGTTTTAATTATTAACTGTCAAGATATAGTTGTGTTTTATCGAAACGAATCTATTTTCCACTCAACCTAATAATAAATCAGTGTTTTAATATAGCTTAAAGAAGGGGACCCATGAGTTGGCATGACTGAATCCCGCCACGATAAGCATGCTGGCTATTGTTTATATTATATTGTAATTGGCGTAAGGGATAATGAGAAAATGAGAGAGAAAGTATGCAAATTCGATGAGCACTCTCTACATGCCTTGAAAGTTGTACTTTCAATGCTCATAGTGACCTTTAAACATATCGGGAATCAATATCAGATATGTCTTTCGATTCGTTTGATGAATCTCTATCATACTATCCGAACAGTCTTATTACGAAAAAACTCGTGGGTCTCCATCTTTAAGAAAACATTACCTTGAGTATTAGTTGTGGATATATTTCAGATTGTGATTCCATGGGAAGATTGTTAATGACACCATCAAGGTGCTTTCGACGCTTTCTGTAATGATAACTAATCAATCAATCAATATTCAATATAGGAAAATGAAACTCTCCGTTCTGGCCAAAATCAATTGTGAACTGGGAAAGTTCAGGAGTATTTTTAGAACTGATTGTCTCAAATTTGAGTATTTCTACACAAAAAATTCCACAATATTTTTAATTGCGAATTTCGATTATTACTCCAGTAACCTTGATTCTCTAATCATATTTCTTGATGAAATTCTACCAAAAACTCTGCATATCAAATCAGGTTCGCCAATCTTATCAGTCCTTCATAAATATTTTGGTCAGCTACATGTACGTTCATGAGAGATCAATGATAAGGATTTATAGTAAGGAGAATCTATGTTGATTGTTTTTGTATGTAGTCTACATAGGTGTTTCATCATAAAAAAGAATCTAATTTGTGATCAGAGGAGCGTCCTAAAAGAGTATTTTCTCACAGAAATACTGTAGTAGTCAAATATGCACTTTTTGTTGTTAATTCATTGGAAAAGTTCAATATACACCCATTTCCGTTAACGATTACACTTTGTAGGATCAATCAACGTAAAATACACTGACTACGATGTCTTATATGAGGCCGTTTTCGTAAGAGTCGACTAAAATATTATAAATCTGGCACAGTCAAAAAATTAAATTTTGGGGATCGGGGTTCTTAAGGGTGTAGATGACGATGGTCGTGTTCATTTTTCACCAAAACCCACCGTTGAGGCCAGACGACGTCGCGTTGAAATCGCGTTTTCAGTTTTTTCTCCTCAACCGATTGCACTAAAATTTGCATACGATGCCACCAGGGGCAGAATTTGATGACGATCACGCCTGTCTAATTCATTTTTCATGAAAAGGTATTAGAAATTTTAAAAATTTGAATTTCTCTCATAGAGAATTGCATTTTTAGCGAGATACATAGATCGGACCGTAATGGCTTCAGGATTTCATGGAAAATTTTTTAGCCAATTTGTGGTAGGTACTTTCGAGAAAATCAACTTTTAGTGTAGTCATTTTGCCGTTGGAGTGGAGGCAAGAGGCGAGAGAGTGTGGTGGTACGAGAGAGCAGAGAGACACTCTCTCGTCCTCTTCCCTTCCTTCCTATGTCGGTCGCCTCACCTGCCTCTCTGCTCTCTCGTACCACCACACTCTCTCGCCTCTTGCCTCCACTCCAACGGCAAAATGACTACACTAAAAGTTGATTTTCTCGAAAGTACCTACCACAAATTGGCTAAAAAAATTTCCATGAAATCCTGAAGCCATTACGGTCCGATCTATGTATCTCGCTAAAAATGCAGTTGCCTTTGAGAGAAATGCAAATTTTTAAAATTTCTAATACCTTTTCATGAAAAATGAATTAGACAGGCGTGATCGTCATCAAATTCTGCCCCTGGTGGGATCGAATGCAAATTTTAGTGCAATCAGTTGAGGAGAAAAAACTGAAAACGCGATTTCAACGCGACGTCGTCTGGCCTCAACGGTGGGTTTTGGTGAAAAATTAACACGACCATCGTCATCTACACCCTTAAGAACCCCGATCCCCAAAATTTAATTTTTTTACTGTGCCGGCACTTGGTCGTTTCTTACACAAACGGCCTCATATACATTGACCCCATCAACGAAAATAGCTGTACATTTCTAGGTCTACGTAGTGTGACGGTTGATAGACCCATGCGATTTGAATCACTTTTTTCTTCTTCTTATTTTCTCTAATTCTTGGGAAAATATGCACGAAACACGCAGTGTGTACAATATTTATGTGATTTTTGGGAGCAACTAAGTTTGTATTTATTGTTACCTTTCTCTGACATAAAGAAGGGCGAATAGTAGAGTGATGAAGATTAGAATGACATTGCATGTACCACCCGCTGCGACACCCATCTTAGTACGAGTGACTGAAATAAAGAATGAATGAAATTGAATACAAAGGAATATTCTCTAAAACATCAATATACATTCTATACAAAAAATGACTGTTTTATGCAAGTTTTCAGAAAGTATTTCTTGTGATGCAATCACACAAAAAATCTTTTAAATTTTTTTACGAATTAAGTTAGCATAAAAGTTCCCCTAAATTGTTGAGATTCTACTATTTATTTCAGATTTACATTTTCAGTGGTTCCAATGTTTAGCTATATATGAAATTGTATTGAAATTGCAATTGAATGAAAATTAAGAAATAATGAAAAGATGCATAATAGCTTACAAAGTTTCGTACCGACAAAGTCTTTGATGAGAACATCCTCACATCGGGGACCAACGTAGCCTTCAGGACAACTGAATAATATTATGATAATTATATAATCATTAATTATTTAAAGAAATGTGATGCATGTTTACTAAAGAAAATTAAAGGCCATTAAATACGAAAGATAAGGATTGAATGAAATGCTTACATGCAGATAGAAACAGATTCATCAATCTTTCCACATACTCCTCCATTACTACAATTGTCATCGGTAGCACAAGGTATCATATCTGGTGGAAGGATTGCCTCAATTACAAACTTTATATTTTTCGTTACCCTTTAAAGATAAATTTTAAAAAAATCATTTATCGTTCATCTCATTACATTCATTTTTCGAATATTCGCACTTTCTTTATTTTTGCAATGTGAAATTAATTTTCTAGTATGAATTAAAGGTGGAGACCCGCGAATGTTCTCGTAAATCCCTCACATATCTCTTGCGCAAATGCGAAGTGATATGCGAGAAGCTAGAGCACCCACTCATCTATCCCATAGCGTAGTGGTAAACGTTCCGAGTCGTTACCCATTTGTCGCAAGTTCAAATCTTATTGTCGAATTTTCTCAATTTTCAAAAAGCGCGCCTTTCCCTGCACGGGCCTGATAGTTCATTCATGTTTCTAGCGATCAATAAGCTGAATCATCATAAAATAAATAGTGCACGGTAGGTAGCATAACTTTTGCTAACTTTCTGTCTTCACAGTTTGTTCACGATAATATTCGCGGGAGTCCACCTTTAAGTGAAAAGAAAATTTTTGAGTGAAGATCCATTAAAATTAGAAAACAAATAATGTGATGTACTTTGTGCTTGATTCTCAATCGGGAGCGATATTTCTTGTCTTCTTTCACTGTTGAACATTCATAGATTCCTCCGTGCTTGGAATATGAAAATGATGGAATCTTATAGCTGGTTCTGAAGTGATTTAAATTAACATTTATACGGTTTTTGAGATACAACGATGTTTAATGTGTTAAACTATAGGTAGAACATTCTTCAGAATCATTTATATTATACTAAAAACATTTTTACTGAGTTCCGATTTTAAAGGTGATGAAGGTGACCCGCGAATGATCATGCAAATCTCTTACATCTCGCGTATGCAAGTGTCTAGTGATACGCAAGAAGGTAGTGAGACTACTCATCGTTCCCTTAGCGTAGTGGTAACACTTCTGACTAGAAAGCGCATGGTCTCGGGTTCGAATCCTATTGCCGAACTTTCCTATCTATTTTCAAAAAGCTCGCCTTTGTCTGAGTTTGCTAGCATGATTCGTTCATGATTCTAGCGATCAATAAGCTGAATTAGCATAAAATAAATAGTGTGCGGTATGTATAATAGAATAACTTTTGCTATCATTCTGTCTTCACAGTTTTTTTCGCGGGAATCCTCCTTTAAGTTGTGATTTTTTTTTTCGCATTTTGATTAACCTTGACCGGATAGGAACAAATACTTCAACTAATTCAATTAACTTCCGCATCAAATAAGAAAAACAGGATTGCATCGATGGAAAGACATGGAAAGAACAGCAGGATTACTCAAATAGAAACAATCTTCGTTCTATCACAGATAAAGAAAGTGCAATTAGTAGTTAAATTGAACTGAGCAATTTAGAATTATTCTTTGCACTTCGATGAAAATAAATTGTATCTTACTTGATAGTTCTTTTGTCGACTCCTTCAACTTCCATTCCATCCTTCATCATCTTAATCATATTCTCTTTTGTCTCATTTCCCTCTATCATACATCTGATCTCTAATGATGTTCCCTCCACGATATGTGCAGATGACGAATCCATCGAGTCTGCTAAAATGTCAAAACGTTAAAAAAATAATTTCGAGGACTTTCCTAATTATTCTTTGTCAACGAGAGAGGATTGAAGAAAAAGATCATTTTGAATTATCTTGTTTGATAGATCTTACATGCGATTTCAAATACGTTTCAGAAACTAGTGAAGATCTACAATGATATTCAAAACTCGATTCCCTTTTTGCTTTAGTTTTGCAATTTCAGAAAAAAACATGAAACAGTCCCTGCAAATATCTTTTACATTACGATATATGTGTTTGTCTTCTGCTCAGAAATAATGAAAGAAAGAAGAAAAGTTGAGAAAAATCGTTTTTAAATTGCATTTTACACAAGCTCACACAATATTTCCTTTTCTTTTTACAACTTTTAAACTCCACATTAAAAAAAAGAAGAAGAAATGTACTTACTTTCCTTAATAATGATCTCATATATCGGACTGACCTCGGTCATGATCTAAATTTTAAAATGATTATAATAAGAACAATAATGTCAATTGTAGAAACAGATAATACCATTGAAACGATGAACACATAACAAATGATTAAATTAAATTATACAGATGATAAACATGAAGAGAAATCATAAGTACTACAGGTCGAGTTTTTGTGTCGTCAGGTGGTCGGGTCATTTGTGCGCATCATTTATTTAATGGAGTAGGTATATTTTCGAGCACATATTTAGCATAATCGGTGTTTGCTTTGATTTAATTTTTTTCCGTTGATAAATTTTTCTTTCATCTTCTTTATGCATCAAAAGTACTTTTTTTATCATGGAAAATCTTTATTAAAATTTTAAGAATCGATTAACATTCAAACTCCGCCGGAATAAATGATGCGCGTGGCAGTGGGACACATGTGGAAAACTCGACCGGGCTGTACTGTAATACAACAATATGAAGAAGTGATCAAGGCGGGGAAGAGAGGATCGAGTATTTATAGAGATGTTCCCACTAGAAAATGAGATGACTGTGAGGGGAAGAAGTCATAATCAATCAAAAATCTGTGAAGATGTGGTTAATTATAGATAGACTCTTAGTCACAGTAAATAATTGAATCTACAGTAATGACATTGATATACTGATTGTGAGTACTAACATCTACCACACCACTATGCATATATAACGAAGCTTTTGATAATGCGAGATTATCGATGGTGTCGAGATATTTAAACGATATGAGAAAAATGGATGGATCAGTGGAGATAGACAGTGTCTACTCACTGGAAGTGATCACAGAAAAATAAGCCCATAAAGGAACCACTATGATCCTGTGCAGAGAGTAGTTTATTGGGAAATACTCCCGGACTAACAAGGGAACTGTCTCAACTTAATGTGGCCATATGGCATGGGAATAATTTACCTGAATCAGTTTTCGATGCTGATTACGAATCCGTTTTCAAACGTTGCCCAATCGAGCTGAGATTCGAGAAAATCGATATTAAAATTCGCTAGTTTAATCGGAAATTCGTGAGACTTCCTATATAAAGCATCCCAATGCGTTCATAAACTCATCTATCAATTATCCAAACACCTCCTGCTTTAATTTAGTGGATATTGTAGGTAAGTTCTGAATTTTCGAATCAAATAGTCGAATTTCAAGATCGATTTTCTCGAATCTCAGCTCGATTGGGCAACGTTTGATAACGGATTCGTAATCAGCATCGAAAACTGATTCAGGTAAATTATTCCCATGTCATATGGCCACATTAAGTTGAGACAGTTCCCTTGTAAGGTACCCAGGGGTGTGATGCCCTTTATAGAGGAAACGATTTTATGTGAGGTCAACGATAAAGATGACAATGGGCAATTGATGGAAAGAAGAATGAGTCATCGAGATGAATTGGATAGAGAAGAGATGATGAGGTCGTTGTGAGGAGATTGATAGGGTTCATGAAGTGAGAGAAATGAGTAGGGATGATTTAGTTTACGGATATAAATACAAGAGGAATCTTGATGAATCAATACAGAACATTAGAATATACATACGATTTGTATGAGCTAATGATTGTGCTTTAGAGATATAAGAAGGGAGATCAATTGAAGATGTGGTAAAAGTGAAAGTAAGGTTAGAGTAATTCTGGATCGATCACATTGATGAAATGGAGATAAAATGATTGAAATGATGACGTAATTCCACTATCGAACTCAAGTGTTAAAGGATCGCGGGTGGGGTAACTTCAAGTATGTGATAGTATGTGTACTTAATGGATTGGAACGTCATTCTCACAAGGTCACAAGAACGATTAATCATCGAGTGAACCAATAAAGAAAGGAGAAGCTCGCCTACTCAAAGATGAAGAAGATCAAGAGTGAGAAACAGAAAGAGGAGAAGTTGAAGGAAAAAAGAAGAAACGACAGTTGAAGATGACGATGATGTTGAAGAATTGTGTTTAACGATGGTAGGTGGAGTCTACTATAATAGCAACAAGGATACGAAGAAGTGAAAGTTGAAGAAGTTTAAGCGAAAGTTGCGGTATGTAGAGAAAACGAAGAAGAAGAAGAAGAAGAAGATACCGATGGAGAAGAGGAAACCAATTGTTTGCACGTCAAATACAAACACGTGAAGGATCCATTCAACGTATTATGTATTTTTATCTAGTGAAGCGTATTTGCGATTTGACGCTTCATAATTAGGAAACTTAAAACTCTCTTCGAACGTTAGAATGAGCCCTCATTGAGGAAACTCTGTCATTTAGAATCATCTCTCATCTATCTGATCATCAAAGAAAGTTTGAGATAGGAGATCGTGTTAGGACTTACGCCTTACAATTAACTATTGACTAAAGCTATTAACTATTAACAATTAAAGTAAAGGCCAACGCCCTGTAAACTTACTTCCTCCCATTGAAGTTACACAACATTCCATAAATTTCTATCGGAAAAGGATTAAAGTTTCAGGATGACGCAGGGTTGGGTTTATGGACATAATAGGGAGAGAATGTAGATAGTGAGAATAAAATGATTAGAGGTTTTTGGTGATAAGGGAGAAACTGATAACAATAAGATTATAATCAACGAGAATATCGAGAAATTGTTATGGAATTTGATATAGTCAACCTTTGAAAATTGCAGGCAAGGTGAAAACCAAACAGATGCAGATAAATTTGTTCTTTAGAAGAATGATACAAATCGTTTCGTCATAAAACTATTACATTGAACACAATTTGGTCTCTGGAATTAGGCAAACACTCTGTTGCTAACTAAAGAAAAGCAAAGACGAGAAAGTCCACTCTATTTTCTGTGACATTATTGTTTTCTCATTTTTTGCTATGCAAAAAAAGCGATTAAAAATTACTTACAGATAACAATAAGCTGTGATCTAGGGAGACCCAACTGATAGATAAGTGCGTGAAAAAGTGAAGTGCTATAAATATATGACAAGCAAAGATGTATTTTTTTCTGTCAGAGAATGGAAAAAATTATGCATTTTCAAGAAGAGACGAAACGATAGATAAAGAAAATTTACAATGGTGATATAATTTACAAGAGTTATGGTAAAAGAAGAGGAAGACCCATCCTCACAATCAATGTATTTAGATTAAAGGAACATGGATTTCGCAACGAATTTGCAGAGTGAAGTGGAAAAACTATGACGATGGTCAAGGTCGTTGCTCTAACTTGACGAAATTCAAAAAAGTGTATACTTTATGGGGCACTACGTGAGAGAAGTCGGAAAATGTGGCCTGTGGGACAAAATGAAGAAAAAGCTAAATTTTAGGAAATTGACAGCCCTTTTCTCTATCGACATTTATCTATAATATTATATCTCATGATCAGGGCCGGGAATTTCTGTTTCTGAATTTTCTGTTTTTTCTTCTGTTTTCTGGTCATTTTGGAGACCAGAAAATTTTCTGATCAGGAAAAGAAAATATTTTTTTAAACAAAAAATTTGCAGAAAATATTATTTTTTGAAATAGTTTCAAAGAAAAATAAAAAAATTCTAAGATATGGTCTTGCTGCCACACTATTAGGGATATATTATCTATGATATTATTAAATAGTATTATTAAATAGTAAATATGTTATTGTGGAAATGGACAGTAAGAGACAGAAGCAGAAGGAGAGGTAGAGGGAGAGAAAGAGATGGAGAGAGGGAGAGGTAGAACAACAGTTCCCCTAGTATTCAGAGCTTCTGGCCTGTGCAGGCCCAAGCCTTTCTAATTCAGTGACCGTGTCTTCCTCAATTTGTCGTCATTCTAAATTATTCATATTGATTTTCGTTGCTAAATCATTGTGAACAGTTATAGCATAATAGTTTCACTAGTTGGTAGAGATATAGTACATGAATTAAAGATTTCTTCATCGTCCCTGTCTTTTTCAAAAGCCACGAAAGAAACGAGAAAAGGCGAGAGAGTGAAAACTAAATCATCATATCTTATTTTCTTTCATTATATCCTTTTCGACACACCATAGAGAATCTGAACATCTTGGTCCATCTATCCCATACACATCCATGTTATGTACATTAGATGACTTCTTCTGTTACTCATGACAGATCCCCCTTTCCCTCCCCCTTCTCTCCTCCCTCCTATGTGTGTCTTCACTCTATCCCTCTCCCTCTCTTCCTCTGCCTATCTCTCTCTCCGTTCTCTCATCTGTCTACAACTCTAGAACCCTTCCCCTCTCCCTCTCATAGTTCACTACTCCCTTCTGTCATCGTCTCCACTAATTGCAAGATCTCGGTCTATTCAAGAGTCCTTCTCTTCTCTCTTCAACTGAGTATAGATTAGAGACGAAGAGATTCAATCAGTGAATCTTCCTTTCCCTCTCCCCTCACCATCTCCTTCTCTCCCTCTCCCTCTCCCTTCACCATCTCCTTCTCTCCCTCTCTCTTCTCCCTCTTTCTACTCTACGTCCCCTTTCAGTGTTGAACATTGCCTCGACGACGAAATTCCTAATTGGAAAAATCCTGAACTTGTATATTGTTGCTGTTGGGAAACTAACAACAATGCTAACTTTCTACAGTAACCTTATGGACCTCTCATTTTTTTCATTCAGGACCCAACAAACTACTAAGACCGACTCTGTGTTCACCACAATGTTCCACTCTAACTACGACTTCAAATAATATTTCAAATGTCAATCATAGATATTGAGACATACATATTTGGTGTATTGAGTGGTGTATGGATTACGGTAGTTGATAGGATTAGGGTAAGAGGGGTAATTATCACGTAAATGATTATATACAATATTTATGTGAACGCAATGGTTTGGATAACCAGCGGATCTTCTTCCCTTTCTCCCTTTATTCTCTCTCTCACACACTACGCAGTAGTAGCTACTAGGTCTTTATATTGTATCTACTTCTCCCTCTCCCTCTACCTCTTCTCTCCTCTCTCTCCCTTTCTCCCTCTCTCCTTCCTCCTGATGAAGCTTTCATCGTCTTTGAAGCATAAGAGAGAGTTCTCAATAGATCTACTTTCTTCCATCCTTTTATTTTTTTCATTCAATAAGAGTATGTTATGAGTGACTTTTTGAGTAGATCGAGATAGGCTCATCGATGTTCAAACAACTTGGTCATAAGCTAATTCGACCATGCTTTCAACTGCCAAAATCCCGTTGGATATTTTGCTTTATATTGTCCGATAAAGTTGACGAGCCGATTTTTTTGTAGAAGTTGCAGTAATTTCTTTTCGAAAATCTTAAATTTCGTCCATTTCCAAGGAAAATACTATATATTTTTGTGATTTAATGAGATTCCAGGTCTAAGAAGGGCCAGACGTAGTGGATGATACCTTTCGTAAACTGGATAAGTCGTCGCGCTCTCGGATTATATACATTCCTATGTACTCATTGCTACCGTATATCAAATTTATACTTTCGTGTTTTTCAATACACTAAGGAGAAAATATCCTTATTGAAGGAAAGAAAAGAAATGGATGAAGGAAGAAGAAGAATCCTTCTAGATACGGACCCGATATAGTTTTCCCTTTTAGGATGATTCTTCTCGTTTCTCTCCCTTCATCTCCACCTGAGAGAGAGAGAGAGAGAGAGAGAGAGAGAGAAGAGAGAGAGAGATTCCTCTCCTCTCTCATTAGATTCTCATCATTTTCTTCTCACACCTCTTCTTCTTTTCTCCTCCTTCTCTTCCTAATTCTATAGTCCATCTTGTCTCCTCTACTCTTTTTTCTTTCTTTTTTCTTACTTTCTTCTCTCTCCTCTTCCTCCCTCTTCCCTTCCCCTCCTCCTCTACCTTCTACTCTCTATATTTCATCCCTTCCTCTGTCAAAATCCGTCTCCTCCCTCTCCCTTCTTCTCTCCTCCTCCCTCCTTCTCTCCGTCCCTTCTTATTCAGTATATTACTGCACTATTCATGCTCTTCTAATACAATTTCCTCATCCTTCGATTTCTCTTCCTTTCTATCCTTTCCTTCAGAATTCCTTTCCTAATACTACTTGTATGGTGGTCCTGCTTATCATAATGTTTTCATTTAAAAAAATATGTGCAAGAATAATATGGTATTCAAAAGTCATAAATTTAAAAGAAAAATAGTGGAGAGAGTGTGTTAAACGAAGAGTTTTATCTGATTTTCGGACAGTTCTATTCGAGAATAACTAATCATATACAGCCTTGTTAGTGATCAATACAAAAATCTGACAAATATATCCGGTTATCCGACGAGACATCCAAAAGAATCATCAACATCGATGTATTAGACATTTTGGAATGGAAGAGTGTTATTCTTTCTATCCTCTCATCATCCTCCTCATAATTCCTCTATGATAGATCTATGTCACATGTTGTTTATCGTTTCGGTTATATCATTCTGAAAATTACTCTACTTATTCTGGAACCGTGGGCTAATTTATCATTTAAGTTCTACTTAAAATTTCGCTAAATAAGAAAATGGGCATTCTCCACTTTGTGCACAGTCAATCGTCACTATTGTCTATTGATTTCTGAAGAGTAAATACGATAATACGTCATGTAGTATTTCTTTAGAGGGGTATTATGATGAATTGTAAATGTAAGAGTAGTTGTCAATAGATTCATCTCCTTATTCAATATAGGTACTTTCATTGTCTTAGAATATCTACAATATTTGTATTTATGGTGATGAAAATGTAAGATGAAGATAAAACATGACACAATTGATATGAGGGTATTATTACAGGAGTAATAAGGGTAACTCCTCCTATACGAGTAGACCCAAGTCAACATCTAAATCTCATATTAGACAATAGTTCCATAGTATTCCAGAGAACAATGAAAGTATTCAATTCTTTGTGTTATTAGTCTCGCTTCACCTCTACTCCGTCCTCCCTCCCTCTCTCCTCTCTTCTTCTATTCTCTTCGTCTTTCCTTCTTCCTTCTATTAACGTACTCCATGAATGACATACCCTTCTTACCCTCGTTCTCTATTTTAATCTCGTCTCTCTCTTCCCCCCCCCCATCCCTCCCTCTCTACTTCTCCCCACTCTCTCTCCTCCCTCTCCTCCTCCTCCCTCTCCTTTCCCCTTTCATTTTACTAATAATTCCTCCCTCTGCTTCTCTATCGTCTCCACTCATTTCGACTCTATTCCTTTCCCATAATCATACATCCCGCAGGCCTCTCCTTCCTTTATCCCTCTAGATCTCTCCTCTCCCTCTACTTCTCTCTCATCCTTCTCTATCCTCCTCCCCTCCTCTCCCTCTCTCTTCTCTCTCTCCCTCTCCCCGTCTTTAACATGTCTATTCAGTCACCTTCGTTACTCGTACTCTAGAATTCATCATTCTTCTTAATCGACATGAACAATTTGCAACTTTCAGAGCTAATTTAGAAAATTAGTTTAATTTCAAAAAAGTGCACAGTTAACGAAGGATTTTCATTAACCAAACTGCCGAACGCATAGAGAAATTAAGAGATCTTTAGCAAAAGTTAGGCTATGTTGAAAGAATGTAGAAGATTTTGTGAGACAATGCGCTCTTGCAACACGCTCTCGTAGAGAAAGGATGTGAGTAGAATCAGATCATATTGAGATATTCCCTTTATCTAGTCATTATATTTACCAGGAAAAAATATCTTCTGATAATGGTGAGTAGTGTTTGCTCGTAAAGCTCGAATTTCAGTTCTTTTATTCGGGTCTTCTTTTCTTTTTCCATTTTATTACTATTCATGACTTTAATTTGATATATGCTTTGTTTCCTAAACTTGATCTTTGATCTCTACTTCTTTCTCTCGTCATCCCTCTATCTTTCTCTCCCTCTTCAATTCTCCTTCTTACCTTCAACACACCGTTCTACATTATCGACATTTCTCTCATATTCCACCTTCTTCAACCTCTTTGACTTTTCCTCGTTTCCTTCAATAGAATCCACACTATGAATATTAAAATGACATTATCTTTGTTTGATTGGTCTTACCTATAACCAATCCGTCTTAATATTCAGTCAAAAATATACGAAAATAGAATAAAATAAGAGATAACTGTCATACTTTTAAACCCTCTCTCGTCTACTTCATATTGTCTTCATTTCACGTCTGTTGAGCACCACAGAAAATTTTCTTATTGTAAATTATTTTGGGTTTGAACATATTGTCTTCCTCATCTAAATCTTCTCACCACTGATTAAACTATACATTAATTTAGGAAAGGTACTTTTTATTTCATACATATGTACCATTCGTCCATAATTCTAATCATGGGTCTACATTATCTTCAGAATATTCAAACTAATGAAATTCTTCATTCCCTTTTCATCTAATCAATCATCTTTCATATTCATTATTTCTCTAATTCTCCCCCATTGTCATTCATCTAGTCTTTCTTCATCTCACACTATAATTTAATTGTCCTTTGCTGACTAAAAAGCTAATTTGACACTCGCCGCTCTTGCAATACTCTCTTGTAAACAGAGAAAGTGAGATGGTATTGCAGAGTGGAGAGTTTCAAATTAGCTCGAGATGTGCCTTTAAGTATTCATCTATTCAATTTTATTCTCATCTCAATTCTCACATCTAAATTTCATTTCCTCACTCTCAATTCCGTTTCTCCATTGTGCTCTAACTCTTATTCGAATTCTTTCTTGCGTTTTCATCTTTAGTTGATATCATAATATTCAATGAAACATTTCTTTGCTCATTTTGTTCGAATTTCAATAATATTTCCCCCCTTTTTTATTGGATATTATCGATTTTCAGGTTCCGTGATGATATTTCGAGTATCATAAATTCTGGATTCTTCTTTGATACAATAGTGCATGGGTACATCTCGATCGAGACTCAGTGATTCGGAAATGAACAAGTGAGCCATTATTTATTATTATTATTATTTTATTATCAGTGTATCTTTGTTATATGAAAACAACGCGGAATGATGAAATCATTCATATTTTATGTGTGATTATCATCTTCGAAGGGTTGGTTGAGACTATGGTTGAGATAAGAATAAAGAGAAAAGAATGAATGAGTAATGTAGTAAAGAATAGTATAAAAAGTTAATTTTCATTGTTGGTTGATCAGATATGATAGGATCAAATTTAACTAAAAATGAGCCGTTTTGATGCTTCTTACTTATTTTCGTCTTTATTTTTGTAAAATTCAGACTATTGGATATAAAAACCCTGCAGAAATAAGGCGTTCTCATTAAAATTAACAGTTTATTATTCAAAACAATTCAAGTGGTCAGTTCTCGTATTTTGATCTCCACTATCCAGAATTTTATAAAAAATAAAGATAATAAGGAAGAATAAGTACCAAAATGGCTCATTAATCCGTAATTACGCTTGATCTGATTAGAAAATTGTACGATTGAGTCGAGTATTTTGCTTCTTTTTTAGTCTTATCTTTGAAGAGTCAATGCATTGTTGAAATAGTCCTAAAATTCAACTATTGTATTCTACTTTGACATTTCCGAGAAAACAAAACCAGACAGTACATGCTTTCTAAAAGGCCACTGCATATTAATAGTTCATGTCTTGGTTATCATAGAATATTTATCTATGTGCTATATTCCGTCAAGTTCACAGGCTTCAAGTAACTCCTTAACTAGTCTAAGTCCATTGTAGCACTCTAGGGAATCATGGAAGAAATGGACTGCATTCATCTATAACTGACACAATTGAACAAAAGAAAGAAAGAGAGTATTTCTCTTCTTCTTCCGTCCGTTCCATTTCATATCTTCATTAATATCACTCTCAGCATCGGCTAAAGTAAAAGAAAAGGACGAGAGAGTGTGTAAAAAGTAGAGAGTAAACCTATAATATGAAATATATGTGATCGCGCTCTCCTCTTTTTGTAAACTCTCTTATTTTTTTGCGGATTTCCTTGATTCGCCGACGCTTGCGCACTCTTTTTACTTCTTTTCATAGAGTTTTGATGTAGTCTAAAGATGCTCCTTCTTCCGATTCTTTGTATCTCTTCGACTTCATCCATCCATCTCTTCTTAAATTTGTATATTTTTCTTCATGATCAGAATTGTTCTTGGAATATGATTGGCAACACGTCAGATTCCTGCCGGTCTTTTCCTTCTTTTTTTCATTTCTTCAAGCACCTCTTATCAAATATAACACTAATCGTATCTCTGATTATATCTATTCTCCTCATATATCAAAGTAGTCTCTCTCTACTCCTCCCTCCTTCTTCATTTTCCACTATCCACCTGTCTCTATTCATATTTCATTTCCACTTCTATTCCATTCCCATTTCTACATCACCTACCCTCTCAATACCATGCTATTTCATTGAGACTATAGGTCATTGAATCTCTCCAGTCAGAGCTTCTCTTCGATGTTTCCCTTTAAGGGCCACTGACCCTATGGTTCCTTTATACCTTCTCTTTACCTTTATCCACCTACATAAATCGATAAGTCGTGGGCGCACCTCATATGTACACTCCCTGTCATTCACAATGAAGTGACTCTATCTCCATCTCTATCCTTCTCCTCTCTCAATACACCTTCCATGTCTATCTTCTTCCTTCTTCATCTTATTCTATTCATTTTCTCATATTTCAGTTTCATTCATCTTCATTCTCAATATCCATTTCCATACTATTTATTATCTAACCATAGTCCATCCATACACCTTCACTTCAGATTATCACATCATTGTCTATTTCAAATAGTAAATAACAACCCCACCACCCAAACTCTTCCAGATCTCTCTCTCTCTATCCTCCTACCCTCTCTCGTTATCCCTCCCCTCCCCTCTCTCTCCATCTATTGGTTTCCACATCTACTACGTTCTTATTCATTGGGTCTACACACAACATTTCAAATGCTCATTTGGAATTCCGTTCTGAAGATGGATGGTGAATAGAATGGAGAGGGAGAAAGGTGGACAGAGGAAGAGTGAGGATATATGGAGAAGAAGTGAGGTAGGGAGAGGGATAGTATATGTAAGATGAACAAATTCCTTCGTCTTAAATATCTTATCCTCACTTTTCCATTAATTCTTCATCGGGAGTTCAGAAATGATGGAAATGATGAGAGAGTAAATGGAAGGATAGAATGAGACAATGAAAGATATATCTTGATATCGTACCAATATATATTCCAGTGTAAATTGATCTATATCTCCTCTAATTATAATAATTCCTGAGAAGTTTCAAATTCCTCTTCGGCTATTCATCCATTTCCCATTCCTCTCATTCCGTATTCAGGCCGGAATCTCTCTCTCTCCCCCCCCCCCCTCTCTCTCTCTCTCTCTCTCTCTCTCTCCCTCCTTCTCTCTCTCTCTCTCTCTCTCCCTCCTTCTCTCTCTCTCTCTCTCTCTCTCTCTCCTATTTCTCTTCCTCTCTCTTCGTTCCCTCTCCCTCTGTCATTTATTCGTGATCCTCTTTTCTTCTTCTCTCCTCATCCATATAGAAAAGTGTCACCGAATCCCCAAGAGGATGTAGGGGAGAAGAATTCTTATTTATCAATTCGATAGTTATAGATGAATAGTCATCTGTTTTGTGTCATATCTATCTATTCATCCATATTCTTTTCTATTTCTTACTCTAAACCTTCTTCCGTAAAATATATATAACAGTGTTCCTCTAAATATTATTGAGTACATTTGGATGATTTGTAAATGCATTATTTGTTCTTTCAATATATAAGTCTATAAGTATACAATTTTTTCTCATTCCACTCTATCACTTTCTTGGCTAGCTTCTCCCATCTTCTTTTCATATAACAAATGATGTTTTTGTAAAGAAGGGGACGTGTTAAAACAACTTAACATCTTCTTTTTATATATTTATATTTATATAGTATCTTTCTGTTATTCTCCATTCTTTCTCCTTCTGCCTCTCTCTTTCTCTCCCTCTCCCTTCTCCATCTCTTACTCCTCTATCGACTGTCTGTTTTCTCTTGTCATGGCGTGTATTTGGATTTCTCACTCTATCCCTATCCCCTCTATCCTCTCTTCCTTTCTCTCTCTCTTTCGTTTAATTTATTCATTCCATATAGGAGGCCGTTTGTGTAAGAGTCGGGCAAATCTGGGAGAGGGTTGGCACAGGCCAAAAATTTTGATACCCTCAAAACTTGTGTATAGGGGTGATCGACCATGCTGATGAAGATAGGCATAGTCATTTTGGCTCCAGTGGTCCCGCAACGCCTGGGCGGGATTACGGTAAGATCACGTTTTCAGGCCATTCTCGGTCCATGGAAGTGCTAGAGGTATGAAAATTGGGCTCCTAGGACAGAATTCGATGGCGATGATGGCTGTCTACTTCATTTGTTTTGAAAATTTTCCAAAAGGTCACAACTGGAAATTTTGATGGAGACGTTTGCGCCCCAGACGAGTATGACAGTTCGAACCGGCGTGACGAGAGGATCACAACGATGTATTATGAGCCCATATCTCCATTGCCATCTCAATATTGCCTCGATATAGTGATATGCGAAAGAGGTAAACAAGAGGACTCTCTCAATTCCGCGCGCTCTCTCGCATCTCGAGAGAGCGCGGCGAAATGAGAGAGTGCCGAGAGAGCGCGCGGAATAGAGAGACGCAGACAACTCCTCGTGATTTTGCAGATCACTATATCGAGGCAATATTGAGATGGCAATGGAGATATGGGCTCATAATACATCGTTGTGATCCTCTCGTCACGCCGGTTCGAACTGTCATACTCGTCTGGGGCGCAAACGTCTCCATCAAAATTTCCAGTTGTGACCTTTTGGAAAATTTTCAAAACAAATGAAGTAGACAGCCATCATCGCCATCGAATTCTGTCCTAGGAGCCCAATTTTCATACCTCTAGCTCTACCATGGACCGAGAATGGCATGAAAACGTGATCTTACCGTAATCCCGCCCAGGCGTTGCGGGACCACTGGAGCCGAAATGACTATGCCTATCTTCATCAGCATGGTCGATAACCCCTATACACAAGTTTTGAGGGTATCAAAATTTTTGGCCTGTGCCAACCCTTGTTCGACTCTTACACAAACGGCCTCATAGAGTCATTCCTAATTCGTTTTCTTGAAATACTCCACAATGTTCACTTTTCCCTCTCTATTCTCTTCTCTCGTTCATTCTAAAAACGTTTCAATTAATTCACTTCCATATTTTGATAGAAAGTGAAGGAAAAAGGATTTGTACGAGACATGAATTGAATTAGATCGTATACTGAAACATATGTTGTGTACAAAAGTGAGAAAAGAAGAATACTCTCCCTTTGTTGCACACTTTCTCGTCCCCTTTCCATTTCTTTTCCTTTCTTTTCGTAATTTTTAACAAAATAGAAGGTGACTGTCTATGTGGACTATCAGCTACTCCATATCTTCATTTTAATGGATTAGATTATTCAATGCAAACAGTCTTCTCATGGTTCTTTCGATCGAAGAAGAGGAAGAGGTCAATACAATTATGGTTTACAAAGATTGTATGAGAATAACAAATGAGGAGAAAATAGTGGGCTTGAAGCATAGTTTATGAAATTATTAGCGTTCACTTGTAATGTAAAGAAAATTATGAACGATTTATCTGAAATGTTAGCAAATGAAGTAAGAAAATGCGGGTGAGACAGAAAGCAAGAATTATATATATTCTTGGATGAGTTATGATACTTTCAGGACAGTATCGAGTAGTGTTCCTTCTCATAATGGATCTACTCCTTCTATCAATTCATTCTCTTATCCTTATCCAAGGACTCATTCAACTATGATGGTAAGTATCACAACTACAATATTATACCCTCATTCTCATTCTCAGTCTTAAAAGTATCTTATTCATACCGTTCTATCCAGTTTTTTCTCTCCTGAAAACGTCTGTGATTAATTTGGTAGGACGTTCATATATTGATTGTTATATAAGACTACACTTCATTTGAGCTAGTCATTGTGTTTTTCCATCATTTTAATCTACGAGAGAATGATAGAATCTTTATCATCATAATAAAATTTAAAACTATATCATTTAATAAATTACTATAGATGTCTATCTATCTATTCCATCTTCTTCTATTCATCTCATCTGAAATTGACACTTTCTTCTCATTACATTTACTTTATCTAAGTCTTCCATTCATACCATGTGAATAGTAAAGAAGCCATACTTTAAATAGTAAATTTCACGATCTCTGTAATTTATACGCATGACATTCATCTCTCCTTTGGCGTAATATATTTGGTATATCTGTTAGCATTCAGAAAAAAATGTCACATTTATGTTGTTGTTACTGCTAAAATTTATCTATTTATTGAAAGAATCAAGAATGATTATAATTATATTTAAATAACCAATCTTAAATTAATTATATATATGGATCTAAATCTCTGTTCATAGATCTTTACGAAATACTCAAAAATATTTCAGTTAAAATCCTTGTATTATTGTTTATCCCCTCATAACCAGTACACATTACTAGTTCTTCTTCTAGTCATCAATCATTCAGATCTATACACATGCGAAAAAAAACTATTCATTAATCTTTCTTGTATCTCTCATATCTCTCTCTGTGTCCCTATCTTCCTCTAACTTTGTACCTCCTTTATCCTCTCTCTCACAATCCTTCTAGTTTGCCCATTTTCTTCGATGAATGATTAATGAGCGGTCGTTCTTGTTATCCTTGTCTCCCATGCATAGGATCATCCTCTGTAGGCTATTTAAATATTTAAAATTTTAATTAAAATATTTTAAAATAACTATAATTAATTGCAGGTTATTCCATCAATGCGTCCTTATGCCCCTGAAGATGATCCATCTATCAATTCCTTCACTACATCTTATCCCAATCCTTCAATCAACTTCATCACTTCAATGACTTCATCTTCTTATTCAGAGAATGATTGTGGATATGTAAGTTCATTATAGTTTGTTGCATGAATTCTCTACCTTTTCTTAATGATTTATGAAAAGAAAAGAAAACTTTACATTTTACACTATCTCGTTCTTTATATGTAGTTTGTTTCATTTCGTATCTGTAGAACGTAGCATACCGAGATTTTTTAAAAGCTCTTGCCTATAATAAAGAAGTGTGGTGAGAGCGGAAATCAGGGGTCCGTCCAATCTCTCACTTTCGATCGAAAGTTCAGAAGAAAGTTCGCAACTTTCTAGCGAGAGTTCAGCAGAAAGATGCGAACTTTCTTCGCAACTTTCGTCCGAAAGCCCTCCTACCCCTCACATAGACAAGGGGTTTACATACTTGTAAGAATGGTGGGTAAGGGCCTTATATACTTGTATTAAAGACTTCGGCAAACCCCAGACGGGTTTGGTGACGTCGCCCCGCCCCTTCTAGCTAGAGTTCAAACGAAAATCCGTGAGCGCGCACACGACTTCTTTTGCAGTTTTTGTATAAATAATAAGAGTTTTCTTTAAAAAAAACATTATAACATATTGAACACACACTCATAAGGAGTTGAGCCATAACAATTTCACCATCACACTATCACTTTTGTAAATTCAAGTTTCGTCGCAACTTTATGTAAAGCTCCGTTTACTTTTTCTACTCCTCTTCAAATGCACACTCTCTCGCCTGCTCTAACCGACCTCACAAGAAAGTTCGCATCTTTCGACGCATCTTTTCGTCGCAACTTTCGACGCAACATTCGATCGAAAGTTGTTAGAGAGTACTAGAGAGTGTGTATTTCGAGAGATTTAGAGAAAACTCGCATCGAAAGTTGCGTCGAAAGTTGCGAACTTTCTTCGCAACTTTCTTCGCATCTTTTTTGACAGATTGGACGGACCCCAGCATGTAAAGTTTTTTCAAACAGGGGCTAAATCTTTCTCGATGATCTTGAATAAAACTTTGATCTCTCACTAGTAGAAAAGAAAGAAGTCATTAATGAAATGAAGATACTGTTGGCTAACGTTACATGGCTTATAATGAGGTGCTTCACTTGCTACATCAGTCATTTCTACTAGTTTTTTTTTTTAATTTCAAAAACCTTCTCTTCATTTGAATTGTTCTTAGACAATGTAAGAGAATGGTAAGAGTGTAGATTTTCTCTTATCCAATATCATAACTATTGAACCATTCACGTGATACATTATCTCGCAATAAAGTCACATTTATTTATCCATTTGTTTTTGTTTGGTGTTCATAATCTGCGATAAGAAAATAAGAAACAAGAGATTGCGAAGAGGAGTTTTCTCTGATTTTATTTTATTTTCACAACATTTGAACACGTAATAGGTCAATCAGAAAAGAGAACCCGAACAAGATTTATCCGAATATATCTCGCAGAATCTATAGCTGTTCTATTCCATTCAATTTATTCATTCTCCCCCTCTCTGCATCTCTCTCTCCCTCTCCCACCCCCTCTCCCTCTCTCTATCTCTTCAATCTGTCTACTCTTGTATTACTCTCCTTCATTCAATTCCCTCCTCCTCCCTCTCTAACATACACCATAAACCTTCACTTCTCCATCCATCTATTCATTCATTCTCCTCTTCTTGTTCTCCATCTCATTCCCTATTTCCCGGTTCCTCACTTCCATACATCAATTCCCGGTCGTGTCTCTCTGACACTATCAATCTCCTGAACAGTCTATGGTATCTTTGCATCATAGTTCTCAATGGAAGAGAAATGAAGAGAGTCTTTTGGGAGGGGTTTCGATATATTTACAAAAATGGAAGCTCTTGAAGAGTATTAGAGAAGCCATTGGTTCTCGCCTTTCACGGATTCGCGTTCGTTAAATCACAATTAAAATAGTAATAGTGACACTGAAATTGCAACGCATTTTACTTACAGATTTTTACTATCCTTTTGGACTCCTAACTTGTTAGATGATAACATATGTGAAAAATACGTTCCGTCTATTTCAGTGTAGTAAACTATAATGATTGGATTGAATAGTAGTAGTCTGGTACTATTATAGTATAATAATGGAATAGTGGTTACCCTGTCTACGAGATATAATGATCAGAGTGGATTATCTATAAATAGTAGTTATTCCATTAATATATAGAGAGAGCAGTCATGGAAACCTTTCACATCGATTCCTCAGATGTCTCCTCATTCATTTTCCCTCCATTCATTCATTCGTAGGATTCGATTCATTTTCTTTCCCTTTGACTAAGCATTTATCCAAACTGAGAGAGTCATTTTCATCATTTGAAGCTCCTATGGGATATACTAATCCATTCTACTAATATTTTCAAGATTCTTTCTTGAGTCATAAGGTGTATTTATTTATTAATAAAAAAAACGATCAACATTGATATTTTGAAATCATTTCCAGATTCGTCCCCGACCTCCTCTCAATCGTGCAATTCCTCCTATTCCTGAGAGTAGATCGAACGAATCGATTATGACCCATGCTTCGTCTGCTGTAAGTTTACTTTAATATTTGTATGTGATAATACCATCAGCAGACTACGCAGCGAGAAACAAAGCTTTAGACGAATCAAATACCACCGAACCTCTTTTCGAAACGTGAAAGCTTATAAGCTTACAATATCGTTTTTCTCCATAATACACGAACCTGCTATTTCTCGTTGATTGTATTTGGCAGTAACTAGAATGTATTGTGGACAAATACATTGATTAGACTCATTTGCATATACAAACAAACTTTCTATATTCTCTTCTTATTCCTATCCTTACCATTATTGTTTCCTTTGTGATACAATCCAAATGACGCTCGTTGTTAGTCATATCATTAGTCATATTTGACTATTCCATGAGTACATTCATACATTTCCCCTTTCCATTCTTTTTTTATTCTTAATCTAACTTTTCGAGAAGTATGAAATATAATTATCCCTAATCAATTTCTCGGTCTTTATTAGATCTTTTTCTCTCTCAACGTTCATTCAACCGTTTCTTCACTTCTTTCTTGGTTTAGTAAAGAACAAGGAAATATTGTTTGAAGTTCAGAGACTATAGAGAAGTCTATCAAATATTGATAGATTCATCATTATTTGGTTTATCACACCTTATCAGCTGATATTCATTCTTCATTCTTATTCTCTCCACTATTCGTCCGCTTATTCATTCTATTCTATTTTCTCGCTTCTTCCTTAAATACATTTCTCGCCGATCATCTTGATTTTTTTTGATTTTTATATTGTTTTTTTCCTTGCTATGCCGTTTACGTCGTTTTCGAAAATGACGAACCGAAACAAAATAAAGAGAAAAAATGTGATATTTTTAAAAAAATTTTTCCATTTCGCAACCTTTGAATAGATAAGCAGATCATAAGATTCTTCTTCAAAGTTAAAGTGTTCCGTTGTTTGCGAAAGAATATATAAAGTCGCTAGCTTTTTGATTGTTTTGGTGCTCTCGATATGGAAATACTTCCTATTTCCCGCAAATATAATAATATTTTTATTTTTAGTCTAATACGAAATCGACTTATTTCCTAGCAATATTCATTAAGTCGTTTTCTCAATGTAATAAACTATCTTTACGATTACTTTTTCCCTATTTATTCATTTTGCTCGATCATCGATCTCTTACGTATTCTTCAATAATTCATTCATTCTTGTGTTGTAGACCATTCACTTCAATCATATCTCTCTTCAATAGATAATGAAGAAATAGTGAGTGATATGAAGAGAGTGAAGAAACTTCTTGGGGTAAGAACAGTCATCACCCCATATTCATCATAACTTATCTTTTGTACGAACCATTTGCGAGTAGTGATCATCCTTATCACTATTGATAGCATTATTATCATATAACTGATATTTTAAATATTTTCCAACTCTTCATAAGTCTCTTCAATCCATACACTATTTCTCTGTTCTCTGTCTACGATGAACTATTAAGATGTGAAGAGACCTTTATCTCTCCTTATAATGCCTCTATCACTTCTTCTCTAACCCTATGCAAATACTTCATTCTGTACTGACGATATCATCTTCACTTTACCTCAATGGTCAATGGTCACAATGTGCGTCCTTTATCAATTACCCTTTATGGCCCTTCAATATCTTGTCATCGTCATCGTCTATGCAAATATGTTATCTAGACCATAGACGTTGGTACGTTTCATAGTGTAGATCACTCTATCACAACTTTACTGTAAAGTTGTGAGATAAAACACATGAAATACATGATCTTTTACTTATCTTTTATTCCCATTATAATAGGAGAATGATAACAGAAAAAAACTATTGTGTGCACATTACGTGAAATGCTGTTTGCTTCCCTCGAATTATGAACAACAATACGTACCACTTGTCCGTCTTATTTTCCATCCTCTTGTTGTCATCTACTCGTAGTATATCTCTTAGTCTCGATCTCTTAATCATTCCAATTCCTCATAATAGTTCAATCAAGTTCACACTGTTGTCAATCGTTTTTCTGATTTTCCAAACATTTGATACTTTTATACTCTACAGAAGGGGAATACTCTTGATTCTTCCATTGGAAACAATCTTTAATCGATATAACCTTGTGAATGTGAATAAATGCCTTCATTATTATATTAAATATCTCAAATTGTATTGATCTTTCTAAAGTCGTTAATATAATAATCCTTTTCTAGATGGATACGGCTCAAACTCCCTCTTCTATCAATGGTGGTAATGACAAATGTATCATCCTTGCAAATCCTCTCGCTACACAATCAGGTATTTATGTTTATGAACATTTAATCTTTATTTGTTTCCTATCAGGTATCGCCAAGTCTATCTCTCAACAAAGTATCAAGAACTATAATCATACCAACAGTAATAATTGTAATGGACCAAGTACTTCTACTGGAGTGACTAATCAAACTACGAATACGAAGAATCAACAATCATGTGAAACAAATGGAAAAAATGAGGTGATAACTATGAGATGAGCATTATAGAGAGCTTAAAACTGAATTGAATATTCCCGGATTATGAGAATCTTTCTTTGAGTGCAGAAGCTTTAACCGTTTAAGAGACCCTTGAAGGAATACTAAAAGGTTATTTCAAAATTTCAGACCTGGGCAGAAAGGTTAGAGAATGGGTTAGAGTGGAGTTTCGGATTGTCTTTGGATATTTCTGTGAATTTTAAAAATATTTTGCGCACCCCTGATTATTATGTCATTGTTCATATTAACTTGAACAATCGACGTAATTCGCATTGTCCAGCTCAAAATAACACTAATTTGGTGAATAATAAATAATTCGTTCTCCTTGTTTTCCATTTCATTTCATTTCTTCTATTCTATCGGTCTCTTTTATGTCTTCGAGTCTTCCATCGTAATATCCCAAAGTATTCTTTTTATCGATCGTTTCAAAGGCATATTAGAAAATAAAACATTAAGCTAATTCAACGCTCTCGTTTCCTTTTCTATGTTAGCGAGAGAGTTAGGGTAATGAATATGAAGAAATAAAGCGTAATGGTTTGTGGCTGTGTCCCTTCTCCTTCTCCCTCTTCCACCCTCCTCTCCTCTCATCTCTTCCCATATCTTCTCATTCGAATGACATTGTGTCGGAATAGTATACGATGGAGTAAGGATCCCTCTCCTTCCTCTCTACCTCTCCCTCCCCTCCCCTCCCCATATTCCTCCTCCTCCTCTACCTCTCCCTCCCCTCCCCTCCCCATATCCCTCCTCCTCCTCTACCTCTAACTTATTCTCCTCCCTCATTCATCCCTCCTTGTCTTCTTCTTCTCCTTCTAAAGTCACATCTATCTATTCTTCATTGAGGGATTACTCTTGTATGCGACTTCTTCCCTCTATCAATAGTCTCTCCCTCTCCTTTCTCATCTTCCTCTCCTTGCCTCTCGTCTCCCTCTTAAGATTGATGGCCTTTTGAGTATGGAAGCCGTAGGGGACCCGATTTGGTTGACTTCTTCTTCATTCCTTTATTCACTCTCCTTTCTTGGTTCATCTCCTTCTCCTTGTTTAGTTAGCTGTTTCATTGTTCTTTCAATCAAGTGTGAATTTTCACACGATTTCCGTTCTCTCTGACTATCTTCTCTCATAATTCCTCTAACTCTATCTATTCATATATGATATCCATACTACCTTCTACATATCATGATTCTTCCTCCATTCAGATTCGTTTTACTCCTCGTCCCCAATCCAAACGTGTGCACGTGGAGCCTCCTCGTTCTCCTCTCATGAGTGTTGCTCACTCTGTACGCTCATCTCTATCCAAACTGGGAAACCGTTTATCATCCAGAGGGGAATCGCCCCAGAAGACCGAAGCAGAGAAATCGAACATCAAAAACAGCAGAAGCATGACCAGGTACCGTAACCTCATACCCAGTATTCATTTACCGGAACTAATGATGACACGTTATCACATCCGAGTTCCGTAACTACCGTAACCTGAGAACGTATTACAGTATGCCGTCGAATAGTAAAAACAAGTCGAAACTACCGAAGTTGGTTATGGATCAGAACGATAACGTGAGAAGCCTTCATAAATCATCAAGTATGGAAGCTCCTCCACGATCGACTTCGAATGATTCACTCAAACAAATCATCGCTACCAAACGGTAACACATATTTTTCGCTTCCGAAAATATCGGTCACTTATATTTCGCGATATTTGATGAGACTTGGTCGATATTGAGATTGACGAGATAGATTAAAGTCTTTGCTTCAATAGGGGAGTGATGCTGATTCCTTAAAGACACCGAAACCTTTGTCAACGGTCTCTTCAACGCTCTACGTTCTCTCGTTTTTAGAGAGCAGAGAAATAGTGTGTGCAATGAAGAGACCACTGGGTGAGGTTACTCTCCCTTTAAGTTACTAGATATAGAATATAATGAATAATCTTTTGAAACAATTACGCAGATTATTTCATTTGTCGTTACGACATGATATTCTATTCACAGATTGTGAAAAGGAAAATGCGCGAGGAAAGTCTTTTTAGAAATATCAGAGCGAAATTTTCTATAGGAAATGTATATACGTTGAGGTTAACTGAACTTTACGCAGGACTTTTCAAATTTGCGGTCGATGTATAGATATCGCAATGCTGAATAATCTATAAGAACTATTGCAGGGGTGAAAGAGTAACGAAGCCATCATCATTACCCCTTCCACGTCATTCATCTACGAGTACAAACAATAGATTCTCTACGAGACAACTCGACACTATTATATCGGAGGACTCGGAAGGTTCATAGATTTTTTTAAAAATATTAAATTTTAACTGAATATCCTTTAGATTTTAATTTTGATATGATTTTTCAGCTTCGAGAATGGAATCGATTCAATGCGAAAGATTGGTCAAAACGCGAGAGGCCGATGAAGGTTATTCTTATTCTTTGTTTCTTGAGTTGATTAGGAATTCTCTGCGTCAGCCACAATCTAAAGTGTACCCAGAGCGAAAAAATGTTTCCAATGTTCCTTCAGTACTAGTTGATCTCTGTGGTAGATGTATCACATTAACGTCGTAATTACCACATCAACTCTATCATGGTCGTTTCAAGTCTAGTCCTTTTCAATTTATTGCTAGGTAGTTTATGAGAAAATTATGATTTGCAACAAGCAGAAAAGTTGAAGAAGTAAAAAGCATATTTCAAGAGAGTAACATTACAATCTATGGGTCACGGATATTCTCCAAAATCAATCAATATCATTCATGAGAGAAAATTTAGGAAAATCTGTAATTAATGGATAATGTTACAGTATCCGTTCCCACCCCTCCATCATATGATTTGAAAGATCTCGTATCTCGATTCGTTGACGATTCCACATTAGCTACTCAAGCAGAGAGGAGTGACCGTCTAGCTAATATTGTAAGTACCATTCACTGAAATAATATCTGATTATCGTAACCTACCGTAATCCATTCTACAGTAACCTACGGTAACCCATTCAGATCGAACCGGATGAGGTCACAGTGGCTGAGGAGATTCCGATGGACACTAACGTTACACCGGATGATGCAACGACGATTCCAGATGAAGATAGAGAGATATTCGATATACGAGTAGAACAAAGAGAAGAAGTATTGATTGGTGAAGATACGATTACAGTAGTGAGAGAGGAACACTGTACATCGAGAAGAGGTCAGTTATTTATATTGTGAACTAAGAGAGGATACTATAATGGATAATGAATGAATGAATGAGTGTATTCATTGTGAATATCTCGCTACTTCAGCTGCTCCTCCCATCTTCATTGCTCCTGCTCCTCCTCGATTGTCTCCAATGGAAGAAAGAGAAGAGAATAAAGAAGATAAGACAGATGATATTGATCATGGACGATCTAGTGGAGAATCCAGTGATAGTACAGTCAAGGAGAATATGAATGTAAGTACTTAATGATATTGAATATACATATTTATATCCGAAATATTAATGTGAATGTTACTTAATAATTGTACACTTTATAATAATTCCATTAGACTGACAATTTAAAATTCTCGACTCTGTATGTTGTACCATTAGTTATTCAATTCTGGCTAGAAAAAACTATATAGATTTTCACGAAGCCTATATACATTTGGCAGCTTTTTCAACAAATTTATACACAAAACTCGACTTGAGCGTGTTCCCTTCTAAGTAACTTAATAGAAAATTTAGAACTCAAGAGTTAGGTAACAAGTCATTTTAGACTTCATACATTCCAGATCATCTACATCCAGAAAGTTCCAAAAGAACTTAGACGAAAAGAAAGTGTTAAAAAGAAGAAAGAAGAGGAAAAGGAACGGAAGGAGAGGGAGAAGCGGGAAAAGAGGGAGAGAGAGAGAGAAAGGGAGAGGGAGAAGGAAAGAGATAGGGAGAGGGAGAGGGAGAAGGAAAAGGAGAAGAATCCCAGAACTCCCCTATCAACACGAAGTATCAAGTCATTTTTATTGCCGAGAAGGGCCAGTGAACGAAGAGAAAAGAAGGTAAGGATATATATCTATTTATTTTCATTACTTTCAAAGAAAAACGAAGTCTCATGGACCTTCCTCAATTTCCTATAACTCTCATATTTATATCTTTCTTTTTATCGATTGACCCCTTCTAACAACATTCTCCCTTTTTGCTTCTAAATATTCTGGTATTCTAAATATTCTAAATAAATACTCTTCTAAATATTCTGATTTCTGAAAGCATTCGAGTCTTATCTATTGGATTCGACTATCTTTATCTTCACTAATTCCTTATTCCTTCAATCAATAATCCTTCTCATCATTCAATTGTCGTATTCTTCTGAACCCACATAAAGATTGTTTTAACCAATCAATAATCTTCCTTCCATTCAGGCTCCTCCTTCTTCTCGTTCAATGATCTCAATATCTCCTTCACGTTCACGTCTCAATCTTCCATTCCATCATCCGAGACATCCATTTGCTCCTTTGGCTGAATTCGAGAGCACTGTTGTAGAGAATTCTCCCGCTGTTGAGATCATGCCTGGAAAGTTTGGAGTCAGTCCAAAGATAATTAGGAGGTTTGATGATTTACTATTATTGTTTTACTCTTTTGATAAGAACAAAAATCCGAATCGATTTTAACAAGCCAGCGATGAGTCTCTTTTGTTTTCTGTACTATATCCTTTGATCTCGAAATAGCTACGAGTTTTATGGATTGTAGTTCACACTACTCCTAACTCTTGATAATGGTCACTAGAATGATCCAAAGAGATGGATAATGAAGATATTGAGGGAATAGATCTGTCATAGACACATGAATCATATACATCTTTAGACTCACTTAGGATGGATGAGGGGAGGAAAGAAGAGAACGAGGGGGAAAGGAGAAGGAGGAGAAGGAGAGGTAGATGAGAGGGAAAGGGAGACGGATATCTAGAGATGGACATTTCGATATAAATCCCTTGAGACCTTGATGTCACTGTCATCCATAACATAGACATACAGAGAATATATCATTGATGAAACGATATTGGACAATATTTCATGAGGAACACGCAACAAATTTAACCCCAGGGAGTTATACCTCTCAAAAACCATCTGTTCCTTTTAGAGAATTTAACTTATGTCAAATTGTAGATAGGAAGTAAATGGAGAGAAAGACTGATGTTGCGAATCTCTAAATTAGGCGATATCCATATTACTTAATGTTGTTACACAATTGAGATAGAGATCAAGGAACAACTATCTAATATGAAGAGATCGTTGAACTCATTTTAATGATTCAATATTTATTATTATTATTTTTAAATAATGAATAGTGTATTAAAGTTATTTGATGATCGACGATTTGTCAAATTCAGGAACTCTGAGTGTTCAGTGAAGGATCTATTGAAGGAAGCGACGAGAGCTGAGACTTATCTTGCAATTCATGGAGACTCCAATGGAAATATACAAGGTATGAATTATAATTATATTCATGATTGGTACGGTGGCAGAAATCAATATTTTATGAAAATTTCAGTCATAAACATAAATAAGTAGTTTGAGAATTATTTTTTAAATGTTATAATAACTGCAACTTCTAGTGGACCAATGAAAAACAATTGACACTTTCAAAGAACTATGAAACATATCTGCATCCTTTATATATCTTCCTATGTATACGGAGTTCTAAATTCGCGGAGTTCGCTTTTCGGGATGATCACAACATTCTTTTCAACGTTGACTACAGTTGTAGATATCTGTATTACTTCATCTATTGTCTTCATTCATTCTTATCTTCTCTGTTCAATCAAAAGAGAAAATGGGATCTTCTACCCAGTTTCATTACAAGTTAATTACATTTGGAGGAGCTCAATTTGGAAGGGGAGCGAGTATATGAGAGGAGAGAGGACAGAAGGGAGAGGGAGAGAGAGAGTGAGGTCCATCCCTTTTCAGTCTTCTTCCTCCCTTCTAGTAGTATTCATTCGTTTACATCTTCTTCATAGTATTCCTCCATATTGGTCGTTCCTCAAACTCTTATATGACAATCTTGTCTTCTTTCGGTCCATAACTTTCTCATTATAAGTAGCCATCTATGTTGTTTATTGAAAAAAAAAGTTCAATTCTTCGCTTTACTAGGAAACATTTCGATCGCTTCATACCAGTTTTATTTTCATTGATCAGTGAGAGCAAGAAATTGGTATTTCGTAAAGAAACTTCAATGTGAGGAAATCCGTGCGGCAATTTGAATCTCTGATAATCTATACTGCTTTTTATAAGATAATTGTCTGGGAATACTTAGGGAATTTTCTGCAAAAGTTGGAAAATAAAATAAAACTTGGAGAAAGATCGATTTGATGCGTATCTTCACTAACGAAACACATTGATAGATTACGATAAGAACTTTTTTCAATTGACTTTTAAAGAAAAAAGTAACAAATATTTTCCTTTATTATGATATATGTGCATATATTTTTTTTATGTGATCATGCTTCTATTACTAATGACCGTATTTTTATCAGTAAAAATAATAATAATAACAATCAATATTGTAGATATCGTATCATCTCCTCGTATCACAACCGTTACTGAAGAACAAAAAGGACTCATCGATGATGAAATACTGTAAGGAACATCATCTCTTTATTTAGCCATTTTTGGAGTAAAAATATTCTATAATTTTCCCCACAACACTTATGTTCATTAATCTTAAAAATTTAATAATTCTTGAGATTATATTTTGGAGTAATATTACATATTTAATTATTGCAGTGATCAACCAATGTTGATGGGAGATAGTTTCCCTACTTCTGAGAGTATGGATAGATTAAGATTGAATCAGTTAGAATCATCAAATATTGGAATAGATCTCATACCAATCGATCAAATCGAGTAAGTATTACCACCAATTATTTATTTATTTCATATTTATTATCCATTTTCCATAAATGAGTTACAAATTGATACATTTCTCTCGATATTCTCATGACAGAACTTCCGCTCGTTAGCCTTACTAACAAAACATTTTCTGTGTAAATAGAGAGATGAAGGGGAACATGAAAGAACGTGTATATCTTAGAGATTATAAACACTGCGATTTGATATTGAACATATCTATACCTTCAAAACGAAAAAATATATAACAGCAAAGTAGTTGAAATGATCTAAAAATCGACGCTTCATGAAGTTTTGCCAAATTTGCCACAAATGTTTCACTTTTTTCATTTTGACGTTATTTACTCATAATAGTAGATGGTATGAATCGTCACACTTGTATTGAACATTGAAGAGTGTCAAGGAGGGGATGAGGGGAGAGAGGGAGAAGGAGAGAGGGGTGGGGGGGAGATAGAGGGAGGGAGAGAGAGAGACGAGGAATTGTTTGTACATCGTTGTGTCCCGTTAAGGATTAAGAGTGTCCCTCTTCCCTTTTCTCTTCATCTCTCTTTTTCTCCACTACTTATCATACTATTTCTACGCGTATTGCTTGTGAAGGGTCTGCGCGATTTAGTAGAATAGAATGAAAGGAGAGGGAGGGATTGAAAGTGGAATAGAGAGAGGGAGGGGAAGAAGGAGAAAGAGTAGAAGAGGGAGAGGAGGGAAAGAAGAAGAGGGAGAGGGGAGGAGGGAGAGGGAGAGAGCACTACTGGCCCTACCCTCTTCTACATGGCTGACTGCATATTGGGAATCTTTTTGCGAACTTTGCGGTTAGTTATGATCCACATTCTGATATTTTTCGATGTAATCATAAATTTACTTAAGTGTCTTCATTCCTTTTCTATTGATCTTGTGAAATCCATATTGTCTCTATAGTCATGGTAACTCTTCTCAACTATCTATTTATCTCACCTACTATTCTATCTTTACATTCTCTGAGTGAGAATGAAAGTGTGAGAGTATAGTCAGAGCGGGGATTATTATTAGTTTGGATGAATGACCATAAGAATCTTTCGATCGTCGATTGATTGATAAATGTCCTCTAATTCTCGCTTATATTGATAGAAATGGATGAAATGGGAACACGTTTCCCCTCTTTCATCATCTCATTTATCATCGATTAGATCAATAACATTCTCCATTATATTTGCTCATTAAATAAAAACAATTTATTCGATCCGTTCATTTTATTCTCTCTCACTTTCGTTGTCTTCGAGAGAGTGTGGCAAGAGTGGATAGGCAATTATATTTGGGTGTTCATTTAAAGGGCGTAACCCAGTTCAATGATATCTTTAGAGAGAGAAGAAATAGTGTGGGGAATGAAGAGACTATTAATATATCTGGTGTATTGATGATAATCATTACAGTAATCGGGATGGAAGTTCTCAATCACAAAAGGATATCATCCATACTCATCAACCATCAACATCTATGTAACTATTCATTTATTACTTTTTTTTCGATTATAATAATTACAAATTAAAGAAATTTTCCATCCTGATATAATACACTTCGCTGAGTAAACATTAAATTTCGTAGTAAAGTTAATGTTTGTATTTCATTTTATCTTGGATCATTCTACTTGATCATCTCATTTAACTCTTATGTATAACATTAGTATAGTCGTTCATGATCAAATAGAATGATAAGATCTTTCATTAACTCGTCATAAAGAATGTCGAATTAGGGTTGATGGTTCATTGAAAGATTTGAAGCTATCGTTAGAAGAAATTGAACCACTTCTTATCGAATATAATATCAAACAAATAAAGTTGCCATGTTATTTATTTCTTTTTAATTCCAACTCTCCTCTTTAACAGAGATATCTCGATGATGTTAGCGTATAATCAGATCGAAAAGTTTTCAAGGAACTTTGTGTAGTCCTTTACGAGTACTACAGACCTTAAAATACATGAGACATAATTCATCTCTAATTCTATTCTTTTCAGTAATTCCTTCACGGGTGTGACCAAACGAGCAGAACAAGAAAAGGTTGGAAATACACGTCCAATATAATAACATAACCTATCAGTTAAAATAATTTTTAAACATTAGAATATGCGAAGTAATTAAATTTGCGTATGTGATATATACATATTTAAATTAAAAATAAATGTTTAAAAATTGTTAAACAAACAGTTTGATAAATCGTCATGGATACCGATAGAGTCCTTGAATTATGTATCTTGTGTATTTGTAAACAGTTGTAATATCGAACCATTCCCTAAGCCATTTGCTCCACTTTCACGGCTATCTCTTAATCACGTTTTTCGCGCACACAAACACTCCACAGTGATCTAATGGAATGATCATCACTCAATCTTTATCTAATAGATGACCTTCAATAAGGAATTCCGTTCTCACCCTTAAGATCTTATGCTAAACACACTGAAACGTTAGCTGTGCTATTTGACAATAATAATGCATTAGCATAATAGATTTGAATGAGTTTTGTCGAATCTTTTGTTCCTGCAAAAAAGGCTTGAATATTTCATGAATACAAACAAATACAACTTATAATTTTAGGTAATCAATGAAGGTCTAAGTGAATTGGACGATCTTCGATCTCAATTGGTCGCCTTGCAACATATGACTCATGAGGATATCATTGATGACGTAAGAAAAAATATTTCAAAATAGCTTTGATGACGAAGAGATATCATTAACTTCATCATCATACGCTATTCCGTAGCACATTGGTTATTCTCCTGACTACTGTTCAAAAGGTTCGAAGCCCTCCGTGTTCCGCAAAAGTCTTTCTGACCATGCCCATGAAACACTGTGCGACTGGTATCAATCGGGTTTTATTCAGTGAATATCAAATTTAACATTATGTTTATTATATCGGGCGATTAGTTGATCCGATCACTACTACATAACGTATAAATCAAAATTTATGCAGTTGACTATGAACAGTTTTTTTTCAAAGAAATCACACCGTTACAAAAGAAAGGAATATTCCCGCGCAGATTTTTTTTGTTTTTTTTTGCGAAAATTTTCGAATTAGTGTAATTTTGTCAACAATTGGGGAAAAATTAAACAATAAATTTTGGCTTGAATAGCGTTTAGCAGCTCTCAGACCAACTAATCGATTCATACTATTACCATATTTTTTAAACTCAACTCGCTGAACAAAACTCCGGTGGATGGCATTTGAGCGGTGAAAAAAATTGGATATGCTTCGACTTGATTGCAGAAAGGGCTTATATGCGCTAATGTAAATAGTAAGAAGTAACTAAAATAGTAACTATTAACAGTAATAGCATAGACTGTTTACAGCCCGTTCATATCGGCGATCTCGTCAAGGAGAATGATGCTCTACGAAGACAATTACTCGAGAAGGATTCTATCATTAATGCCCTACGTACTCAACTACAATCAATGAAAGTAGCATCGAACAATAATTGATTGATTGATAATGCTGATAAGCCTTCCCTCCCCCTCAGACAAATTGAATCGATAGTAAAGATTGTATATACGGGTATGATCATATACGTCGTATCTATCCTTTTAATGGGTATTCCCTATCTCTATTATATTAAAGCTACTCGTTTATTGTTCTAATCTATAATCCTTGTCGTCAAAGATCTAGAGATCAAAGATCACTTCTAAATTGTTGTGAAATCGCAAACTCGGTTGTGCCGTACAGAAAAGAGCTCTCACCTTGCCTACCAAATCACACTATGTGTCCTCACTCTCTCTAGTCAACATAGTAGGTAATTTCGATTGTTGTATAGGGAAGGGATGGATTGACCTTGGAGATATATACTAGGAGAGGGTTCTCCTCTATTCTACTAAACTGATATTATCGCTTGTGCGTTTTCTTTCTTCTTCTACTAGTAAATCGATAAACTCTTTTGTCCCTTATGTTGAATATCACTTTATAAAGACTACTATTATACAAAAGGTAACAGTGATGATGATAAAACTTTTTAAGCGTAATATTATTATTATGATAGTTGCATTAAATTAAACAATCGATTAACGACATTTAATCAGGTTCCTCCTCTTCTCGCCTCTCCTTCTCTCTTTCCATAACTTTCCCTTTCTCTCTCCCCCTCTCTCCCCCTCTCTCCCTCTCCCTCTCTCCCTCTCCCTCTCCCTCTCTCCCTCTCCCTCTCCCTCTCTCTATCTCTATCTCCCACTATCCCAATAGGATCTTGATTCCTTCTCTTTCTCTTATTCATTCTTCATTTCATCTCAATCGTCCTACTATTTCCACCTTTGCCTTCATTGATCATATAGTGTGTACTATATATTCGAATGTCCTGGAATTTAGGAATTCCTTAGTCCGATGTACTTTAATGACTAATTGTTAAAAGGAATATATCCATTTATCTACTCATTTATTTATACTCTGATAACCCTCTACTATCATGGAAATAACACTTCAAAAATATCCTTGTTATGACTAGTTTCGACATTATTGAATAATCTTTGTTCAATTATGACTAAATGTTGTATGTTTTGTACATCAGACTATTCATGGAATGTTTGCACATTGAGTTATCTTTCCTGTTTACTTCTAAAAAATCGCGACCAACATCCCAGGAACTTCTATTTTATCGCATTATTTTGTTCTCTAAGCTTCCGTTCAAAAGTAAAGTTCTTTTACAGATTCTCCCATCCCATTTCCTTTTTCTATTGTTTTTGTGACTTTTGCACAACTTTGGTAGTTAGTTCTATTTGGGAAATTCCTTATAGGGAAAGATGAACTTTGGTTATCGGACTTTTGTCCACTTAATTGTAGTGACTAAAGAAATGGTATGAGATAGATGAAGATAGAGTTATTGGTGATCACAGAGATATTTGTTACTTCAATTGAGAAAATTACTAAGCTTCCTGCAAATTATAATTTTTAACCAATTTTCATTATTTAAATTATCAAAATTTCTTTGTCCGCGTTAGTTTTTATTTCCTTCAGAGTAATTCTAACGATATGATTATGCTCATTCCCATTAACATCACCTATGTGCTTTGAAATGAACTTTCAAGTACTCTTCCTCTCTCGTTTATTAGGTTAAGTGTTTTATATTCTCGATTAATCTGGAATGTTATCACGTTATACTTTTAAATCTTTCTCGATACCCTACTTTTTAATCTTTCAATAAAACTTCGCTACATATATCTCTCATAAATATTATTTCAATTCTTTTGTTCATCATAATCATAATCTAAGAAACTAAGTATTGCTATAAGTATGTCATCGTACTATCTGTTGCTGTTTTTTGTGCGTGATGTTCAGAATACTAAGTAGGATTGAAAATACCTTATCCTATTTCATTTTCAGTCTATTTTTTTCTATTTTTTTTCCTGATTATTTTCTCTGGGAAAACATCACAAATCCTCTCACTCATATTACTTCTCATAAATAACAATAGTATAAAAATGATTATAATCCCAGTGAGTTCCCATCATGGGATATGGAAGTTTTCAATCTCATGAGAAGCTTCTTTGAATATATGAGATATAAGCAAGATTGACTTTATCTCAATAACTTTAAGCTTTCCCCTACAGTAGTCTTCGCATTATATATGGATAAGGACTCAATATTATTACAAATAATACACTTTGGTTTCCGTAAATCCCTTGTAGACTCCAATGACTCTCTTCATCCTTACAAATATCCTTGAGAGCTCCTGTCTTACAACAGTACTACTCCGGTTCTTAGCTTCTGAATGAAGGGTCTATTTATGGTTTTAGCACGGAACTTATTCCTGAATTCAGATTTTTCCAGAGTTTAGAAAAAATTAGGACTGAACTCCACGGTTTTTGTTTATCTTTGTTTTTGGATTATGGTTCATTTAAAGAAATTAGTATGTTCTGTTATTTTTAAAGCTCCACTAAATCGATTTCTAAATCAATTATTTTTTACTAGATGTCAAACATCACAGACCTTTTTGTTTGATTATTCGCATTGTATCTTGTCCAAATTTCTATACATAAATTAAATTCTTATTTAAATGATAACTTTCAGATGCTAGGTATAGGCTGAATGTCATCCTCAATCATATACCATCTACTCTTCTTCCATTCTCTTCATTTGATCTCATCTCTTCCTTCATTCCCTATATCTCCACTTCATTCTGTCACTCGAAGAAGACTTCAACCTGATCTGATCAAACCTACCTTCTGTCCCACTTCATGCGAGGTTTGTCATTAGTTCTATGAAACATATAAAACAGCTTATTTAGATCAGTTGTCTTCAATTGTGTGGTTAGGGCAGAGCTAAAAGATTTAAATACCACATTTATCACGGGTTGAATATTTTATTGCATGTATTATGTGATTGCAAGTGCAATTATCTATGAACAATCACTCGTAGATAGAGTGATTCACTCCTACTTTATCTGATTTTTGATTCCCTCGCGCAATGCACACATAATTGATTATTTCTAATTGTCTCTGTGACAATTTTATCTTACTTTACAATATCAAAAGATAAACTTGCAGGACCACGAAAGTAATAGAAAATAATTTTAAAATATTATGCCAGAGAATGAAGAAATTATATGACAAATCATTGACAAAATCTTTTAGGAACTTTAAAGGCCTTTCATTCCAGAAAGTCTTCGGTTCTATTCCCTATGAACAAAGTAACGAAGGCCTTGGATCGGATGAGGATGTACATCAGTGTTTATGTGTGTGTCCCAATGATCGTGCAATATACATCAATAACCTTGGATACTGTGTCGATCGATCGCCTGGTCAGAAACTTTCATATTTTTGCCTTTTTTGAAAAAGTCTTGAATAATGAGAAAAAGAAAGAAGCGTGAAAAGCTATGAAGCGACGCCTTTATCTCACTGTTTATTTCGGCATCGTCCATCGTCGCAGAAAAAATGCCGAATTCTAACCCCCCCCCCCCCATGGTTACCAATATTTGCCATGTTTTTCTGGCCACAGCTGCTGAACTGTTTGAAATCTTGTAATATGTTTTTTTCTATAGCGAGAATTGGCATCATAATATTCAATACTGATAAAATTGATAGAACTCATCTAATAAGACGTTTTTCTTTCAGAAGAATGCTCATCTGCCGTTATCTTCGATGATTTTCCATTAGATAACATTCCAGTACTCTCGATATCTAATCAAAATGACGATCAACGGCTGATCAATGCAACTGTTCTCAGTTGGAGTAATGGTAGGTCTCAAAGTAATCTCTAACGCAAGGAATATTACGATTTCATTATGTTCTTAGGCAATAGTCATTTCTTTTGTTCTCAGTGCCATAAAAAACAAATAGTATAGTAATTCGTTATTAGAATATGATGTATTTTGCGTTCTTCTCTCACAGGGGGAGGGCTTCAAGTCGCATGAGCTTTTGATTTCAATATCATAACTGTTATAGAATCATATATGTAGCTTAGTAATTCTTGTCATGAGTGTTGTTAATATTGAGGAGGATGGGGTTAACTTTGAAAGCGGACTCATAATAAGAATCGACAACCGATGCTAGTCATGGTATTACCATATTAAAATCTCATGGAAACTTGCCAAAACTATACGATAAATGAAGTGTCGATTCAGAATTCACAACAACCGGTTCATTCGTTCCAAACTGCACAGTTGATGAGATCTTCATTGATTCTTCAATTCATCGATGGGATTCATTCTCTGTTCCCTTCACTCTATCAATAAACAATGACAGTCAACCTGTCATCAATGTACGCCTTTTAAAGTAACCACTTTATAAAATATCCCTAAACTTGGACATTTAAAATCATATGCCCAAAATTTCCATTTGCACAGAATTCGGCTAAAATAAGATCCATTTTCAGTTCAAAGGGGAAGAAGATGATATAGCAGAACTGGCTGGTGCTTTGATACAATTGAAAGTAAGTGACAAAATACAATTATTATTTATTAGTATCAAAGTATTTTAATAGATAGCTTGTCGTGCTCTCGAACCTTTGAAGAAACGTCGTGATGAGATCTCACTACGACCAGCTCTCATGTGTATTACATTTAGAATCGAAGGAGAAAGTGGTCAGTATCATTTATTTTTTAATCCAGAAAACACTCTCTTGTTTCTCATGCTATTTTGACAATTTTTATTCTCTCATATCTCAATTTATTTTGTTCCGCTAGCTTTTGCGACCACGTATCTATAACCAGAAGAATATAAAAATTAGTCAAAGTAGCAAAACATGTCGCGTATTATGTTTATTGTTACTGTTTTCATACACTACAGTACATTTTACACATCACATACATGCATATCAATAGACTACTGGATATTGATTGATGGAAATTTTTTAAAAGTTAGAATATCTACCGCAGCATAACAAAGTGCGAACATGATAGATATTGATTGATTGACTGACTGAATGAATGAATGAATAATTGATTAATTGATTGCTTGATTGATTGATTGATTGATTGATTGATTGATTGATTGATTGATTGATTGATTGATTGAACACTATGAGTGTTAGCTTAGGATAGAAAGAGAGATATCTTACCGTGAAAGAAAGTGATAATAAGAGAATTCTATCTGTTCGACCTAAAAAGTTGTCTACAACTTATTCGAAGAATTATCTTCTCCAACCGAACTTTGCCCAGTTACTTTGTAATAGAAAATATATACGATAGGAGAAAGACACATACTTTTTAAAAATTTTCAGTATTTATATATTCTTCAAATTTGATTTTTCTGGGAAATGTCTGTCTGTAACTTTTGGCTCATCTTGATGTATCAAGCTGAAAAATATTCAAATCGTAGTAAAATGGATCAATAATATCTTTCATTACCTTCATAGCAATAAGTTATCATTATATCTGTTTGCATTACACTGATATTAGATCTCCCATCTTGATATCACATCTTTCATTCATAACACAACAAACTCATTTATCTCTTTCTCATTCATTCACGTCTACTTCCGAATATTTTGATACCAATACAATGAATAAGTTGGTTGATGTAGTATGATCCGATGAATGTCATTCATGTCCTATTGCATATGTGTCATATTATCGTAAAAAATCAGAAGACATACATAGACATCTCATTAATTGCACTATACACTTACAATTTGATGATTCAGTATCGACATCTCTCGAACTCTTCCATGGTGATGTTCATGTTCAAGTGATCATACTCGGTACAATTGCTGGTCTTCTCCTTCTGGCTTTGATAGCGTCAGCAGTATCATATCTAATCTGTTGGAGGATACAGGTAAATATTCCGGGTTCTTCATATATTATAAATGCATTAATATTGGTCAAAACAATTAATGTCAAAAATTGTCCAAAAGATATACTACAATTCATCTTGGATGTTTTTCATGCAGTTATGCATTTGTTAACTTCGTATTTTAATATTATCCAAGTTGGTTTCAGAAACGTCGACTGATAGGTAATATTCAATTACAATTCCTTCAACATTTGAAGAATTCAAATCTCGCTCTGCATCAAGGATCCGTGGTGATCATTTCTATTTTATTTTATAATCAGTATTCATTAAACTGTTCTTCTGTATTATCAAGATACCATGAAATGATTATTTCTATATCAATATTGCGACCATTTAAGTATCAATTTGGATGATATCTCTAATCTTTCTCTTAGATGTCTCCTCTTCCTCATTCACAACAACAAAAGATGTCATCATCTGATTCTGATCGGCCATCCAATGTCATTCAGAAACGAAGACTCTACTTCAGTGCAGGTATTAATCTTCATTTCATTTACACAATGCATTTACTTCCTTATTTTATTTCGTAAGATGCTTCATTTAGTGCTTCTGACTGATTGAACACGATTCAGCGTTTGATTCTCATTTTTCCCGAAAGTATTTTTGATAATCGATATCTTCCAATTCAGAATTCCTCGAGCCCGACTTTCTCCTCAATCCTCCTCCTATGGCTGAACAGTTCTTATGTGATATACGACGTATGATCGATTTAGCAAAGGAAAGAATCAAAGCGAGAAAATATCTTCCCAAGTTGAATGCGATTGTTGAGGAGAATGAGAAACCACATAAAATGGTAAGGAGCATACTCCAACAATTCTTCATTTGAATGTTTAAGTGAAACAAACTCCATAAAATTTATTGGAGCACACATTTTTCGCCATAATTGCTGCATTTTGTGTATAAAAAATATTTTAGAGGATAATATAAAATGAATTAAGGACACGACTTTGGACGTTGTCGTTGAGTCTTCTTCTATCCAAGAGAATGTTGTGAATCAAGCAGAGGAGAGTCCTCGGAGTGCAAAGAGTACAGATTCAGGAAGAGAAACGATGGAATTGAATTCATCTAGTGATGAAAGTCTATCAAAGAGTGAAGAAGATGAAGAGGAGGATGAGCAGAATAAAGATGGTGGTGAGCCATCATTTGAAATATAAAGATGTATATTATTCAATTGGCGGTAAACGGGTTCAGCTATCTTCCACCATTATGTTTCAAATAATTTTCCATTATCTTTGTCGAGATAGACTATTTATCAATCTAATTATTCTGATATCTAAAGTACTGAGAATTTATGACAAGTATAAGCCCATTCCTTTTTAAGAGATTCGTCGTCAACGAAAAAGTTCTATCCCGGTACTTCCCTCTCGACAACCTCGATTGCCCCCTCCACAACCAACTTCAACACCTCCTTCTGTACCACCTAAACCCACTTCTCTTCCTTCGATGATACCAAGATTGGGACAGGTAATATAAATAATCAAATGAATGAAATATAAAATAATATTCCATTTGCAGTCTTCACCACGTTCTATTCATCACTCCATGACCACTCCTCCTGATCCATTTCCTTCATCAATATCTTCAACATCATCCATTGGACCTTCTCAACGTCGTCATGAACGTCGTAAAGCTTATGCTGTCTTCCCTGTCGATCCAATGCTCAATAAGTCACTTCCTCGACGACCACGACGGCCATATCCAGCAGTGCCTTCCGATTGTTGAGAACGTCAAGTTATAGTTTTCATTTTGATCCCTTCATAGTAAGTGAATAGCATGCACCATACTGAACCTCCGCAACACTAGATATATTGTTGGATTTGAAGAGCAAAGTACAGTGTTGTATATCTGGGGGTAGTGGAGCCTTTTTCTTTATCGATGTTGTATTCCCTTCTCTTTCAGACATATATCTATATTTTTATGAAATTCTTCCTAGAATGATGTTAATATCACAATAATTCAAAGTCTGAGCTCAATTCTGAATCGATTCGCATAATTGTACACTGCCTCGCATATCTTCATACTTGTCTCATTACACTGCTCAACCTTTGTTTCATATCATGTGCCCTTTCCATATCTTTCTCACCAATATTACTGAAACCGTAACCTTCTGATTATTGATCCAATCCAACTACCGCTACCGTAATCTAGAGATTAATTCATTCCCTGATTTTTGCCACAGAATCTTTCATTTCATGCGATCTCAGGCACAAACCACGCCCATCAAACACATCAGCCATTATTTTTACATTATTTTTCATATAATTCCAAACTTTCGCAAAAGAGTTCAACTAATAAATGATTTTTCTGGTTTCACAAAGTGTACAATGAAACATGAACATATATGTGTTTCATAATCATCAGAGATCGGTGACAGAATTAAAGATGGAGATTTACCAATAAAGAATATTGGTGGGGTTCCATCTATATTAGATTTATAGACCATTTTCATTCAAAAGTTGTTTATTTCTTTAATACTTATCTCTATTTTGATCTCAACTAGTATACTCTATCTAATCAATCGGTTCTAATCGCTAAAAACTTATTTGGAACTCTTTCCTCTTTTCATTAAAGCTGTCGCTTACTCGTGATGTTTAGCCGAATCATCTTTCTTTTCCTACAAATATCCATTTTTCTGGACTTATTTGTTGGAACATACGGTATGCTTACATCTGGACCAATCATGGAATCGGGCAAATTCGAATTGATATCGTACAAGATTGTGAGGAAACATCGTCCAGGAATTTCTAAATCGACGTTGACAAAGGAGGTTAGAGCTAGTAGGATATATGATGAACTGCCAGAGAAGATGAAGATATACAAATACAAGGTATGCCTTACAAGTACTTGTATCTCATTTCCGGTTAGTTGACGCATTTGTCTGGTATATACGGATACATGTTTTTTTTTCAAAGACAAACTTGACTATGATAGAACTATCTCAAGTTCACTAGATCTAAGTATGATAGAATGTGGTCATCGTTGAGTATCATTCACCTGAAGTAATCCTTGTAATATAACTGAACTTGCATCCTAGGGTCCCCTTCATGGTCGGCGAGTCGTGATATATAAGAAAATTCTTCGACCCGTAATAATCGATAAACGAGGCAAAATACAGTATCTACCAGGTGGAAGAGTATTGTCGATGTGGGCAGAAGGTGGATACCACAACGATGATTTACCGGAAGATGTGGGTTTATTGATCTCTTTTTAATCTCTGTCTTTTTGACCCTTTCGATATCCACCTAATCATCTGATAAAGTTGTTTATACATAATATAAAAAAGTGTAAATGCCGATCTGTCAATTTCAGACACTAATCTATACACCATCACACATAAACTTCAAACCAGGTTTCATTCTTCACTTTCTTACAGTTATTGTTGAGTACTTTTCATTTTTCAGTATGGGACAAAGTTCCGAAGTTGTTGTGGGAATAACGTTTCCGAACGAACTGTTATACTACATATATGTACATCATGTCCATGTATGTACATTGTAACAATAAGTATTTTAATAAATATTCTTATACCATAAATATCAATCGATCGATAAATATATATTACATAAAATAGATTATTCATCAGCTTGGAGGGACTTTGCAAAGCCCATTCTTTTTCCTCCGACATCATAAATTTGACAATATTGTCTGATGAAAGGATCTCCAAGAATCCATGAGGCTCCAAATCCAAAAGACTCGAAAGGTTGCATAGCAAGGATGCAATCAGCGTCATCTCCCTAAAAACTTTATTTTATTTTATATACATTTACAGAAAATAACCATTTTAATTTTCAATGCAAGTGAATCATTCCATTCGGTTTCTTTACACCGGATGTGTGTGAGGAATCATACACAAATTCAGTATATTCAGTATCTTTTGCGATCTGTCATAGAAATTTTTTTTTCTAAGAATTCAATAATTTTTCCAAAAAATTCAATATCATTGCAATCTCTCCCATATATCTAGTTTTGCTTTATCCTTGTCTATCATCTTTCAATGCATTCCGATTTTTGCGCATATAAGCCGGAATGTAATCGTAATAAAGTTCGCTTTGACTACTGAATCGCCCTCGCACATTGTACATCAAACAAGTTATAACGGCAAACAACCATCAAAGAAAGGAATCATCTTTTCATTTTCTCTTTATCTTTTTTGTCTTCGCTACATTTTATCTATTCATGTGATATATAAGATGATGATTGATTATGAATAAAGTACATATCAAAATAACCTAAGACTAATGTTGTATACGATAAGTCAATGGACGACTTTGAAGGGTCCATATTGGTACATCGGCCATGCATTGATACATGATAGAGAAAGATAAAGAAATAGAGAATTATAAAAATAGATAATTCTCGGGGGAAAACTGATTTCTTGGACAAAAGATGCACAAGATATAGATAGAATTTCCGTGTGACTCATCACACACAGGAATTATTTTTTGAATATTAGCATTGATTTTTAGGAAAGTGCAAGATGGAATCGCGAAATTGGAATGAGATAGAATTTCGTTGATGCGATGACGATGGGCTGATTGCATTGCATCAATCTGTCTAAGTGTATTGTAAATGGAAGATGAAAAGACTAACAGGAACGATCATATTGACAGATTTGAGGGAATATGTTGTGGATCCTATGATAAGGTTCAAATCGTCGATCCGTGCATCACAATCGATCTTGAAGAGATCCCAGTCGCGAGACAACTGATATGAGATTACTGTATAATGAAAGTTTATGGTAATTGAAAACATTACTGTTTTAGGAGAGAACGAAGGAATAGAATGTATTGTAAAAGATGCTACTCTAAAAATTCAAATTATATTTTAGAATGAACTCACAATAGCTCCAGCGGCCTTAGCTACACCTTCGACAATATCAATAGGAGCTCCAATGAGAGATGTACCAGTGTCAGAGATTACCTACACAATGACTCATGTATTTTCATTCACTCAACTATGATCGCATATGAGAAGAGACTCAAAGCCGGTGTCAGAGGTAAAGGAGGCCATACCGAAATTGCTAATACGTTTTTGTTGCCTATATTGTTGACAAACTTTGCTATGAACCATATCGCTTAAATCACATTATAAAGGGGAGAATCATATGGTGACACCAGTTCGGGTAATTTTGGCGCACCCTGTATAATACGAAAAAGAAATAACATTAAGAAAGTGAATAATAATAATAAGTAAAAATTGAAATTAGCTTCAAATTGCTTAAAATTCAAATTCTTCAAATTCAAATTCAAACATCTTCAAATTGCGAAAGAAATAAAATTATTAAAAGAAATCTATAATACGGAATATTTTGGACAGAATGTTGTTAGAATAGAGAGACTTTTCCAAAAATGTACTCAAGCTACCATTTCTGAACAATAATGCATGTCCTGCATGGTCTGTTTCGCCAAACTCGCTCTGCGTCTCGGACAAATTAGTTTGACCCGTTTTATATATTTCTAAATGTTTTTCGAGTTTTGAACATGGAGATATCAAAAAGTTTTTTTTCAAAAATTTATTTTCGGCTTGAAATATCCTATATGTAAAAGTGAGTGATTACCTGCCATCCCTTATTGTTGGAATATGATCCAATATTAATAGATGACATCTTGAACTGATAATATGTAGCTGATGAAAGAGGTTGATAAGCTATGATTGCACCACAATTATCTGTATCGATCTTAATTTAACTCATTACACTCTTAAATCTAATAAAACATAAATTATAAGAGATATTGTCCCGCTAAAACATACTCGAGTAATTGCCTTGCTGCTAGCTGCTAAACGCAGAAATATTCTATCGATCAATCCCCCATTCACCCTTCCCTCTTCGCGTTCTCTCTCTCTGATCTATGTATTCCATTTATTTTTGTAGCGTAACACAGCATTACTAATCTTTGAACTTTACTTACTCCTCCATAAGTGTAGACACCACCGTTGACGTTCTCAAGGAAACCTTCGTGTTCGAGCCACACAGTGAAGAGATTAGTATCCACGAGATCTTAACGAATATTTAATACCTAACGACTTAAACTATAAATACAATGTTACCTTAACTTGAGTACTTACGTTGATCAATAGCTTCAATGAAGGGAGGCTTCACTTGATTGACTGCAATTGATTGATAAGCAAGACCGAGGATTCCATCAATTGGTTCATCTGTGAAGAACGAAGAAATATGTGTAGCCTGTCCAAATGTACACCCGGGAACGATCAGAGGATTCGAATTCACTTCACCGAACTTAAATTGATCTAATTAATATACTTTGCTTTACTTGGCAATCATCATTTGTATTATATAAGGCAGCGTATTTACAAATTTCTGCAATTTTTTCAGCAAAAAAAATGGCAAAATCATTTTCCCTTTTTTCTCAACTTTTTTTCTCTTCCCGGTCTTTTGTGTGCGATGAACACCGCAAAAAAGTGAAGAATGATTCCGCAATTTTTTTGCTTGACAAGAATTGCAAAAAAATTCAAATACTCCGCCCTATATGGTCATATATGTACTCTCAGAGACTATCCAAGCACAAACAAAACTTACCCTAACAGTATCCTTTCCTTGGAATCCACGTGCAGACCCTGTTCCATATGCGATAGTGAATGATTTACCATCCTTAACGTATGTAGTCGACTTATCACTATCGAACTTGTTCTTATTGTTGCACGCGTTGACGGATCTGTAAAAAATGAGATAATTCTTGAGAAAAAGAATGTGTCAAATAACTAAAAATAAGAAAAAGTCTAAAACAATTCAATTTTCCAAATATGAAATGGAGGAATATTTTTTTCTATTGTATAGCGCATTCACAATGCTGTTGGGGGATTTATCAAATTCAGATGTTAAAGTAAACCTCGCGGATCTCCTGCAGCAACTTGGAACACACTCGAGTTCGCAAATGACTTAAAATATTGAGTTAACGACGATCTAAGGATTCTTTAGTGCTATGTTAAATTTCAATGTTTAATATGAAGTAGTACTTTCGATGGAACATGAAGGAGCACAGTCAGTGGTCATTCCACACGAAGTGTCGGGTATCCAGAGATTGGAAGATCCTGTGTCGAGGATTACCTAGGCGAAGTGTTCTCAAAAAGATATTTATTGCACTTGCCGATTTCCGAAATTACGTAAAATTGCTTACCGCAACGGTTAGAGAATAATGTAAAAATTGCCGTCAAAAAAGTGACGCTAATTAACATATTTCATTCGTTGTTGCTATTTTTTTAAATTATATTTTTTCTTTTAGCGACGATTTTTTTATTCAAAAATATTATAATGATAGGAAACCAAATCTAACTTGGAATGTTTGTTCTGGTGTTCCAATGGTAATGTTTCCTATGTAGGCAGAATCATCATAGTCATTCACCTGAAAATGGCTAACTTGTAATCCATATTGGTTTGTTTACTAGTGAAACACAAGGCATAAAGGTGATTTGTTAGCCATAAAGTTATTAATCGTGTAATAATCGTAATAATCTGGGTCATATTTTATCATAGTGATTAAAGAAAGTGGCTAACTGTCTGAGGATGCCCAGCAAAGATGAAATGTTTTGTCATGGTTCGTATCATGTTCTTCTTCTCAGAGTGTTCCACCCATTTGTTTGCTTTGAGAAGACGACGGCGAGCAGTCTCCTGAAAAATTGACTACATTATCATTAACAGTGTAGCCTAAAAGCCATGAGACACTTTTTCATTTTTTATAACTTTTGATCCAGAAAAGCAATCAAGCTGATCTTTTCAGTCAATGTACAGAATTTATCAGGGAATATTACCATGATGTCTTGGTATGATTAAATTAGTTCACTGATGCGTAGTGATGACGCTATCGAAATACACTTTTTTGAAAATTTACATTTCTTTAGTGAAAGGTCCTGTTCTTCTGAAACAATGTGAGATTGGAGACCCCCACTAAGGCTGCACAGTCACACAATCCGGAATGGCTCCGATTCCGATTTCAAGCTGTAGCAGGGTCGCAACTTTGACCCCCAAAATTTATAACTCAGCTTCTAGATGTGCTAACAACCCATTCTAAGTGCTGAAATGTTGCTAGCGGCGAGCAATGTTTATCCTCAGATTATGGTAGTCATAGATCGTCATTTGCCCTCAGGGCATAAAATTTTTTTTGGGGGGAGGACCGGTTTTGAGACCCTACCGTTAAGAAGGCGGGTCTTCTAAAATTATGATTCCTGCGCAAGCAGCTTTGCAATACGTCATATATTAATTTCCCCTTTTTTGGTTTAGTTCCGATTCCTTTCAGACCCGCAGCAAACGTTATGCTGCGGTCTACTCGGTGCGCACTCTTGCGCTTTCTCTTTTACTGCTCTCGCCCCCTGGGCCTCTTTTGATGAAATCTCTTAGTTTCAAAGTACCAATGCATGTTAGAGATGTTCACAAATGTTTTTATACTATTTCTGAACTTTGATCTTTGATCTTTGTATTTTGATCTTTACTCGCTACAACCGAGTAGACCTTAGCAGAACGTTTGCTGCGGGTCTGAACGGAATCAGAACTAAACCGAAACAAGGAAAATAAATATATGATATATTGCAAAGCTGCTTGCGCAGGAACCATAATTTTAGAAGACCTGCCCTCTGAAAATTAGGGTCTCAAAACCGGTCCTCCCCCAAAAAAAAAAATTTATGCCCTGAGGGCAAAAGACGAGCTATGACTACCATAATCTGGGAATAAAAATTACTCGCCACTAGCATCATTTCAGCACTTAGAACGGGTTGTTAGCACATCTAGAAGCTGAGTTATAAATTTTGGGTGTCAAAGTTGCGACCCTGCTACAGCTTGAAATCGGAATCGGAGCCATTCCGGCTGTGTGACTGTGCAGCCCTAGTGGGGGTCTCCACTCTCACAATATTTCAGAAGAACAGGACCTTTCACTAAAGAAATGTAAATTTTCAAAAAAGTGTATTTCGATAGTGTCATCACAACGCATCAGTGAACTAATTTAATTTTACCAACACACATCATGGTAATATTCCCTGATAAATTCTGTAAATTGACTGAAAAGATCAGCTTGATTGCTTTTCTGGATCAAAAGTTATAAAAAAATGAAAAAAGTGTCCCATGACTTTTAGGCTGCACTGTATATACCATTCAAATTTCAAAGTTCCATATAAATTTTTGGTAAATTAGCTGTGAAAAATTCACCAGTAATTTCACTTTATTTTTTAAATTGCTTCTTTCTTTTGAATCGATCCTGATCTGTGCAGAATCGAAAAATAAAACTAATTGATGAGTGAACATTGATTGATGTCCCAATGATCTCATATCCTTATATTGTCATACAATAAAATAAACCTACCCCCTTTCGCATCAATTTCATTTTGTGAACAATTGCCACTGAGAGGCCGATCAAGGCAACCAAGAGGAGCAGGATTCGCATGCCCTGAAAAATAAAATAAAACATTAACGATAACTTCAATAGCTCGAATGAAGGCTCAAAAGTGTAAATTCATGAAAACAAAAGGTGATAGAGTCACTATGAAAAGTGTTGAAAAAAAAATCTCAGAAAATGGAAAAAAAATGGAAAAGAAGATTTTTATTACAGATAACGACTCTATTCTATTGCCTAAGGTGATAATAATAGGTATTCATTTGTTGTTTTTCTCATTTCCGGACGACTCTTTCTTCTTTTTCCCTCACAATAATCATATTGACTCTAGTACAGAGAATGAATCATCAAAAGTGAGAAATATTTGATAATATGTCCGAGTTTAGACGGCGGCAAAAATGATAATGACTCTGTTATCACTATTCATTGTTTTAGAAAAGATGCCAATTGGCTATAGACTTCAAATATTAGTGATTAATCATGATAAGAAACTAAACGTGACTGGGAGGAAATATATGACAATAAATCATTAAGACAATAATGATCAAGTCAAGATAATGTAGTATGAACGACATGTATTTCTTCATATATTTAATCTTTTTTTAAATTTTAATCCTAATGATTGGAATGAATAATAAGATAAGACCCTAAATGAAGTATCGAGTATGTTCTCCTCATAAGGTGCCGCAATTCAGTTTTGCATATTCGACTGCGCTTTCCGAGGTCTTATGAAGATGAAAAAGAATTTCCGGATTTACTTCATTTTACACACAGTTTAGTCGCGAAGTCGAAATTTGAATTCCCACACCTTATTCGCGAACGTGAATTCAAATTTCGATTGTGCGTATTCGAGTTCCCGGGTTGGTTTTAATAAGAAAGTTTTGTGACATTTTCAAACATCAACAAATCTGTTCGACGTTACGAAAAAAAGCGTGTTATGGAGGAAAACTACAATTTAGAGTTGTGCTTTTGCAAATCCTAAGTTGATAATGATGGAAATTAATATCGCTTGTATATTCAAACATTATAGGATCTGTAACAATTCGACGCTTATTAAACTAGAAAAGAGAGAAATGCTTATATGTAGATAAGTTATGTAACGTATCTACCAAATCGCTGGTATTGTATTTTGAATCTTTTTCATTTATATTAATGAATTTCATGATATCATTAATATTTGTTCTTCCAAGATTCAAATTTTGTTTCCATAACATGTCTCTCCATTATTCATTATTCAATCATTTTTCTCTCTAGTATGGAAATATACCATTAAAAGATGCATCCTTTTGCAAATATCCATCCTTTCCCAAGTATCTTCAACATAATATTTTTTTTACAAAAACTCCATTCGTTCCGACGGAATCGATCTTATCTCTATCAGCAATTCTATACGGTTTACAGAAACACCCCGTGTAATTTGCTCTTCGCTCTGGCGACACTATCGTATGAACAAAGAAAGCGAGAGAGCATTGTCAGAGCTCCTTTCAAATTAGATCGGATGCGCCATTAATGGAATATTTAAATGAAATTCTAAAACACGTTTCATAGACGTCACGTTTCATGGAAGGGTGCATTTCCCTTTTTATATCTATTTCAATTAAATTCTCTAAAACTTTCGTCTAGAAGGAAATAACTTCGCAAATTGTAATTATGCATCAGCCAGGCGAAATTGATAATAATAGTTCACCGATATTTTTCAAATGGAAGACTTTTTTGTCATAAAAGGATAACTACTTTTCATAATATCTATAATTGTATTTATGAAAAGAATTAATATGTTCGAGACTGTAATCAAACATTGAATGGTAGAATGAACTTATCCCCTGATTTAAAGGAGAACCGCCGAATTTGGGACATATTCTTACTACGAAGAACATGACCCCAAAATTGAGATATACTGTTATTTACTTGATGTAAGACAGCGTATCCGATGTTCAGTGTTTAGTAACAAAAGCAAAGAAGAGATTGAAAAATGGCTGCGATAAAAATCTGCGCTCTGATTTTTTAAATGTACCCCACTTGTTCATAGGCATACGAGATTTCCTAATCGGTGTGTCAGGTCGACGAATATTTACCAGAGTCCACTCTGGTATTTTGCCACTTAAAGTCTACTTAAACTTTCCCACTTTAAGTAGACTTTAAGTAAACTTAAAGTCAGACGTAAGTCTACTTAAAGTGGTGTGGTATACTGTAATGCATTTCGTCAAATGTTCTTTCACTTAAAGTTTACGTAAAGTCTAATTAAAATCTGTGACATAGTTTAAGTAGACTTTAAGTGGCAAAATACCAGATCATGTCCCAATTGAACTGTTTCCATTCATTCATTTCATTTCATTTTAATTTCTTTTTCCATCGATATATTGAGACTAATGAGCGTATTGAAACGGATTCATTCTTGGTAGTCTTTATCCCCCCAATAGATCTATTAAATATGGAGGTATAAGCTGTAGCGTTTGGGTACATGTGCACTCAACTCTTCGACTCTTATAGAATGTTTATTAAGTTTTGCAATCTTTATTGACGAGAGAGGAGGGAGAGGGAGAGGGAGAGGGAGAGGGAGAGGGAGAGGGAGAGGGAGAGGGAGAGGGAGAGGGAGAGGGAGAGGGAGAGGGAGAGGGAGAGGGAGAGGGAGAGGGAGAGGGAGAGGGAGAGGGAGAGGGAGAGGGAGAGGGAGAGGGAGAGGGAGAGGGAGAGGGAGAGGGAGAGGGAGAGGGAGAGGGAGAGGGAGAGGGAGAGGGAGAGGGAGAGGGAGAGGGAGAGGGAGAGGGAGAGGGAGAGGGAGAGGGAGAGGGAGAGGGAGAGGGAGAGGGAGAGGGAGAGGGAGAGGGAGAGGGAGAGGGAGAGGGAGAGGGAGAGGGAGAGGGAGAGGGAGAGGGAGAGGGAGAGGGAGAGGGAGAGGGAGAGGGAGAGGGAGAGGGAGAGGGAGAGGGAGAGGGAGAGGGAGAGGGAGAGGGAGAGGGAGAGATGACAAACATAAACTTGATATGTGCCTTATCTCAAACCCCGTTAACAGGGCAAATAGAGATACTGTTCATTTTCTGCAACAATAGTCTACTATAAATACAGAAAATTGTATATAATGTGAATAGCTTTCAGTATTCTTCCTATGCATATTTTGAAGAGCATAAACACCATTTTCTCATTGTCCGTGAAAATGGAGTTAGAGGTACTTTAAACAGACCTTCCAAGGTAAATAGTTTGAGTAGATATGGAAACGCTCCTTCAATCAAAGAGAAAAAACGAATGGAAGAGTATGAAAAAGAAAGAAATTATGTAAGGTGGCAATCGTCCATTGCAAACAAAGAAAGCGAGAGAATATAGCTAGAGCGGAGAGTTCCAAATTAGTAACGGTTGAGAATGGCCGTTACTAATTTGCCACTTCCCGTTTTACTTCCACATTAATATTTGGAATAATCATAATATTATGAATTTGTCACCAGCAAATAGATGTGTAGCAACTCATTTATTTAGAAGATATAACATACAGCGTTGTTATCAGGGATGTCCATGTTTCGTTTTTCGTTTTTTTCGTATTTTTCGGGTTTTCTCGAAAAACTTTTTCGAAAAAAAAATTCGAAAAAATCGAAAAATGAAAAAAGGCAAAAAATTTCAAAAAAATTATGACATTTTAACAAATTTGGAAAGAACAATTACGATTTCACTTGAGTAAAATTTCTATATCTTATCATGTAAGCAGCTTGAATTAAGAATCACATAATTGCAATTCTTACAATTCCATTTTTATCGATAGTAAAGCTTACCTAATCAATGTTTTCGATAGAGAAAACATTGTTTAAACTTTTTTTGAATTTTTCGAATTTTTTTTAAATTCGAATTTTTTTTATTTTTTTCGAAATATATTTTTTGACCAGCACTGGTTGTTATATTTTCTGCCGTTGTTATACCCTCCGCCATGTCGAATTGATTTGCTGCCAGTTTTTTTTAATTTTATGTGACATGTTTTTTACCTTTATAGGTCTCTTGGATAGATAGATATTCTTGTTCCAAGTAAAGCACAAACTTCGATCTTCCCAGCTACATTCTCCCAATATCGTATAGAAAATCTCTGACACAGTTAGAGAAAAGATAGAGATGCTCATTATATACATGTCGTAATAAAATTGAGTCAATTATGTTTTGAAATAAGAGGAACTAGGAGATCTGAAAAATAGGGTGTGCGCAATTATGATGAAGAACATGGGACCAACGATGTATCATTCTGTTTTCTAATAGATTTGAGATGCATTAAGAGTAGGCCGTGTAGCTTAGTGTTTTGTAGTCAGCGCTTGTAGCCGCGCCACGCGGGTTTGATTCCCTTTTCCAAATTTCTATACATATCTTTCAAATTCGATTTTGTTGTTCTCCCTGGGTAGTTAAGTCATGAAAAACTCGTTGATCCCCTTCTTTAAGTGACTATCAAAAAACAAGAATTTGTCATACTGACATTAGCAAATCAACAATGGAATTTAGTGATTTTCGATGTATTTCGTCGTGTTTTCATGGTTAAATTTAGAATATATTCTACATAAAATAGTCCCTGATCAGAGTGATATAAATGATATCACCAGATTTCGTGTGATAAGGGACGAATTGTTTTGTTCCAATGGTTGCATGCTTTTATCAATTCAGCGAATCATCGACCTTTAAAGGTGACATAAATGACACAATGATCAAAGAAACAGTGATCTACTTTTGATCATGAAAAGTGTTTATTTAATTCGCCTAATGAACACACGAATTAATCACATCAGATATCACAGAAAAAATCTAAAAATAGCATTATTGATAGCAGAAATATTTAGCTTTATTTTTATAGGTAGATTGAGATCTGAATATGGAGAAGTAAATGAATCTGTACATAAAGAAGGAGTTTTGAATTCTATTATTTTGAAGTCCCTGAACTGATTATATATTTATCATTCACTTTAACAATCTTATTAAAGGGTGTGAATCTTTCTCACAATTCATCATCATATGCACCCAACATTCACTTCCAGTTTCTTCTTCTTTACCCCTTCGAGGTACGAAGAGAGAGCATTGCAAGAGACAACGATAAAGTAAGAGAAAGAACCAAAGAGCGATCGAAGAGAGAGCGAAAGATATAATCTCTAAAAGGTGATGTTTGGTTCAATTTTATGTAGTCAATGATCGATTTCTTCCCCTATGTGTAAGCCAACCAACCCAGATCTTTTATTCATCTTTCATCTACTAAAAGTGATCTATGTTTCAAGGTTGCTTCGACGATATAGGAAGCGCTAGCAACGATTTAATGAATACCCCGAGTTAATTCTAAACTCTCCCCTCTGGTCACACTCTATCTCTTTCAGAGTTTCAAATCCGTTTACGACTTTCCTTTACGCCATTGTTAATAATGACTGCTTTGCCTTCACTTTCGGTCTAAACAATGAGATATGGAATATCTGGGCAATAATGGGATGGATCTTGATCAATCCAACCGTACATAACTTAGCTATTTTTCTCAGGTAGTCTACAGAGCTCTTTTGTATCTGTTGATGGACTATTTTTCTGAAAAAAAATGGATTGAGAGGAACATAGCATGAACAACACATAATGTTCTTTGTCTATTTCATTGACAGAACATAAAACACACGCGTAGATCTTTCTTGGTCTCTCTTGATTATTGTTCATATCCAACAACTAAAACACATCGATTGAGTACATTGTGTACCCCTCACTCTGTGTCGTGTTCCCATCGAAATCTCTTCTTTTCTCTTATCTCTCATCATTTCTCTCTTTGACTGCCTTCTTCTGACTACTACGAATATTTCTTAACTGCTAACGGAAGAATCACAACATATTATTGTATACATTCATAGATTTATATATTGTATCTATCCCATTTCAGAAAAACTTATTCTGTCCACCACTATTTATTTTATGATGTTTAAGCTTATTGATCACTAGAACGGTCAATGAATTATCAGGCCAAAGCAGGGAAGTGAAAACTTTTTGAAAATTGAGGAAATTCGGCAATAGAGCTTCCGATAAAGGGGTAACGAGTCCGAACGTTTACCACTGTGTTATAGGAAAAGCTGAGATGGCTGCGCTAACTTCTCGCATATCACTTGGCATTCGCAGAAGATAGATGTTAGGGATTTTCGTGAACATTCAATTGTCTCCATCTTCAAGTCTAATATTTATATTATATTTTATGGAATATCTAATAGATAGCCCTTTTGTTGTAAAAGTATATGTAGGTATTTTCAAATCTGCTTAGTGTATATAATTCTTCCAGAAACTTTTGCGTGTACATATAGCCCATACGTGTATTTCCTATTGTATTGGGCCATAGTTCATTTTACTCCTATACACCACACATCCTCACGGCCTTCACAAACAAGTGTTATCAAGAGAAAAAAGGTACAATATTTAATAGATTCATGGGTAGACATATTTATGTCCGTCTCCTTCAAAAACACTCAATCTGTGATACTTTGTACACTATTCGGGTGCAATGTCTAGAGTTGAGACCTTTTGAGATCGAAGGAACTTTTCTATCCCTTAATTTACATCTGTCTCGCTCTATTTTCGATATAACCGCAAGACCTCATACGATATTTGGACCCAAATTGTTTCACACAAAGCTTATATCGAATTTCTTTGTTCCGTCATAGTTTGTCATTCTTCGCTTGTTATTATCAACCAATAATTTATCTTGTTTGACATCCGCTTCTTCAATCACTCATATCACAAAGATCTCGACCTCTTTTTATGCAGAAATTATCGTATCATAGTCTACATCGGGGTATTGGAATTGAGGAAATAGAAATGTATGTTGCTACAAGACTTGTAGGTGCGTGTGCACGCAATTCGACTAACTAACGAAAGAGTCTAGAGTCTCACACTCACTAGACTATATCTATGTTTTTATCCACTCCATATATGATTCATAGCCTAATTTATAATTTATAATAGGTATGAAACGTCATTCCTCCATGTTAGATTAGGCTTGTTTGTTAATTACTCATACCACAAAATCTATCATTCTTATGTGCATAAACTATATCCGTGCATTTATAATCGTGATTAGAAATCGCATGAGGTTTATGTAAGACTTCTGATGATTGAAATTTACTCTATCATTCAGTCTGTTATCAGGTTTCATCATGCCCCATCTTTAGGACTTGAACGTACCCAGTCCTGGGTGTCATGTTTCCATTTCCCAAATATATCCAGCATGGTCCGTCTGTTTGTCTGCATACCGGGCACGTGAAAATATCGTGGGAGATAACAAACCGAGATGGACTCCCTAGATTAGTAAACGCTTTTGGATCCCTACCCTGAAGGAAACTTAAAGATCTTCATGAGACAACCAAAACATTTTTTGAACGCGATCATTTTCGCGGATTTTGTATGTATATTTATATTATTTTGCTTATTGGCGGAGTGCTAGGGTATACTGTTGTGTGTTTTTTCTTTACTCTTGTTCAATACCAACTGAATATAATAGTGATGAAAAGAAAATATTCTTTCTTTCTTTTAATCGATGGAACTTTGACCTTCAATCAAGTGAGAACATTCAACGTTTACCCTGTTTCTCATTTACTATGAATACCGTATTCTTATCTGACTTCTAAAGTATTCCTTTGAAAGTCACCACAAGCGAGAGAACGTTACATTTCAGAAAGTTAATGTAATAATCGTTGTTTTTCCTGAGATCATTCGGAAGGTTTTCTGGTGGATAAAACAACCAATATCGACCAATATCAACTATTATGTATTAGTACTAACATTGAAAACTATGTGTCATGTGAAATCTGTGTACGACAACTACTGAAAGATGTAGATGTTTGATTTGACAGTACCGTCTCCGTCACAAGATTATGATATATGTTGGGAAGAGTACCAGTACCATGACAGTATTTTCAATAGTTTAAGAACCGCCCAAAGGACAATTTCTTATTCATAAGACTCTCTTGTTTGTATGCTCTTCAAAGGAAATATTATTGAAAATTTAAATTTATTTTGTTCATGATCTGGTCTAATCGTAGTCCAATGGGAATTATATATCAATAAGAATGATTTATGTCTATATGAATCCTAAACACTCACGGTGTTGAAGAAATCTTCATCTTTAAGTGTTTTTCCAAGACTTTACAATTTGGTTGATTTTCTTTACTCTGTGTCATCAAATACAGTTCATGATTTATCGGAAGCTATACCTAGATATCGAAAAGTGAATCACTATAACCTTTCTTCTTCTACTCTGTCAATAGTCTAGGTTAGTCCTTCAAACATCAAGACTCGAGTATAGTGATCATGAACCTCCTCTGAAGGAAAGGAGTCTTTGTTTGTGATGACTCCTTCCTCTTTTAAGAGAACCCTTCATCAAAATGCAATAAAGATGAATTCTAAATCATGAAATTTTGTCGTCTGCTGATAAAAGTTACATCGGTTAAGATTACTGCTCCTAGATATGTCAAGTTTATCACGATTCATGGATCAGACCCCTGAATGAAAGAACGACCCCTCACTGAGAAAACTCTCAATCATATTCAATAGAGATATGTAATAGAGAGTTAGCTATTTTGAAACACTCCGTTATGGTCACATTCTCTCGTTTTCTTTGTCTACTAGAGACTGTTAAATTAGCTTGGGTCTCTCTATCTCTCGTCAGAATAATGGTTTGTCTGACAATGTGGCAAACAATCCAATTCTCCGTGTAGACATAACGATACACTCATTGTGTGTTATAATCTATATAACGTCTTATCAAAACCATCAAAATCCCCAGAAGTCATCTATCATAATATATCAATGTGTAGGGGCGTGGCTTGAGTACGGTATCACTACTACGGGGGAAAGAAAAGAAAATAACAGAAAAGAAAAACGGGCGCTATACGGATAAAATTAGATAATATCCATTTCATTATTTTGAACATCGCATATAAGGTTCGGCGTGTTTTAGTTGTAATTCAAATCATAAAGTGATCATTGGAAAGTTCTAGATATGTCTTTTTCCTCTTCCTCGATGATATCAATTCAATGTGATCTTTAACAAACTCGAATAGAGCTCTACGATCGTAATTCTCCCTATATCAATGACAAATGAAATTGAAGAAAAGTGCATACTTTGCAGACTACAACAGATATAATCCACCTGCTTATTCGATAGTTCAACTCTATGTTATTCATCTTTTGAGTACCCCCTGATCATGGACATATTGGACATATTAACCAAGTGTATCTGGGATTTATATGAGTATAATATTGGATGTCTGAGACTATGTACCATAGGCATAGGTACCCTTCAAGTTTGGCAAGCAGTTTATCTATGGAATATGACGTCACAAGCGTACCGTTTGCCAAAATTCTCCCCATATTGTATATGAACGTCCCCTGGTTTACTGATACCTAAGATTTTTATTCCCATAGGTACATTTCATTGATCAATGAATGGAAATGATAAAAGGACGAGTGCTTTAATCGTTTCTCCTTATCAAGTCAATCAATCCTTTCTTCATATCTTCTTCCATTTTCATTACACAATTCATCCATTTCAATGATTATTTCATTCATCTGGAACGAAAACTTTGCACGGACATCATATTGTGGTATCCATCGCATTGATCAATTAATAAAGACGAATAAGGTCATAGAGTTCTTTATCTAATCGATCCATTTCTATCAATTTCATTGAACAATCCATTCCATATTCTTTCAAAATGATCATATAATTCGATATCGTATCCATCCATCTATTCTTCTATACACCTAACAACTACCAATAATCGGATCACTTTCAATCCTATCTCTCTCCCTCTCCCTCTGTCCCTTTCCCAATCCCCATGTACCTCTTCCTCTCCATTCGTAGAATATGGGTGCATTTACTACTTCTGTCATTTCCCTCCACACAAATTATCACTGATACGATGATCATGTAAATACGCATCCAAGTCGATCAATATAATCTATCGTAATACGGTACCATTCACCGGAAGTAACTCTGGTTACGGTAATCAATGTTAGAATGTCATTTGAGTCGGTAATTCACTTACAACTCACGTAGCGAGCGATCGTTCCTTTTCTTACAGTTTCTCTACATTTCTCTCCCTCTCCCTCTCTCCATCTCTCCCTCTCCCTCTCCTTCTCTCTCCTCTACGTATCACAATCAATTCATGACGCATTCGGTGCAAAGAGTACTCCATAGAAAGATCATCTTAAAAGAAGACGATGAAAGAAGAAGAAAAGATAGAGAAGAGAGAATAGAGAAGAAGAGAAGTAGACAGACTGTTAGACAGAAGATACAGTGACTATAGAGGTAGGAGGAGGAAGAGGAAGAGGTAGAGAGAAGGAGAGGGAGAGGGAGGAAGAGGGAGAGAGAGAGAGGAAGAGAGAGAGAGAGAGAGGAAGAGAGAGAGAGGTAGATAAACGTGGACCGGCCGGGTGCGCTCACTCTTCCTTTCATTTCTCTTCTTCTTTCAATCGATTAAACGACAAATAAAGTCGAAAGAGGAATGATTGAACAAAACTGTAATAATTTTCTATACAGACTTTTGACTATCCCCAAAGATCAAAGATCAATTCTTAGCTGGTTTTAAGTCATCATATATAATCGATAAATGGTGAATATCCGGTAGAGTGTACGTTCATGATTAGTTTAGATGAAGTGATCTTTTATGCACCCATTCTTATCAGTTTTGATCTAAAGAGAGACAGCTTTATCAGAAAGCTAGCGACCAAAATCAGTATACGATCAGCCCGATCGATATCAAATCTACCGTAATCGCTGATTACAGTATACTGAATATATTCTCAGAATACGGTATCCATTTGAGATGTGTCGAGATTAGTTTCTGGTCTATAGTTCATCGATACGAATGGATTAAATTGTTTGGGTGTGACATTGTGATTTTGAGAGAAAGTTGGGTGCATTGCTGTATTGAATCGACTCAATTCAATGTCTTTTACTCTCTGCGTCTCTTACTCTTTCACTGTCTCTGTCTCTCTGTCACTCTCGTTGACCACATCGTCCACCTATCATTCACTTCACTATCACAATGTCTCCTATCTACAGTTCAATGAATAAACAGTCCCATCATGCACCCATCGTCTATCTCTTCCATCCATCATTCTTTATTCAGCTTTCGTATCCTATTCCGCCTTCAAAATATCGGAGCTTAATGCTATCTTCAAAGAGTTTCTATGTCTACGCCCTCTCCCTTTCCCTTTACTCTCTCCCTCTCCCTCTCTCTCCTTCTCTCCCTCTCCCTCTCCCTCTCCTTCTCTCCCTCTCCCTCTCCCTTTCCCTTCACTCTCTCCCTCTCCCGCTCCCTCTCCCTCTCCCTCTCCTTCTCTCCCTCTCCCTCTCCCTCTCCCTCTCCCTCTCCCTCTCCTTCTCTCCCTCTCCCTCTCCATGGGTGCACCCTGGGTGCTAGTAATGGGGCGGGGCCTCTTTTGCTCTGTTTCTTCGTCTCCCTTGCTGTCTCCTCGCCTCTACACAAATGATCTTCGAAGGTCTCTACTACATACTTTCTTTCTTTCCATTTCTCATTCTATTTCCTCTTCTTCTTCTTCTGCAGTCTTACCAGACAAGGAAGTAGACTGACATAGGCCTTGTTTACCCCCCCCCCCTTTACCCCCGGAACACAATTTCCATCCCTCACTATTCTTTAATAATTACTTCCTCATCTCGACTATTGTGCAATATGGTTTACTCCCTACACCTCGGTGTTAATCATATCTACAATGTCTCTACCATTTCCTTCTTTATAGTTATTTCACAAAATCATTTTTACGATAACCTTGAGATGTGTGTGTTTTGCTCGAGTAGACTACGACTGGTGATCAATCGATATCAGGGAGTTACCGTACCTTGAATAAGACGAGGTTGATCAAGACCTTCACTTTAATGTTCCTAGTTTATCTAGAAGAACAGACGTCTATTTTGGGGGAATTGTAGTAGATGTAGTCCACTTCGTCGTCTATCCACACTACACACTCTATTACTATCGTCGAATAATCGATATCAGTGGTTTATTACATCGTAGAAGGTCTCCTAAACGACTTCTCTGCACAAAACTATCTATCCCTCTTGCTCATAACGAAAAAACTATCTGTGGTCAATCGATTTTAAAGCTAATTTTGAAATTGTTTTCCCAAAAATCGATATTTCGTTGATTTTTGATGAAAGTATAGTCGTATCATGGTTGCTGATTCCTCATTGCCGCGTGTATACCGCGTACGCTTGCACCCAGTGTAGATATATCTATGAAAGTCAAATGGAGAAAGTAGACGATGAGAGAAAGACTAAAGAGTATGAGAAAGTGAGAGAGTGTAGACGATGAGAGTGAAGGATAGAGAGATAGACACATAACTCTGCTCTTTCTTCTTCTTTTTCTCTTATTTCTTCCCCTTTCCTTGTCTCTCTCACTCTATTCATTTCCAAATGTTTGAAAGCACCGAAAGATATCAAGACACAACTCTACACTTCAAATGCCGCGTGTTTTGGTCTCGACACGATTGTTGATGGGGATACGGTAGCTTACCCGATGTGCACTGATTTGGTTGTTGATATGTATGTATGTCGTTCCTCCCGCGTGAATTGAATGTGAAGTATAGTTGATAGATGGATTACGGTATGGTGAATGGAAATTGTAGATGGAAGAGGATTGTGTGGCCATACACTCTCTCCCTCTCTCTTGTTCCCGTGCTGGAAGGAAAGGGAGAGGGAGAGGGTGAGAGAGGGAGAGGGAGAGAGAGAGAATGATCGAAAGGGAGTTGATTCTTCTTCTCCACTCTATCACAATCACACTATTACTCTATTCCTCTTCCTCTTCTCTCATCATCAATGTCCAACTCATTGTAAGTTCATATCATTAGTAGTTAAAGTTACTTTCATAAATAGACTATTCACGATACCTTCACTCCATATATCCATTATATCATTATATAGAATGATCATTCTATTTCTTTCGTGCTCCTATTCAATTCTTCATTCTTCATCGTTTCGAATATGAGAATACTTTGGTTCTCTTGTCAAAAGTTGTCAACGGTCTCTTTATTTAACAAACTATCTCTATTTTCTATGACTAGGAGAGAGACTCAGTTGTTGAAGAGATCGTTGACTGGATTTCGTGTCTTTACTTACGACCTTAACCATAACCTTAAGATTAAGCAATCGTTCTTAACTATTTCAGTGGCCGTCGAGATCTACGTGACACCGAGAGTGTTACGTGCACATTCACAATTACTCCATCAATCGATAATTCGAATCCGTCGCAACCTCCGTCACTTGCGCCAAACATAATGAGGTAACTTACAGTGAAGTTTACATTAAGTAAACTATAAGTCAAACGCAACTTTACCTATTGTGAGATGAAATTTTAAGTAAACTTGAAATTTTTACAGACAGATAAACATACATACATAATATATTTGTGATTCATCATATATTCACAGCGGTTAGTGACACATAAATGACAGACAGACAGAAACTGGAAGGTAAGCATGGGTGAAACTTATAAAATCACAGGGACATACTAACAAACTAACAGACAGGGGTAAATAACAAGTCAAATGATCACATTGACATTGATGCACCTAACTACGATCGTATGGTGTATACAATGAGTGAATGAGCGAGACCAAGAACTTGCTACGTACATTCACTACAGTATACCCTGTATATCGTTGTGAGACATTACTATTGTTAAAGATCAACGATAATTGTCTGGATACTTTGAAAGTACGCCTTGTATTTCGTGGTGAGATGCTATTCTTAGTGAACAGCTATCATCCTCCATAAAGAAGGCTTTAGAAATCAGTGACAAATCTTTAATAGATAATTGCTTTTGATAATTGTATGGAAAAGTGATAATGAGCACTATAAGTGTAAGTGAACTTTATGACCAATTAGCACATTCTCTTTCATCGATCAATGACATATGGAGAGAAATGATCATCAATGTCGCATTGAAGAGTAACAAAATATTAAATGGCGGTCTGTTGATGATGTAGTCTACGGAGCCTCTTTATGCCTAGAAGGATAATTGCTAGATATCTTACACACCCCGATTGCTTGATGGACGAATGCTTGACAAAAACCAAAGTTACGATAGATTGTGAAAAGATCATGGTTACAGTAATGAATGAAAAGTTACTGTAGAATGAATAGACTATCGACCAATGAATGTTTTGATTCGAATTAATCATGAGTGACAAACATAAGTTGTAGGTGTTTTGTTAAAAGTTGGGAAGAATCATCTAACAAATAACAATCTAAAAGTAAATAGATGACAAATAATAATATTAATAATTAGTAAATAATGAATATGTAATTAAGCAGTGAGGTCGTGGCGACGGAGATTCCGGCAGGAACCCAAGTGGTCGTTGAAGCTGATATGCTGACATCAGATATAGATCATCATGTCGTCATGCTTGATGGTCATGCTAATACCCAGGTGAAAAATAATAATAAAAAATATAATACTAATACTAATAATTATAATTATAATAATAATATCTGCATGCAAAAAAATAATTTCGAGGAACATTATAGGCATGAACAGACATAGAATTGGATACCTTCTTATTTAGTCAGTCTTATAGTTAATCATAGTACGTAGACTATACCCAGTTCACAAGTAGATCTCCCACATTCCCGCTTTTATATTCTCGTGCAACTCACTTTTTTTCTGATATTTGAATTTTTTATCACTCGATTCAGCTTTGTTAATATTAACCTGAAAAGATATTTTGTTTATTTTGGAGTTGTTCCACAACGGATTAAATAACGAAGAAGCTCCTCCCCACATACTAAACTCCTTCAAAACATATGAATGATGGTTATTATTTTATTATTGAAAATTCTAATTTGCAGCCCATGGCTTCCACTGTCCGTGGAGGTGGAAGTGGTGGTAATCGCACTCTCTTCTGTAGAAAATGTGAGGGCCATGGACAGCAAGTCGTCCTCAAGGGTCATGCTTCCAAGTGCCCTTTCAACAACTGTTCTTGCAAAGCGGTTAGTAACTTTATAAATTTGTTTAATTAATTTATTACTTAAAAATTGAACTCTATTATCTATGTTTTTCTTGAGTTAATGTTATTTTTCCTATGTTGTCTGTATATTTTTATAAATTAAATAATAATAATAATTCGTTGAAGACTGTGAGAACACTTGTGAGTGTTGCAGTGTGCGAATGTGATGTCCATGAGAGCCAATGCAATCATTCGTCGTTATCGTACACGAACATCTGATTGTGGACTCGTCCTTAAACCTGTTCACTTCAGAAATGGAAACACACGTTTACGTGTTTTCCCCAAGTACATTGATGGTACGGTAACTTCATCTTTCAACTTTTTATCTTAAAATACAAAATTAAGAAATATAAATTAAATGTTCATTATTTGATTTTTGAACTTCGCTCTTTTGCAAAAACTTTTGAACGTAGAACAAGTCAATCCTTATCCATGCATTTCAATTGGTTTACATCACAAATAATTGCATTAAAGAGTATAGTACATTTGGATGTTATTTACAGTAATCCTCTTATCAGATTCCGATTGTCTACCGATACCTTTGAATGCACAACAGCAACAGGCACAACAACAGCAATATGGTGAGATTGAAGTTCCAACGAGGACGAGTCCTCCAGCTAGAACAGGAGGAACACTGACTTCATCACCATCAACTTCGTCGCTCAATGGATTCAAACGTTTCTCAAATGAGGTTAGGTCAAAAGATCAAAGATCAAAGACCAAAGATCACATTTTAGGAAGGTGAGCGATCGAGTATGCAGCCAAAACGTGTGCACAATGAGGAAATGGATGGAGTTAATCCAGGATCGGCGGCTCCTTCAGTGTCCCCAGTGACTCCCACGCTATTCGATATCATTGTCCAACAACAATTCAATGCAAAAGGAACCAATCTAGACTCACCCACTGACGTCTTATGGTATGTGTCTTTTCATAAACGAATTGAATATTCCACAACATTTTGGATACTTCCTGTCTTGGTATAAGCATGTGAGGGAGTAATCCCCTTAGTGATTTTGGCAAGAGAAAATATCATAAATTTTATGGATTTTTATTTGAAATAAAAACTATATTGATTGATTGACGATTCTAGGTCAAACTCTGGTCTACTCGGTATCAATTCTAGTTTTCCATCCATTCTAACTTCACAACAACAAGAGTTTCTCGCTCAAATCGCTGCATTGGTAAGCACATCGGACCACTTTTCTTTGAAAGTTAAACATAGATCATGAATGTGATAGTGGTCTTGCTGTGAGTCTTTCAAAGTAGTTGACTTGTATACGGTGTAAGAAAAGGATTGGGGACAAAGTATAAAGTGTAAAGTCTATCAATTCTTTCCATTGCAGCCTTCATCCTCATTGATCTATACAACAGCCTCAACCACCCCCTCAGTGCCAACAACTCAGTACAATTTCACCACTGCTAATAATCAATCACCATCTGTCTATATTGTAAGTCTTATCATACTCATTAAAGGGATCGTAAACACGATTAAAGATAAAACAGATCCTAGTGACCGAAGTATCTCTAAAGCCATCACCATATTTTCATTCGTGAGTACTAAAACAAAACAAACGTTTTTACTAAGCTTAAATAAAAGTTTGAATATATATTTGTAATTTCATTGAATTTATTCATCATTGCAGTCTGATCCAGTAACCACATCATCATCAATTTGTCAATCTGTAACTTGTCCAACCACTCAACTATCATCTCTGAACATTGATGGATTCTCTACATCATCATCTACTGATGAGCCCAAGCTCACTCCTGATGCTATTATCAACACTAGTAAGTATCAATTTATCCATGCAATTCTTAAAATTACTATTAAAATATTTACAAAATAGTTTAATTTTTGCCCTTTCAAAGGCACTTTTCTTGATATTTGGAAAACAGATTCCATGAGAACGATCTGAAATATAATATCTCATAAGGCAGACCAAACTATATTTCCTAGAATATATGATATTTTACTACAGTATATTTTTCGTTGCAGAATACGCGAGCAACGGTTCACTGAACAAGGACACTAGTAGTACAACCTCTCATAGTGGAGAACGATTGACTCGTAATCTATTGATTGCCTCTGATGCTGATAGAAGTCATCCTCTATTCAATCATTTCTTGAATACAGTTCGTGAACTAGAAAGAGCAATGTTGGATCAGTACTCATCAACTTCATCGTCATAGTCCACAAAGATTAAGTCTAGACCATAATACAAAATACAGCATCATTCCTTCCACCATTACTAGAACCATCGCGGGTTGTTTTGAACCTTAGCAATATTCGAAAACGTCACCCATTATCCTACTGTAATTGTCACCATATATACTCAGCGGTTAGTGAAACATACACAAATAACACATATATAACATTCATATTCCATACTATTAAGGCCTTTGTTTACATAATATTATACATAGTCAAATTGCGAAATATAAAATGAACATATAAAAAGGAGATTATTGTTTTATGTTCCCTCTTTGTATCCATACCAGTTCGAGTTATGTTTCTTTATATGTGAGTCCTTTAGATTATCAAGTAATTCATTGTGATGTGAACTAGATTATATACAGAACAGGAGCCAATACGGATAAAGATACATTTAATTACTTTAAATAATCGATGTCTCAACATTCCATACCGTGCTTATGTTTTATTAGAAATTTATGTGATTTTTTCTCATTGATGAGCTTTACAAACATTTCATAATCATTTGATCTACTTGATATTTTATTTTTATATGATTACAACGATTAAAATGCGGTGTTACATTTTCAAAACGTGCGCACGTCCACGTGCGTTTTTCTAACTGAAAAACGATCGTGGACGTTTTTGAATGTGTAACACCGCATAAGAAAAAACAACAAACGAGAAGAAACAACATAATCATATTTCAACGAATAAAAAGTACAAACTTAGGATTAATTGAATTTTATCCGCTTGTTTCATAATTCTCAGACTCGGGTATGGACAAAAAAAGAAATTTGAAGAAATAATAATACATATGCGGATATGAATAGTCAAAGAAAACGTTAAATAATCCGTGAATGATTTGGTTCCCAACGTCGAAATATCATGAATAGAAATAGTTTTCGATGCTGATTGCTAGTCCGTTTTCGAAAGTTGTCCAATCAAGCTGAGCTCCGTCAAAATCGATTGAGATATTAAGATTTCTTACATAAATCATTCCGACGGGTAGCTAAACTCATCCCTCAACTATAAGAGGCCTGTGTAGTGTAGTCGATAAGGTGTCAGAGTTCATCTTTGACTCTAAAGAGCTCGATTCCCCTTGATTCATCCCCTTCTTCATCCCTGTCATCTTCGCTAACCATGGTCTGGGTAACCTTATCTTCGTTTTATTTCTGGTGTAAGTTCCCCACGTAAATATTTGGAGTGTGTTGGGTACCAAGTAGAAAACCCTAAATGACAATATGATTACGGTAAGCAGCTACCGTGACCATCAATTATTAATGGTTTGATACCACCACCAATTAGGGAAATGTGCATTCGTGCGAAATGATTTTCAAAATGAAAATGAAAGAAAAGTCGTGCGCACGATTTCATTATTATAATTAAGTATTTATTCGTTCAAATTAATGCATTCGATTAATTCTGATCATTTTTATTCATCAAATTGGTCTGTCATTTCTATGCATTACATCGCACGAAAAAAATGCATCTTAATTGTGCAGAATAACTTTTCATTATTTATATTTCGTTCATGCTCGTACCGGCTGTGTATTTGCACGAATGCCGATCCCTACCACCAATCATATCCTTTTACAATAATGTATCATTATCATATAATTTTTCATTTTATCATGATGCGTTTCATTGTTATTTGTTGAATACTTATAAATAATTAAATGTTGATCGACCTTTTTTTCCTGAATTTTTGAATTTTACACATTCCAGTCGTTCGATGTCATTTAGCTTCAAATCTTATTGTAAACATTTGGAGCTCTCTCCCTAAATGCTCGATTATAATCCTAAATCGTTATTCCCTAATCCTAAATTGTTTAGTAATTCAATAATATCAATTATACTTAAAATCTAATTATTATGTACATAGTTCTTCTTATTATTTTAACTTTTCGATGTTCAATGTTATTCTTATGTTACCCGGTTGATACATAGTGTATATATTCAACCATTTTCTTGTACATATATGGCCTAATATATGTTCATTGCATATCAGCACCATAACGTGAATGAATATCGAATATTGAATATTATCTGAATATTGCCACATTTCGAATTTGAGGAAATTAGATTTTTTGCAAAAAATTTTTTTGACATTTTTGCACAAAGCAATTATTAAATTTAAATTTTTTCCTCTTTGTTAATGTTCAAAAACCTTTTTTTCCTGAAAATAAAGGTTTAAAAGGCCAAAAAATTTTTAAAATTTTTAAAAAACGAGCAACAACTAAAATCATGTTGAAACCATATTACGGAAATGACATTAAAGTAATCGATAACCAACAAAAAATTTGCCGTCACGATGCAATTTTTAGTGTGAGTAAACTTAGAATTAAATTTTTGCATATTGTCCGTATAAAATGTACTTGCATAATTGCATTGCTACTGCTGCTAAACAGAGGAAGTACTATTGATTAAATCCCCACTCTTTCCTCTTTTCCTTCCTATTCATTGTGGCAGTGGTTGGCTACTCTCGTACCAAATAAACAAGTGTATTTTATACGGTCAATACATGCAATATTAGTAGTCAACACTCCATTCGAAGTTTGCGCACTGAAAAAGATAAGTGGACATCCCCATCGACCTAATTGTACGAGAAAAAAATAACTCAAAAAGAGTTCATGATAATTGTTCATTTTATTCGACCTCTGTGGGGGTAAAGAACAATAGCTTACAGTATTTATGAAGAAGGGTACATATAATGGTTGATTGAGATGGGAGAATCTTTTGAAGAGAACTCATGGATATTGAATCATTCGAAAAAAAGAAACTAGCCCTTGCCCTTCTTATCTTTTAGACCGGCTGGGATTTTTCCCCCTTTTTTATGGGAAATTTCCGAATTCCTGAAAATATTTTTATGATCAGCACTAATACAGATCATGCTTTACCCTTTATCACGGGTCTCCTGTAAAAGTGTATCAAAATCTCCCCTTGTTGCCACTAGGAAAATTTTTCTCTCGGATTTGGATGAAAGTCGATTGGTGGATGTGGTTGGGGGTCATGAGAAGGCTTATCGACTTGATTTGGCAGATTATCGATTTTATGTGATCTACCACGGAAATTGCCATAACTCGGTTCATTTTCATCGTACATGGACCGGAAAGGAGTCTTTCGAATCCTATTAGTATGCTCTACAATAAATGTTTTCGGCACACAATGGCGGAAAACCCGTCTTCAATGTGTTTTACCCAAAAAACTGATTTATCGACAAGAAAAGTGAGTGTTTCTCGAAAATTTCTCAGAAACACAATGAATTTTATTGCACCAATGGAATTGCCGCTCGTGATATAGGGTAGGTATGTAGTTCATTTGACTCATCTCTCGCCCCGGGACATCGAAATATAGAGTACTCCCGGACAGTCATTTTTTTCAAAAAAATGGTTTTTTGACCATAAATCGCTTCAAATTGGTCGTAGACACTATTTAAAAAAAAAAGGAAAATGAAGCTCTCAATAAGCCCAACAATATATATTTATATGATTATCACGCTAGAGATCATCATTCCCGAGCTATAATACGATTTCCTCAATTTGAAGGAAGAATCCGAATTTCTGTTGTAATTGTTTACATTCGAGATTTTATTATTAGTAGCATAATTTTATCAAAAATAGCATGAGTTAGATTACTTTTACACAACTTAAAAAGTTTACATAGAATAGAAATTGAGAATACAGAGAGGGAATAAATTAAATTGAGAATAAATTGAGGATATTTGAGAATAAATTGAAAATACATTGAGAATAGAAGAATAATTAAGATTAAAAGAAAAAGGCAGTGACGGGGGGCCGAACCAAAATAGATGTGGCGCGCGTCAAGAACATCAATGAGTGGGAGAAGGAGGTAGATGAGGATGTTCTATTCTCAATTTCTATTCTATGTAAACTTTTTAAGTTGTGTAAAAGTAATCTAACTCATGCTATTTTTGATAAAATTATGCTACTAATAATAAAATCTCGAATGTAAACAATTACAACAGAAATTCGGATTCTTCCTTCAAATTGAGGAAATCGTATTATAGCTCGGGAATGATGATCTCTAGCGTGATAATCATATAAATATATATTGTTGGGCTTATTGAGAGCTTCATTTTCCTTTTTTAAAGTAGTGTCTACGACCAATTTGAAGCGATTTATGGTCAAAAACCATTTTTTTGAAAAAAAATGACTAAGTCCGGGAGTACTCTATATTTCGATGTCCCGGGGCGAGAGATGAGTCAAATGAACTACATACCTACCCTATATCACGAGCGGCAATTCCATTGGTGCAATAAAATTCATTGTGTTTCTGAGAAATTTTCGAGAAACACTCACTTTTCTTGTCGATAAATCAGTTTTTTGGGTAAAACACATTGAAGACGGGTTTTCCGCCATTGTGTGCCGAAAACATTTATTGTAGAGCATACTAATAGGATTCGAAAGACTCCTTTCCGGTCCATGTACGATGAAAATGAACCGAGTTATGGCAATTTCCGTGGTAGATCACATAAAATCGATAATCTGCGATTTTGGCCAAATCAAGTCGATAAGCCTTCTCATGACCCCCAACCACATCCACCAATCGATTTTCATCCAAATCCGAGAGAAAAATTTTTCCTAGTGGCGGGCGCTCATACACTTTTACCGGAGACCCGTGTTATACACTCCTCATATAGATTTAAACTCCGCCCATTTTCCTGTGCAGGGATGGACACCTAATACGGCAAAGATCACGCAAATCATTAGAATCGGAATCAAAATTGATAAAGAAAAAGATGCAGTTTAAAACATTTATTATATGAACGAAAATAGTATGAATGCTCAAGCATATCCGATATACAGAGAGATGAGATACAAAGTAAGAATGGAGACTTATATAATTAAGATCTTAAAAGGGAGTGTTCTCAACTCGATCTGACTAGTGACATATGCCATACGTTTAGCATGTGGTTCTGACTAGAAATCCGGGTACGGTAAGTAATACTGTAAGTTTCACTCACATCTCAACTTTTCCCCATATTTAAAACAATTGTACCTATATGCCGGACTCAAGTTACCAAACTTACAGTATTAGTTAATGTACCCGGATTCCCAGTAGAGCCATATGCTGAATATGTCACTAGTCATGATTCAACGAGAGAGATTGCCCTTAGAGCCATGTAAACAAATAAGATGGGTGGAAAGTATAGTGTAATCAGATTATCACTAAACATTCAAATAACACACAAAATAGAACGAAGATGGGAAAGTGTGCTGAAGATATCAAAGAGACTGAACTCAAAGAAGATGTCCAGTGCAGGTTGAACAAAAAAGGCGATGGGAGTAGTGCAACAAAAAGGATTCAAACAACAATACAATATACGACTTCAATCATTTTAATGGGAATGTTCATTCATTTTCCTCCTCTCCTTCGACCTCGTCCTCAATCTACAAGTATCAATGTACAATAGTCAAAAATATTTATATTAAAGAACAAGTTGTAAATATTAGAATAGACACAAGCTCACTCGTGAAGAATAGTTTTTAGCTCTTTCGTCTCATTTTTATTTTTAAGATATTAACTCATTTAAGGACGAGAAATACGCTTAATCTTTTCTTTTAAATCACACATCGTTTCATATTTCAAATAAGCAACCACTGACCTCATCCCCGTCAGAATCCGAGTTTTCTGTATCAGGAAGAAGGAAATACTGAATAGGACTGGGGAAGATATCATCCTTGATGATCTACAAATGTATACATTGATCAGTCCATTCAAGTTACTTCATTAATATAAGCCTCGTAATCATATAACTACAAAAATATAAAAATATTTAAAAAAACTAAAATGATGATATATACCTCGGCAATTTCATCCATACTAGGATCACTTTGCTCTACCAACCATTCAATGAACGTAGGTGTTTCATTTGGTACTGGATGACGATTCTCATTCACCTTAAACAAAACTATTTATTTAGTACATCATAAATTGACACCTTACGCCTACGCCTTTATTAAACTTAAATAATAACGTAAATTTGGAGTGTGTTGGGCCCCAAGATTACTGGAAATGTTACAGTAGTTTACCGGTAGTCAACCATTATTGATTGATGGACACGGTAACTTCTTATAGTAACCATATCGACCCTCACGGATTTCCACGTGAGACTCAACACACTCCAAAATAGATGTGTACGTAAGCACTTAAGGTAAATGTAACGACGTATAACATCATGCCATATTACTACTGTATTAGCATCAATGCAAGGGAAAGCAGTCATGTCCATACATGCGCGGCTATTGCCGCTGGAAAGTAAAATCGGGTGGGTCGGAGAAAATATGGGCCCGTGTAAATATAATAATTTCACTTCGTGGTTAATCTTTTGAGCGATTTTGGGAGAAATCGGGCGGGTCGGAGGCAAAAATCGGGTGGGTTTTGCCGCTAGCGGCAATACCGCCCATGTATCCTGTCAACGATATTTCATTGATATTTGACAGCATTGGCACGAGAGAATGAAGGGACGAAGAAAATATTGGTAATGATGATAGCAAAGTTAAATAGATAATAACGAAACAATGACAATTAACTCACTTCATTCAACAGATTCTTTCCAGTTTTCCACTTGATCTCTGTCACCTGAACAAATTGTATGTTTATATTAATCATCGAATATTTGAAGCTTATAGAACCTCATTTTAAGGGGAAGAAACATTTGTCGAATATCGCAATCTAATCAACTATAGCAATTCCGCGTGGGAGAAAGATGATTCAAGCTGTTTCATTGACTAACATTACTCATAGTATATAGTATTAGTGTATGGAAATGATAACGAGGAATGCATCATATAATCAGAATTTAACAAAAATAAAAATACCTAATTCAGTAACTTGTTCCAAATCTCATTCGCTTTTCACATTAAACAATGTAAGATGTATGAATGATGGAATACATGATTACCTTAGTATGAGGATCAGCTCCCATATGGAATTCCTTTTCAATGAATTCATTCTCAATGTAATCATTCTTTTCGAATGTAAATCGAATACGGAAGCCAGTTTTGATTTCTTCAAATTCCTCGACCTACAAATCAAATTGACTTATACCGACAGTGTAAATCATGAATTAGATACTAATTTGACATTAATGGTTGATTTATTCTTTATTTCCAATACATATTTGTGAATAAATTATCAATATTATCAGACATTGACGATTTTCTTGAAATTTCCACGGTTTTAGGGTACCCACACACGTTTTTGTCTCAAAATCGGGGTGCCTACACGCGTTTTTGTACAAAATCGGGGTACCAACACGCATTCTAGGGGTCTGGAATATTTATAGACCATCACTGAATATTATATATTACTAATAAACAGAGCGAATCTATAATTTTTCCATAATTAGTCGTTAGGATGTGAACTCACATTTACTGCAGTGATAGCGGCGATGAAGGGCTCCTCGACTTCGCAGATGAATTGCGAGAATTGTGGGTGGTTCAGGAACTGAACAAATATAAAATAAAACTCAAATTATAAAAAATAATAAATTAAATGCGATAAATAAGAGATTTCTCACAGCTGTGGGCCAGAATCCGTCGACATTCTTAATGGCTTCAGCACGTTTGTCATATACCGGTCTGCGAATCTTGTTGTACTTCTGTTCAATCTGAAGAACAGAAGAGATAATATCGTTCACGGAAGTGACAATACTCTCTTTTCTTCAAGTGTACTTGAAATACGTCATGTGAAGTAAATTCCAAGTGAAAGAAAATTTGACAAATTGATGTATATACACCACTTACTAGACTTACCTTTCACTAGTAGTTTATTTAAAGTAAACTTCAAGTGAATAAGTACACTGTAAATTAGGAAAAAAACAGAGTAATGACGAGCACTATTAATAATGCTAGTCACATAATATATATAAATATGGGTGATATTAAGGAAAGTTAATGTGAAGAAAATCCATATATATATATATATATATATATATATATATATATATATATATATATATATATATATATATATATATATATATATATATATATATATATATATATATATATATATATATATATACAGATATGACAGGAGAAGAATAAAGAAATTAAGTTGATAAGAAAAACCTTAAGAATTTCTTCGCCAGAACGCTCGTTGATATCGTCGAGTTCTAGCTGAACTTTATCTAAGGCAATGAGTGCGGAGTCCTCCTCATCGTTTTCCTCCTAAGAAAAATAATATTATGTTCAGTGATAATAAAATAGAGAATGACAGTTTAAAATTTGGATGATAATACTTACACGAGCTCTCTTTGCAATGGGTTCGCCGGACATTGTTGGAATGGATCAAGAACCTACAAAGAATAAATATATATACAATAGCAAAAAAAAACCACCAACAACACGCAAAAAAATCAAATGAGAAAAAAACGAATAAGACGCTCCCGCGTCGCAGTCGGTGCAAGACCATTGGCCAAAGCTTTGGCAACGTGCCAAAGAGAGCGATGCGGTCGCGTTGCGGTCAGCTGTCAGTTTTTCTCTTTGCGAAATAGTGCGCTTCCCACGCTGTTTTACAGCTTCTAGTGTTAATGATTCAGCATTTCTTTACTCTTGCGTTTTCGAACCAGTTTGTTGTGCGCAATATACTATTGGCGGTAATTTAGATTGTCTAGTCGGTGAGAAACCCTTGTTCTAAGAACTCGTGACCGCTTTACACTACCTACTTCCTTTGTTACGCAGTGCCTTTTCTCCTTTTGAAATGCATATTTCAGTTTCTAATAATGACAGACTCACTATGAGCACAACTACGCAGAACGGCTATAGTCGATCGCTGAGTCATGTATGTTTCATTTGCTTTAGTTATATTTTAATATTGTTCCTGATATTTACAAACACTGATCCCCATTCCAAGATGAGTCACTACTGCTCCTGTTTACTAATTTGACAGTTTAAGGTCAATATGACAGCTTCTAGAATAGTATTGTGTTGAAGTTTTACAATAAGAAGTGAATTGATTTACTTTAGTTATTATTTCTAGGTCGATGGCTCGCATTCGGCAAAGAGCGATAACATGAAAAAGGTTTATTTAATGTGTATTTATTTGTTTTACTTTTTCGTACGAACTTTTTTAACAACGATTGCTCTTCCTAATTTAAATTTAGTGCAATTCTCTCTAGTTTTCCTTTGAAAATTTACCATCTCAATTATATGAGCGGTTTGTAGCAATATATAGAATATATACTTATATATGTTCATATTTCATTTATCATTACTATTATTATTTTATATATTATTATTTATTTATTACAGACATGGTCTAGCTGCCCCCCTCCACCTCCTCCACCGCGTATTCCCCGACCAGGATTCGCCTCTCCTGATTCCACTACAAACGGAAACAGGAACGGGAAGATGGATGATAGCGCCAATCGGTTTGATTATATATATTTATTTATTATTTAGAATCTTGTCGTTTAGAAATTCTAGGCTGATACCATACGTGGGCGGCATTGTCGCCAGCGGCAAGATCCACCCGATTTTGGAGCAAGACCCACTCGATTTAGCAAAAAATCAATCAAGAGTGACAACGATTTAGCCAAAATTCATTCAAAAATGAATGTTTTGTGCCCCACCCACCCGATTTTAGCGTCCGACCAAGCTGATTTGAATTTCCAGCGACAAAGCTTGCGCACGTATGGCTGATACGTTATGTTTGAAACTTGACGGTGTTGCCGTATATAGTTTGTACTCTTGTTATTTATCATACGTCAAAATGATTCCTCTACTTGGTATAGAAGGAGAGTAATAGTAAATTAGTTAATAATAGGTATGATTTATAATTGAAAGTGTATCTTCATATCTAATACTATTTCACATAGAAATACAATACATGAGATTTTGACGAAACGAATGAATGACGGACTTGAATATAATTTATATAATATATGTATGTAATATATAATATAATATATATAATAATGTAATATAATATATGTATGTATGTATGTATATATAAATGACTTTTTTTCAGTTGTCGTCGTGGTCCTCGTACTCCACCAATGTCTCCATTATATTCATATCCTCCCCCTCCTCTTCCTTCTACTCGACGTCCTCCTCCTCCCCCTCCACCTGGACCTCCTCCATCAACTGCAATGGGTAATATCACTCCTAATGGAAGACATAATACATCTGCATCATCATCATCTTCATCTTCACCTTCTGTCACTACTCACAATTCAAATGCTGTCAGTTTAAAAAAAAATTCTATTATTTAAATATTGAAGAGAAGCAATAGAGGAGAGTGTCAATTGTTTTTTGTCAACCAATTATTGAGAATTTCGAAATTATTGTTAGATCACGGGTTTCATTCCTTTTTGATTCGATTCAGTTTGATGAATTGTGGGCATTCTTTAATATAATGAACTCGTTCATTTTCCATTCCATATCTTTCATTGATAAAGTCCGACGATAAGTCACTATGTAAATGATGTGATGGAGATAGATTATTGTTGTCTATCCTCAATCCAGTAATATCAGCATCTCCTGTTTATGTGACTTCTCCGTTCTTACGTCTTATATCCCCTTGGTTGCCATGGTGATTGATTAGAGAGGGGAGATTGATATGGAAAAAGAGGAATGAGGGATGAAACCCGTACTCTAACTGGATTAAATTATATATATTTATTTGTATTCAATGTTATGAATACCTTCATTTTGAGATTACTTGTATGAATTATGCCCTCGATTTATTTTCTGAATATGAATAATATATTTATTGTAGAAATGGATGGAGATCTCTCCAATTCATCTCAATCATGGATATGCAAGGTTAGTTATCAATATTTATAATAAATCTCATTTCGATTATTGTAACGGAATATTCAATGAATATGTTGAGTACATGAAACGTTCATCGTCTTGTTTACTAGTCTGTATAGGAATCCTATGTTTGATTTTCTTTTTTTAAAAGTTTTATTCCGCCAAAAAATGAATAATTAGTACTACTATTAACAATGATACCTAGTTGATGTCCGTCTGTCGTATAGTTTGTGTAGAGATTATTAACTTTAATATAATGTATATTTGTATTTATTTCTCCAATAATAATGAGATATTTGCAGTGGTCCTCCACCACCACCCCCTCCTTTATCCTCTAACACTACATCATCATCATCATCATCATCTCGTAATCATAATCATTATCCTCCATACTATCCTCCAGTCCCCCCTCCTCCTCCACCAATGTTCACTCATCCTCCTCCTCCTCTTCATCTACCTCCTCCAATACTACCACCAATACCATCTCATCACTCTCATACTCATCATCATCATCATCATCATACTACTACTCCTAATACTATGGTACCACCTCCTCCACCCTCCCCACCTCCGCGCCATTCCATTCCATCAGCGTCTAGGAGAGCACCACCCCCTCCTCCCCCACCCCCACCGAGGGAGGCTCCACCCACTTATATCAAAGAGTCCACACCTATTCATATAAGAGAAGCTCCACCCACTTATGTCAAAGAGTCCACGTCTATTCAAGTAAGAGAAGCTCCGCCCACTTATGTGAAAGAGGCCACGCCCATTCAAGTAAAAGAAGCTCCGCCCCTGAGGTCGGCTCCGCCTCCTTCAACATCAACACCTTCTACACCTAAGTCGTCTACGTCTACAATATATGCTCCTATGACACCGAGGATTGAACCATTGGCATGTGATTCAATCCTAATGGATTTGATGTCTGCGAGGACTTTCTCTCCTACGGCTCCTACGAAGAAGAAGGAGATTACGGTAGATAAGGAAAGAGAAAAGGAGAAGAAAGAAATTGAGAAAGGATTGGGTGCTAAGAAGGCTGTAGAAATGCATATTGAAAGGAGAAAGAGAGAAGAAGAGGAAAGGAAGAGGAAAGAAGATGCAAGAAAGAAGAAGGAGGCTGAAGAAAAGAGGAAGGAGGAAGAGGAAGAGGAGGAGGAGGAGAAGAGGAAGAAAAAAGAGGAGGAGAGGAAGAGAAGGAAGAAAGAAGAAGAGGAGAGGAGAAGGAAAGAGGAGGATGAGAAAAAGAAGAGGGAAGATGAAGAGAAAAAGAGGAGGGAGGAAGAGGAAAAGAAGAGGAAGGAAGAGGTAGAGAGAAGAAAGATGGAAGAGGAAGAAGAGAAGATTAGAAGGAAGAAGGGAAAGAAAGAAGGAGAGAGGAAAGAAATGGAAGAGAAAGAGAGGAAAGAGGCCAAGGTAAGATCATACATTTGTTTTCCATTGTTAATATTTCATTATAATATTGAATAACGATATTTTTTGTTAAATAGTGTGGTTTTTTTCTTTAATAGTTTATTATTAAGGCTGAGAGGAAAAGGAAAAGGGAGGAAGGTAGACAGGATAAGGAAGATAAGAAGAGTAAACTGAATATCAATGAATTTATATTGAAGAAAGATAAGAAGGTGAGTGGTTCATTCCCTCATTCAGAGTAATTGACACATGTAATGCTATTTTATTGAGATTTTCAAAGTGGGCGGAGTTTCTGATTTTGTGGATGGATTGAATTTGGGAGTAACATAATGATTAAGTTGAATGAGATTTAACTATGAATGAATCGATAATGGATAGGGCTTGTATGATATAGTATATGATTGAAGATATGATTATATTGTAAGGTTTTCAGGGGGATTGTTAGTTAGTTGAGTACTCTATGATTACTCTAGTATATCTTCGTACCATAGGTCGAATAGCTAGGTTATAGGTTTTCAAAATCCGGTCAGGTTTTTCGATTTTTGGCAAATTTTTCTCAAAATTCGGTTAGGTTTTTCGATTTTTGTGAAATTTTGGCTCAAAATCGGGTCAGGTTTTTCGATTTTTGTCAAATTTTAGCTCAAAATCCGGCCAGGCTTGGTACTTTGTAACATACTTTTCGATCTATGCTTCGTACTCGAATTGATTTACCATAAAGATTACGTTATTGCTATTATTACTTGTAGACACACTCCACTTCTGATGACCCTCCTCATACGAAGAAACGAAGGAAGGAAGAGAATGGAATGGAAGAAGATGAAAAGAAGAATGAGAAGAAGAAGAAGAAAAAGAAGGATAAGGAGATGGTTAGTGGTATTCAATTCATAACGGACTTGAGAGGACTTTATCCAACGTTGGATTACTATTAGGTTGTGGTGATAGTTATTGATCCTTGCAATGGTTGTAGAATGGTTGAAATGTTAATGTAAAAACACAAAATTGAGGGGTTGACAGGTTTAAGTTATAGAAACTTGTAAATGCAATCTGCAAATGACCGATCTTTGCGAGTAGTAATGACGAATATATGTGATGTATGATTATCACTTCCTAGCACCGTTTCATGTCTCATCCAAACATTTGAGTGTATTATAATAACAATATTTATAATATTTAGTAGAGTATCTTTCCCTTGTCGATCATTCCCCTTAATTTCACTTTATCTCCCTATATTCTAAATGCGATGAGTGAAATGAATGATAAATGCAAATTGATTATGTTGTAGATGTCGTTATCGTCATTGAAGAAGGAAGAAATTGATGCAGATGATGAAAGAGAAGATAATGGTTATAATGGAGAGACAGTTGAATCACCCGTTGAAGTTACTACTACTGTTGTTGAGGATAATGATACTAAAAGGTATCTATTCTTTATTCATTTTTTCTCTATAATCACTCGGAATTGGTATTTTGGAGTTGAAGAGTGAATAGTTGGAGACAGTTGTATTCCTTCAGTGATCTTCGTTCCCCTCAACGTATCATGACGTCATCAATTGCTTCGAACTGTCAACCGTCCACTTCCTTCTCGCCTGATCAGGTTGCTTTTTTTTTTATAAATTTGGAATGCCCCCCTCTAAAATTGACCCCTTTAAAAGCAATTTTTCGTTCGGATAGATTCGTTCAAAAGTGTAATAGCGAATACTCGACGTTCCTTATTGTTTCATTCTGTTTGAGATGCCTTCATCAACGTGTTCTCCACCTCAAGAATGTACATCATCGAATGATCCTTCACATCATATCAATCATGATGAACAACAAATGGATAATAAGAATGGAGTGAAGAAAGAGATTGTGGATGATGACGATAGAAGGATGTTAGATGAAATGAGAGAGACATCTATGTCACCTATGGAGATGTTGAGACATCGAGAGATGAATAGTAGTAGTCCAGAGGTTAGATTATTCATTTATATGCTTTACATTTATTGATGAATCTAATCTAGTAATCGATTGTTTGTTGTTGATTTAGTGGATTAGTTGTATTGTATGCTAGATTTGTAGTTCTAATTATAGTTATTTTTACAAATATGGGGTTAGAATAGTTGAGATTATATTCACAGGATCTGTTCTCAACGCATGCAACTGCTTGCCCAGCAGACCGTAAATGCTGAAAATATAGTTGTCGAACATCTTATTAAAAAATGTGTTCAGGTGCTCATTATTGGTGATCCGGAGAAACCAAAACCACGGACGCGTCGTGATACGTTTGTTATATTTATATTTTAGTTATTTATTTATTCGTTAATATTAAATATGAGTATAAATGTGATACACGCTAATAACCATACTTGTTATTGTAGTACAGAGGTTGATGATTATGACGTCATTTGTATATGGTGTATATCTAATAGATATGATATAGTTACAATTAGTATAGACAAGGTATATGTTGACACTGGTGGTCTCTTCATTATACCTGCTATTCTCCAGTATTTTTTGTCCGTGGGGTTCGCCGTGGGCAGCACCATGGTGTGGGACTAGGACGCACCCCACGAGATTTGGGGGGGGGGGTGGACCTCAAATTCCATGGGGCACGCCGTTCACTTATCCCGTGGGGCACGCCGTTGATTCCACACCATGGTGCACGCCCTTTATATATCCCGTGGGGTACGCCGCCCAGAGGCCAAATCCCGTGGGGTGCGCCCTAGTCCCGCACCATGGTGCTGCCCACGGCGCACCCCACGGACAAACAATACCGGAGTTTGTGTGTTTCTCTGATAGATAAGATAGCATAGTGTCTTTTATCCCTCTAGATCCTTTTATGGTTAGATGAAGAAAGTGAAATGGATCATCATTCCCCTCTTCTATCTTTTATCATCATCCTCATTCTACTTGATAAGTGTTTAGTCAATCGATATATCGATTCTTTGTCTATATTTATCATCCTCTTATTCCCTTACATAAGAGTGTTGTTCGTTGTTTATTGGTTTGCTTGATTGGTTTAAGTAATTCTATTAGAATATTTATTTGTTTAATTATTAATAAATATATTTAAGATCTCCGATCATGGAGGAGGATGTACAAGTGTTACATGTCAAAGTGAATGATCAAGAGCAATCGGTTGACTTCAGACCATTGAGGACTTATAAGGTTTCTTATTATTTACAAACATCTTTATGATAAATAAATAAATAATTTTAAATAATTAATTAAATTATTGAATGATTTTGTGACTTTTGATGACAATAATAATATATTAGCTATTAAGAATTATAATTGATTATTTATGGATATGTGGAACATGAATTAGTAATTTTTGTCAACTGATTTTAACTCATGTTCATAGTAATGATGATAATAATAAATATTATTTTTATTATTATAATTATTATTAATATAAATATTAATGATTGATTGAAGGAGATACCAATGAGTGCTGCACAACGAGAGGAATTGGAACGAGTGAGGGAAGAACATAAAAAGGATATTGAAGAGAAGGATAGGATTAGAAAGATTGTTAGTTTCTCATATATTTTATTTTATCATTTTTAGCTTTAATTGATCCAACTAACTATTGTTATTCTTACAGGTAGAGGCGACGACTCTCTTAAAGGCAGAGGTGAAATCAGAAGCGGATAGTATAGAGGATGGAAATGTATTTAATCGTCGAAACAATATGAGTGTTCAATCAATGTTATTCACTCTAAGAAGACTTATACCTCACTTTACCAGTGATGTAAGGAAATACTTAACATTGGATAATGGAATGGTTGATTATTATTATTGTATTGTATTATTAGATGCTGTCACCTCGTTTCCACCATCTAATCACAGTGGAGATTCATCCAAATGGAGGAGCACCTCAGATTATTTGTGATTGGGAGAAGGTCACAATGGAGTTTGATGCCGTTTCGAGGTATCTTCAATTTCATCAATATCAATTAATCCTTTTATATATTATGGCTGTGAAAATACATTGTGAGCATTTTAAATTTCCTCATCTTTTTTTAAATGAAAGAGATTTTGGAAGGCTTTCCCTGACCAGTTTCCATTTTTGAAGATCCTTAAATACTTTATCATTACCTATATTATATTAAGGGATGAATTTGCTCGTGAGTTCATTAATCTCGGAATGGCTGAGACTGATGGCGCCCCTATTTTTGTTATTGGTGTACTCAAGAACGCCGCGGAATATTTGGAAGTAAGTTTGTTTAATTTAATTTAATGTGTTCAAATGTGAATTTAACTTTTCCATAGCTTCGCCCCTTTTTATTTCTATTTTTGACGCGATAACTGGGTGAAACATGAATGTGCCTTGTCAATGGTCTCGATCTTTACTTTACAGTCATTCATTCTGTATTGACTTCTTTTTAGGATATCTTTGACTACATGTGCACAAAGCACGGCCATATTCCATGCAAAGTACGTTTTTGTTATTATTATTGTTATCATTATTATTACTGTTGTTGTTGTTTTAAACTATTTAAATAGCAGCAAGTGAATCGATGTTTCATTCGTACAATTAATGATGTTCAGGTTGGTTCTCTGGTGAATAAGCAAGCAGTGGAGACAATGACATTGGGAACATACTATCAACAAGTATGTGACACTTATGCTGAGGGAACATTCCGGTATGATTTCAACTATACTTTAGTTCTCTATCTCATTGTCAATACATAGTTGTTGTGATACATTTAATCTATCATTATTTACAGTGCTGGTCCCATGAATGCCCTCTCAATGGTTGGAGCGAAACAGGAAGAGTGTGGAACATACTTTGAATCTCTCCTCAAACGACTTGAAGAATCACCTATTCTAAGACCACTTATGCCATGGGGTAAACATTATATTGTTAATATTGAAGATTTATTTATATTGTATTCACTTGTAATGCGAAGAGTTAGAGTCATAGTGATATAATATCTAATAGTAATATAATCTCATCTATTATATGCAATGAAAGTTCGTATCAGCATTTATTGTGTAGAATTATCGATTGCAATCTCTTTTTGCTATGAATGAAAGATGAATAATTTAGGTGAGATGTCAATGTTTGATGATCTTCATCCAACAGATAGTGATGATGGTCCTATCATATGGGTACGACCTGGTGAACAGGTATCATACTATAGATTATCAATCAATAATTAAATAATTAATACAATATCCATCCTCTGGTAAATGTTCTAATTTCAATAGTTAATACAGTTATGTTTATTCAATCTATGGAGATTGTTATTGTAGTTAATTCGAACGGATGATCTCACTGGTGATAAGAAGAAGGTACGAGATCGGATCAATGGACGATCTAATGTTATACGGTAGGTTGTCTTTTGGTTACGGTAAAATATGGAGTTGTTTCATCGCGAACAGACTTTTACCTAGAGAATTTGTGTTTCATTGTCTTGATATAACTGTGGCTCAGTTTTTGTAACATTTGATGAACTATACAATTATTTAGCCATTGTTTGTTTCTTACTGCTGAAAACTTATCATAAGCAAAATTCAATGATCAACAATTGAATTAATAACAGATGAATTTGTAGACACTCTGAGCGTCGTGAGCTTCTATTCGAGGATCGTACTCCATGTCATGCTGATCATGTTGGAGATGGTTTGGATAGAAAGACTACAGCTGCTGTTGGTCTACTTCAGGCTGTTAAACATGATATGGATCATGGATTCCCTCTCACTGCACCTGGGTTTGTGTCTTTGATGAGACCTTTCGATTGCTGACTATTACAAATTTACACGTTGGGTGTTTCGAAAGTTGGGATGAAGTATTATTAAAGTAAATATGAGGTGTGCTATGAATCCCATTATTGTTTCTTCATTCAGAATCGAGGGCCATCTTCGTGAGACTCGTGCAGTGAAAGATGTAGTGTGCTTCCATGCGGGTGACTTTCCCAAGATTGTCAATCTTCTCCAATTGGATTTATTCGAACCACCTATGTCACAATGTGTACAATGGGTTGAAGAGGCTAAATTGAATCAATTGAGGAGAGATGGAATACGATATGCTAAGTTCCAGGTTAGTATCCTATTCATGATTATCTTGTTTATTTATTTATACGATCAAGAACATGGTACGAGTAAGCAGTTGGTATAGTCAAAATGATCAAATACGGTCCTGCTGTATCTAGAATAGTGCCCTAACTGTACACTGCAACACGTATTCAGTATTATATTTTATTATGTATTATATGTGTTTAAACATATTATTATTATATCTTGTATTTAGTTACACCACAATGATATCTACTTCCTTCCCCGTGGTATCATCCATCAGTTCCGAACCATCTCCGCCTGCACATCAATCGCGTGGCACGTACGACTCAAACAGTACTACTCCAAGGTATGCACACATTATTATTATTATCATTATTATTATTATTATTACCATTATTATTATTATTATTATTATTATTATTATTATTATTATCATTATTATTATCATTATTATTATTATTATTATTATCATTATTATTATTATTATTATTGTCATATCCTCATTGAATGTCTTTGAATCGTTTTATGCTGGGAGCACTTGGAATGTGCATATTTTACCAGTCACTTCCATGTTTCGGAGCGATATGATAAGGACTAATGTTATTTTTACTGTGATAGAATTTCGATTGTTCTTTCAGTAATATAATTGAATAATACTAATGAGTACTATTGTAGCCGGTAGGTCCTCGTACGATGGCTGAACGTCGTATGAGTCGTATGGAGGAGGCAGCTACACGAGAGTCACGTAGTACTTCATCATCATCCTCATCTAACTCTTCATCTTCTTCGTCATCATCGTCGAGTGATGAATCTGATGAGAACTAAATGATGACGCCATCAATCAATATCAATGGATTAACCACAATATCCCTGTCGTCTAAGTCAATATTGCTACAGTATCTTACCATAATCGTCTAAATTGAGCTACATACAGTCTATGATAATTATTGTAGTATCCGTGACCGAGTGATCTTGTGTACCCTGCTTAGCCATATACCACCCATATACATTTATTATCATTTTTATTCGATTTTGTATTGCTTGCACGAATGTCTTTTTATCTGGTCTCAGCCTTCATTTCCCTCGTTTGTTACCAAATAATTGCCCCATCTTAATAATCGGCTTATTTTTATAAGATGGTAATGTGTACTTCTATCTATCTCAAGTTTGTATTTAAACCATCGATTCTATATACTTCTCCATCCATCCCTCACATTACTGTAATCCTCTAAATCCTATGAATACCTCTTCTTTGTGAACAACTTTTTATCGATCTCCTCACCCTGACCCCGCCTCCTCCTACCGTAATCTTAATCTACCGTTTCCCTTGTGTTAGACTTTCCCATGCTTGTTGATCTCTTTATACAACCACTTAGAAATCTTTCACAATCATCGAAGTCACGCCCCACCTGCTACGTCTCTCATTCATGCATTCGTTCATTCATTCATATACAACATTTCCATTCAATTTATTAACTAGCAACCAATCAATAATCTAATCGATCTTCTACAATCAACCCGGTCCAAAGTCCCACCCACTTATTTCTCCTTTTTAGGGTTCCGTTTCTTTATTTCCTGTCTATCCCCCTGTAATTGACATTAGATGCTTTAGACTTGTCATTGATGTTGTTGTTATGACATCACAACCCTCTGTAGATGAACTACCACATCATCATCGATGTACCGTAGACACCACTCCAAGTATTCTGTAATCTATCTTCTTTGTCGTTCTTGTATTCTCTCTACAATGTAGCAGCTTGTGTATGTATTGTAGTATCTTTTCTCACTTTTAGCGCTTGCTTTTCATTCAGAGTCCTGTTTAGAAAGCCAATAGATGTTTGTATTATACACCACCTCCACACCACATCAATGTTCTATCTATCGATTGTGCTCTATGTCCCATGGAATCCCATCTGATAAGCATTTAACACTTACTGTGATTATATCCCGACCTCTATCTCTATCTCTATCTGCTTTCAGTCATTCATTCATTCATTCATTAGATGATAGAAATGATAACAGTTTATCTTTATCGTATTATCATTTAGAGTAGATCAGAGTTTGTATATGTAGACACTGTAATGCTTATCTCACTATTCTAATGATAATGTACAAAAGTTGCGAAAAGTAATGAAAAATTTCTTCTTTTTAAATACACTTTTCTTTTCTATGCTTTTGAGCATTCACTACTAGGTTGAATATAGAGCAAGATTCCATTCATACAAAGACCTCCTTTATCATTCTTAATAATATACAACTTCGTCCTCCATCTCTCTTCTGTATCTCAGTCAGGAATGCACCCAAATTTCATTCATCCATCTTCACCCATTGTTGTTGATTTGTTTCGAGATGTGTTTAAAACATATTGAGAAGGTTTGTACGTTGAGAGATCATTGAGCAAGTATACGGTACTTTAAGGAGATATACCTAAGAGTATTGATTAAATGGAATTACTGTGGAGTGAAAGCATGATGAATACAAAGTAGTAATAGATTGTTTAGAGATACACACAGTATAGGATTGTCAATAATCTACAGAATCTTGTCTATAGTACTGTTATGTATTGGATACAGTGAACATATTGTCTCTCCTATAGATAGAATGGACTTATCGTCTGTTCTTACGGAATAAGATCTGGGATAGACTGTCTGCCTCTCTATTACCATCTGTCCTCTTATTCCTTCCTCTCTCGCATTTCCAAATTATGGCGGGAAATATTAGTATTTGGGCCTCCTCTAACCATCCCTCCTCTTATCGTCGTTTAAAAAGGGCGCGAAGATTCAGTACTGAGAAATGGTACGTTTAGTGAGGAGTGAGACATGTCTCTCATCTTTCTCTTTCTCTATATATTGTATCTATAATTTTGATCTACTCTTGATCCTTTTACATGAAAGATCTAATATCAATTACCATAAATAGTTTATGATCTCGGTGTTGTACTCTACAGTCCTGCAGAATCGCCCCATTCACAGGCGATCGCGGCGATCGCCATTGTCGCCATGCTCTTATGTGCTCTACTGTAAGTGTTTTAGGTGTCTCAAATACGTTTTCGATAATCTGTTCTGTCATATTCATATTATGCACATGAGAAAAGAATAGAAAACTATTTTAAAATTAATGAAAATCAATTTTAAAAATATGGCACGGCAATACCGTGGTGTGGTGTAATACCGTAATGCGCGTGGGAGAATTGAGAATTCCAATTTATTTTTCCAGTTTCATAGTGTGATAATTTTTTAAAAATTGATTTTCATTAATTTTAAAATAGTTTTCTATTCTTTTCTCATGTGCATAATATGAATATGACAGAATAGATTATCGAAAACGTATTTGAGACACCTAAAACACTTACAGTAGAGCACATAAGAGCATGGCGACAATGGCGATCGCCGCGTGTCGCCGCGATCGCCTGTGAATGGGGCGATTCTGCAGGACTGTACTCAGTGGTTTTATTTTTTCTAGTATATTACTCACTTTATGACATCCCATTTACAACATATCTCTCTGGGTAGTTTACTCCGATGCATTTGTATAATATAATAACATAATTAATCTTAAATGTAGGGTATCACGGAGGAAATGAGGTCTGGTGGTTACATTTCAATCATACTTGGACCGATGTTCTCGGGAAAGACGTTAGTTCAATTTTTTATTCAATGATTTTTTTTACATTTTCTTGAGATTTCATAAAGGATAAAAGATTTCATAGAGCCGCAGCATGCCTAATTTGATGAAAATTTTTTTGTTTCAAAAAAGTTAGATGCTTTTTGGTTGCGTAAAGGAGTAAACCGATTTACTCTATTCAGTCAATTCATCGAAAATATTACAGTAATCATCAATCAATTGATATTACAGTACTCTTAAAATGACATTACTACCTACCGTATACTGAAGGATCATCGTCGAGTGATGAATCTGATGAGAACTAAATGATGACGCCATCAATCAATATCAATGGATTAACCACAATATCCCTGTCGTCTAAGTCAATATTGCTACAGTATCTTACCATAATCGTCTAAATTGAGCTACATACAGTCTATGATAATTATTGTAGTATCCGTGACCGAGTGATCTTGTGTACCCTGCTTAGCCATATACCACCCATATACATTTATTATCATTTTTATTCGATTTTGTATTGCTTGCACGAATGTCTTTTTATCTGGTCTCAGCCTTCATTTCCCTCGTTTGTTACCAAATAATTGCCCCATCTTAATAATCGGCTTATTTTTATAAGATGGTAATGTGTACTTCTATCTATCTCAAGTTTGTATTTAAACCATCGATTCTATATACTTCTCCATCCATCCCTCACATTACTGTAATCCTCTAAATCCTATGAATACCTCTTCTTTGTGAACAACTTTTTATCGATCTCCTCACCCTGACCCCGCCTCCTCCTACCGTAATCTTAATCTACCGTTTCCCTTGTGTTAGACTTTCCCATGCTTGTTGATCTCTTTATACAACCACTTAGAAATCTTTCACAATCATCGAAGTCACGCCCCACCTGCTACGTCTCTCATTCATGCATTCGTTCATTCATTCATATACAACATTTCCATTCAATTTATTAACTAGCAACCAATCAATAATCTAATCGATCTTCTACAATCAACCCGGTCCAAAGTCCCACCCACTTATTTCTCCTTTTTAGGGTTCCGTTTCTTTATTTCCTGTCTATCCCCCTGTAATTGACATTAGATGCTTTAGACTTGTCATTGATGTTGTTGTTATGACATCACAACCCTCTGTAGATGAACTACCACATCATCATCGATGTACCGTAGACACCACTCCAAGTATTCTGTAATCTATCTTCTTTGTCGTTCTTGTATTCTCTCTACAATGTAGCAGCTTGTGTATGTATTGTAGTATCTTTTCTCACTTTTAGCGCTTGCTTTTCATTCAGAGTCCTGTTTAGAAAGCCAATAGATGTTTGTATTATACACCACCTCCACACCACATCAATGTTCTATCTATCGATTGTGCTCTATGTCCCATGGAATCCCATCTGATAAGCATTTAACACTTACTGTGATTATATCCCGACCTCTATCTCTATCTCTATCTGCTTTCAGTCATTCATTCATTCATTCATTAGATGATAGAAATGATAACAGTTTATCTTTATCGTATTATCATTTAGAGTAGATCAGAGTTTGTATATGTAGACACTGTAATGCTTATCTCACTATTCTAATGATAATGTACAAAAGTTGCGAAAAGTAATGAAAAATTTCTTCTTTTTAAATACACTTTTCTTTTCTATGCTTTTGAGCATTCACTACTAGGTTGAATATAGAGCAAGATTCCATTCATACAAAGACCTCCTTTATCATTCTTAATAATATACAACTTCGTCCTCCATCTCTCTTCTGTATCTCAGTCAGGAATGCACCCAAATTTCATTCATCCATCTTCACCCATTGTTGTTGATTTGTTTCGAGATGTGTTTAAAACATATTGAGAAGGTTTGTACGTTGAGAGATCATTGAGCAAGTATACGGTACTTTAAGGAGATATACCTAAGAGTATTGATTAAATGGAATTACTGTGGAGTGAAAGCATGATGAATACAAAGTAGTAATAGATTGTTTAGAGATACACACAGTATAGGATTGTCAATAATCTACAGAATCTTGTCTATAGTACTGTTATGTATTGGATACAGTGAACATATTGTCTCTCCTATAGATAGAATGGACTTATCGTCTGTTCTTACGGAATAAGATCTGGGATAGACTGTCTGCCTCTCTATTACCATCTGTCCTCTTATTCCTTCCTCTCTCGCATTTCCAAATTATGGCGGGAAATATTAGTATTTGGGCCTCCTCTAACCATCCCTCCTCTTATCGTCGTTTAAAAAGGGCGCGAAGATTCAGTACTGAGAAATGGTACGTTTAGTGAGGAGTGAGACATGTCTCTCATCTTTCTCTTTCTCTATATATTGTATCTATAATTTTGATCTACTCTTGATCCTTTTACATGAAAGATCTAATATCAATTACCATAAATAGTTTATGATCTCGGTGTTGTACTCTACAGTCCTGCAGAATCGCCCCATTCACAGGCGATCGCGGCGATCGCCATTGTCGCCATGCTCTTATGTGCTCTACTGTAAGTGTTTTAGGTGTCTCAAATACGTTTTCGATAATCTGTTCTGTCATATTCATATTATGCACATGAGAAAAGAATAGAAAACTATTTTAAAATTAATGAAAATCAATTTTAAAAATATGGCACGGCAATACCGTGGTGTGGTGTAATACCGTAATGCGCGTGGGAGAATTGAGAATTCCAATTTATTTTTCCAGTTTCATAGTGTGATAATTTTTTAAAAATTGATTTTCATTAATTTTAAAATAGTTTTCTATTCTTTTCTCATGTGCATAATATGAATATGACAGAATAGATTATCGAAAACGTATTTGAGACACCTAAAACACTTACAGTAGAGCACATAAGAGCATGGCGACAATGGCGATCGCCGCGTGTCGCCGCGATCGCCTGTGAATGGGGCGATTCTGCAGGACTGTACTCAGTGGTTTTATTTTTTCTAGTATATTACTCACTTTATGACATCCCATTTACAACATATCTCTCTGGGTAGTTTACTCCGATGCATTTGTATAATATAATAACATAATTAATCTTAAATGTAGGGTATCACGGAGGAAATGAGGTCTGGTGGTTACATTTCAATCATACTTGGACCGATGTTCTCGGGAAAGACGTTAGTTCAATTTTTTATTCAATGATTTTTTTTACATTTTCTTGAGATTTCATAAAGGATAAAAGATTTCATAGAGCCGCAGCATGCCTAATTTGATGAAAATTTTTTTGTTTCAAAAAAGTTAGATGCTTTTTGGTTGCGTAAAGGAGTAAACCGATTTACTCTATTCAGTCAATTCATCGAAAATATTACAGTAATCATCAATCAATTGATATTACAGTACTCTTAAAATGACATTACTACCTACCGTATACTGAAGGATTGTCGTTGTAGGACTGAACTACTGCGACTACATGAGAGACACATTAGAGCAAGGAAGAAGTGTTTGCTGATCAAATTCGCAGGTGATACGAGATACGATAAGGAGTGTGTGGCCACCCATGATAGGTATGGAGGGTTATTCATATTATTTAAATCATTTAGTGTATTGTGGTGCACCATGTGTTGTTTCTGAGAAATATGCGATATATTATATTATTTGATTTGTTAGCTAGCTATTGTATGTATTCATATGTTGACTGGAAGAATATCTTTGGTTATCGATCCATTTCTGCTTGCAGAAAATTCGGGAAGGGAGCAACTCTGAAGGCTGAACGATTGGAGCAAGTGAAAGATAAGCTGTTCGATCCTAATGTTGAAGTCGTATCGATCGATGAGGGACAGTTTGTAAGCTATCGTACACTTCCGGAACGATTTAATAAGTTATGGTAGTACTTTTTCTTCAGTTCGATGACCTCATGGAGACAGTGACTGCGCTCGCTCTTGAAGGCAAGATTGTCTATATTGCAGCGCTCAATGGAGATTTCACCAAGAAGGTATTACGGTAATGCATGGGGTCAGAACGAGAGAGTACTGTAGTCACAGAGTTACTGTAGTAATGATAACGGGTTACTTTAGCTACGTTTCTTTTCTAAATTTAAAAGTGTTTGAACGCGTAAATATTTGTACAATTCAGCCATTCCCATCGGTCGCACTTCTAATGCCTCATGCCAACGAACTCACCCTGCTGCATGCGGTATGATTATTTGATTCTTCATCAAAGGAATGTTTATCGACTGAGAAGTTCATTCATGGTTTTCATGTAGATCATATAATATGAAAGTAATGAGGGATCGATAATTCATCTATCGTAATGGGAGTGTCCCTTTGAAGGTTTGTGATTGTGGTCTCGATGCCACCTTCTCATTTCGTGTTACAACTGATAAGAAGGTTGTTGTTATCGGTGGAGAGGATTCGTATAAGGCTGTGTGCAGGTAGTCATCATTACATCTATATTATTTATATTAATAAGAAAATGTCCTAGGCGAAATTCCATCCAATCTCACTAATGAATTTGATTACTTGGTCTTTTCAGACTCATATGTATCTGGAATAGTTTAACATCAGTTTTATTATCGTTTAATATCTTTCTATCTATTTGCGCTCTTCAATCTTGAATTATTATCTCTTTTTAAACTTCAAATTTGTTCTTGTCTCTCTTGAAAAGCGTGGTTATTCTTATCACCGATGACAGTATGTCTGATGACTTATTCAATGGTCTTTTGTCCTTTTACAAGCATCGTAGAGTATAAACCAATCGATCATTACAGTATCTACTTGCAGGGAATGCTTCGAGAAGCTTTCACGGGAGCGTGATGTCTACGACGAGAACAAGGAGACTACGGTAGTGACCAAGGATATGGTTACTGTTACCGTAGTCGATGAGAAACCAAAGAGAGTAGGTTCACCTCTATCTGATACGGTAGACAGTAAGAGAGCACGCGTTCAATGAATTAGTCTCATATCCAATCAATATCTTTGATCGCATCGATCAATATTTACACTGTACCATGTTTTCCTAAACGACCTAATCAATCAATATCATTCCCTTATTGTAGGCTGTGTGATTACCCACTCACAATTCGTCCATATTGTCTTTTTTTAAATTTTGTTTTTAAAAGTCAAAGAAAGAATCGAAGAAAAAATAATCTCTGTACATTTGCGTAAAGTTTCTTCATTCTTCACTTGCCTTTTGAAAATACTAGAATTAAAAATTTGATATCCAAGCAGTCGCCTTTAAGGTACTCATCATTAACATTAACTCGTCTTTCCATCTTTATTACTTTGTTGTAGTTTTTTAACATTATTGTGCATGCAAACATATGCGTACATATGTTAACTCTCATTAATTTATTTGATAAATTTTAAAAATTAATTCAGAGATCAAAGATCGTTCGTTGCTTATAGCCGTGTTTATTCCAATTGTTGAGAAAGAAACTACTAATGCTACACAATGGAGTCTTAATCGAGTTAAAGCTACCGTGGATATAGTACATAGTGTCTACTGCCATAATGAGTGAAAGGAGACCAAGGATGTATAGTTGTAATAATTGATTGAAACGCAAATATTGCGTGAGAAAACGGGATCCGAGGGGGGGGGGCAAGGATAGTTATTCACAGAGAGTAATCAAATCGATAATGTCATTGATTGATAGAGGTCATTGGGGAGTACGGTATTTGGTACTTTGGTCAGGGACAGGATCTCCGTGGCGGGAGTAACAACATGGCTTATCGATCGAAATGGTATGATTACAGTAGTAAAACTGAAAGGGGTGGGACTATTGAATGAATGAATAGATTGGCGATAATGATAACAGATAACGAAGTGAGTCAGTTTATATTGTGTTTTTGTGCAGCTTTACTATGAAACAATGAATGTTCTCGTCTTATTCGGCTTTTTGCTTAATTTGCATATTTGATAATTATTATTGCTCCTATATATATTATTTTTGGGAATATACAAAACAAACCGGTTTCCGAATGAAATGAAAAGTAATGAAAAGGTGCGGGACTTAGGACGAAGAAAAAAGAGATACAAGTTATCGACACAAAAAAAAACAAGGAATAACGATGGTGGAGGTCAAATCATAGGACTATAGTAGAAATGTCTTTGAAAAATGTGAATACTCTGTATACAGTATGCTTGATTTGGGGTGTATAAACTCGGATTACGATAGTGAGGTTAAAGGAATTACGGTAGATGGTTCGGTATTGATGATAACAGGACAACTAAGACGAGTGAATCATAAATGGAAGAAAGATGGGTCTTGAAGGTCAAACCAGTCGACATTAGTATTTTATCAAACAAGAATTAATTAAGGGATAGGGGAAAGGGGCGGGATTAGCAATTCATTACGGTATTATTAGGGGCGGAGTTTCATTTGAGTTCCTTATAGTTAATGGGAAGGGGTGTCTTATGGGTAGCCGTGGGAGTCTTTAGATCATCGCCTAGATATCGATGAGCGAAGACTGATTGCATTGAGAGAGGATTGTTAGCGGGTGATAGGAGTGATGCAGCCATTGATGCTGCTACACTGTGTAGAGGAGATGAAGGGAATTGGAAGACCTGTAAAAGGGAAGATACGGTCATCATTACAGTATACATCGGAATATCTATTTTCTATCAACAGATTCATGGTGAACAAACGGCTATGGTAGATATAAATGCTAGCGACTATCTACCGTACTCAGCATGATATCGATTAGATGTTTAATGTACCTGATTAGTGGTCGGCGTCTTTCCGGGTGGTGAGAAGAGATTTTGGAGAATGGCAGAGTGTAGAGGAGATGCGACCGATGGGAATTGGAACACCTAGAAATCGGAATCTTGAAGACGTCAATCACGTCATTATTATTAATAATATTGTTTCTCTAATCCTATTAGATTATCAATATTAGATTATCTAACAATAGTTTCAACTTTCAATATTTGATATAAAATATTTGATCTTTGATCTCTAACCCGTCCCCAACTTACAGTAGGCGTCGCAGGTACATTCTGCATGGGAGGTGCCATGGAGGTGGCTACCGTAGTCTGCGAGTTGGACGACATCGTCTTGGTGTTCGTGGTGAGAGACGACTGAGCATTCGGGGTCGAGGGTACGGTAGTGAGGGTGGATGTAGTGTTTGCGATAGGAGTGGAGATTGGAGCAAAGAGAGGAGATGAGAAGGCAAGAGGAGAGTTGGGACCATAGAGAGAAGCTGATAGTAGAGTGGACATTCTGAATATAGATATCGTAATTATTCATCATTGGAAATGAATTTCACTGATCTCAAGTACGTGATACGTAAAATACATGATAATAATAATAATAATAATAATAATAATAATAATAATAATAATAATACTCACAGTTGCATCAGACTTCCATTATGATTGATCATAGGTGAGAATATGGCAGGAAGGGGTGGAGTAGTTGTTCCCTGATCTCCCGATGAACTTCCTCCAACCACACCGTCTTCACACTTCTAAAGTACCAATCGATAAATACTCATCAATCAATGTTTAGAAAAAAACCTCATTTTATCAACTGTAATTTTATCAACACCAATTCTATCGATTTTTCTACAATAAACATTCACTAACCGCCGATACTCCAGCCAAATTGAGTGGTTCCGGTCGAGATCTTCTACTAGATAATCCTCCTCCAGATGTGGGAGTGGTCACTGATGATGACGTCATCGTCGAGGATGACGATGTAGTTGCAGATGATGAAGAGGTAGATGTGATAGTACAACAAGGAGGAATGAGATGTTGTTGTTGATTGTGATTGTTTTGATAGGAAGATTCGTCCTTCTTAGCCAAACACGGTTTAATATCCTCATCGTAGTCCTGTAAATATCCCCATATTACTCATTTTCTCCATGTAATTTATATACAAATGATATGATACGACTCAATATTCTGAAAAATCAATGAAAATGAACATGAGTGTCTACCAACCTCATAGAATCCTCCAGTGGGAGTTTTCCTCTTTCTTGACATTCCATTCTCTTCACCATTTGTTGATCTTTGCCATTCAGATTGAGGAGATCCTGATGACATCATCGTTGACGATGATGGTCCCGGAGGTGATATTAGATGATTGGTTGATGATGATAGAGTGACGTCACCACCACCAGATGAAGATCCCGATGTGGAAGAATGAGAGCCAACACTGTTGGGTGAACAAGCACTGTAAAAGGATACAGTAATCACAATCAATCAATAATCTATCGTATCATTTCTTAAAGAACACTGAACATGTGGTATCTCGTACCAATCAATCGATTAATAGTCTATCATACCTGCCAGAAGGCGATGGAGTGGAGGCAATTCCCGAAAGCATTCCAGCGTGTACAACGGAAGCAAGAGATGAAGATGATGGAGGTGGGACATTGTTCATTGAGGGGGATACCATTATAGTACCATTACTATGAATAGAAGATGATTGAGAGTTTGGAATAGATGGAGGATGAAATGGAAGAGGTAATGAAAGAGGTGATGATGATGTTGTATATCGATTGGATTGATGATGAGATGTAGTTGAAGATGATGATGAGAACATCGATGAAGGCACTCAAATCATCTCCATTATTCATTCATCTTTCATCTCTTAAATCTTATTATATTTATAATCAGTCTCTATTTATTCACAGATTTTGTCACACCAAAATGCTCATTACTGATACACCGTATATGTTGGTCATATTAGTTAGTTACTGTAATCGATTGTGTTCATGATTACAGTGCGCCCATAACAACAGACGTGATTCATCGACTCTCGTATCTCTTTGTCAATTGGTCAATACAGTTCCACCATCCATCTCTCACTCTCTAACCATCTCCTTATCTCTATTCTCTTATAGAGACGTCGAACGACAAAAAAGCCAGCCATCGCATATAGACACTTCTTCACTCTCTATCTCATCTCTAATCTCTTAGTTGTGTCTTACTACTACATCAACTGTTATGTTACCCTCATCTCGATCTACCGTACACTCTCACTGTCGTCTACTCTCTCCATCCATCACAGTCTCTCTCATGAGATTCCAATTGATAGATAGTACATCAACACAGCTCTTCTTCATTCTTTTCATTCACATATGAAACATAAATATGTTAAGGGAGAATCACGAGTTACACCTTACCCTATCTCATATTATCACACCTCACTTTGTAATCACAAACATTCCTAAGAACAGTAGCATTCTCGACATTCTCAAAGATCAAAGATCAAAGATCAGAGATCAACAACTCATACGTGATTCATCAATCCAGCCAGAATATATATTGAGAGAGGATAAAAACTCACTATTGATTCCCTGTCCTAGCATTCTCTGGAGACATATATTATAGTGTTGATGTTGTGATTGAGTTTGTTGTTGTAGTTGTCTCTCTCTAAGAGCAGACATTGAATTGCCTCCTGAAGACGTGGAGGCATTCAGATGATGATTAGATTGATTAGAATGATGTGGATGTTGATGGATGAATGATGTCGTCGACGACGATGGAATCGTGTCCGGAGACGTCGTCGTTGAGGGAATGGAAGAGGAGGAGGGACACTGACCGATTGATTCCGGGTATCCAACGAAACGGTAGACGAACTTCTGACCGTTTACCTGATAAGATGAATTATTGATTGATTGATCTGTTATTATAGTTACACTGCCACTAATGTATCGATCGCACACTCCTCATTTTGCGTTTTAAAACAAAAAAGGTACCAGACAATATTATCATATTGTATGAATTAGTCATTTCAAAAAGGAATGAAATGAATAATAATAATAATGGATAGAGGGTTCGTATCAATCTCTTATCAATATACTATATATCTTATCATTGACCGGAAATGTCCATACAACAATCGCGAAACAGTGCACACACACACATTCATTCATAAAATATTATCTATGGGCGGCCAATATTTCTCTATCTCAAAATCAGCTGAATCGACTTCTCAAACCGATAACGCCAATCCGACTACCGTAATCAGCATTTCAAACTACCGTATCCCAAATCGGCTGGCGTACCTTCTTGATGATGTTCTTGTCATAATAGTATCGGAGGGCACGACTCAGCTTGTCGTAGTTCATGTTTGGCTTCGCCTTGCGAATGCCCCATAGACGCGCGACACCCTCTGCGTCAATGAGCTGCAATATATAAATCAATCAATATTTAGAAAAATCAATGAATCAATAATCCCCTAATGACAGATTACGACCAATAGATGCTATAGGTACCTAATGAGATTACTGTATGCCGACAACGAGAATACAAAGTATGGCCGTATATGTACAAAGGACGGTAGATAGGAAGGAATGAGTGAGGCTTTGCCTGTGGACTTACTGCATCTTTCTCCCATAGACATAATGGAAGGACAAAATGGAATAACAAAACAACAAAATAACAAAATGGAAGGACGAGGCAAATGACAATTATGTGAGAGACAAAGATAAACAGAAAATGGAATATTAATAATGCGGGATTGAATGAAGGAATTTAAAAATAACAAAACAATAAAAATTAAATAAATAAACTACTTTAAATTCTCCCTCCAAATTAGTCCAACTGATGAGCTGAGGGTGTTCCCCTTGTTGAAGAAGTTCCAATAAGAACTGCCATAGTGTTATAGTTGTATCCATTGAGGATGAGGGTGAAGACGATCGTGTCTGAATTAAATCATCAATTATCGATTGATTCCACATCTTGGATCTTCCGAACAACCCATGGTCCTGGAGATCAAAGATCAACTATAAACAAAACTTATAAGATGAAAGATGAAACCTTATTCGTCTTCTCACTCTTGATATTGTTGATGTTAGTCGTGGTAATGGATGGAATACTCAACGAGGAGGATACTATAAAGAATGACCGAAATTAATTGGAATGAACTAGGAAAAGGAAGATTTGCAATGAACTGATAATCATATATTCCATTGTTCTCATATGCAAAAGAAATATTTAAAAGCACATTGCATTTGCATAGAGGAATTCAAATTAACAAGCGAGACAAATCGTTTGTCTGAAAATTTTGATGTTTTAAGTGCATATGCAAGTTATGACTGTTGAACAAGCTTCAAGAATACAAAAGAAGAGATATTGTAAGGGAGTCAATTAATCAATTCATTTGGACAAATAAAATCGATTGTAATCATGTGATAAGGGAGAGAGACGAGAAAGGAACAAGGTTGAGTAGAAGTAGTGAAAAGAATAAGAAGAATTAATATGGAATATGAATTAGTAGAAGAAGAAGGCAAAGATAGATCAAGAAGTATTGACAACTAACTAGTAGTAATACAGAAAATTATCGAACAACACGACCAAAATAGAGCGTGGGAATCATTTTTATCCCACCATTGGCCCATACACAAAACGTTGACTTGACTAGATTAGAATTGAGAGAAATGTACATGAGACTACATACTAGATATAAGAGAAGATATGAGGGGTCCGATGATAAAGATAGAGATGATTATACATTACATGTGAAGTTTGAAGGGGAAACAAGAAAAAGATTTGACATGAGGGTCCAGACTTATTATCGATAAGTAAGTGAGAAAGACAAAAAGATATAGATATATTAAAGGGGGTAAGATATGGATAGTAAAAGGGACGAGAAATGAGAGCTCAATGGAGGGGATAGTCATTACTGTCATGGGGAGGAGGGAGAGGGAGAGGGAGAGGGAGAGGCAGAGAGAGGGAGATGGAGAGAGTCACTAACTGAGATTGATAAAGGAGAAGAGTTAACTAATCAATATCATTCATTCATGTAAGAATAGGAGTGAGACAATGATAGAGAGATGGAAGGAGAGAGGAGAGAGAGGAGAGAAAGAGAGAAAGAGAGATTAATAGATTTATTCGATCCAATACATATACTTATTAAATACCATTCAATCTCTATGTCATACTCTTAGAAGGGAGAAACTGTTGAACAGCCATAGTAGTAGAGACAACGGGAACGAGTTCTTCACCCCCTCCCTCTCCCCCTCTCTCTCCTTATTGAACACCCAATTACATATATACGTGTATGTCTCCCTATCACTTTCTCTCTAAACTTATCACCAATCGATCGATATTCCCGAAAATAAAGCCAGTTCCCGATCAGTAGTGTCATGACTCACACCGTATCCCCCGTAATATTCGCCGAGCATATTAGTGCATTAATTAGTAAAGAGAAAATAGTCGGAAAGAGGGATAAAAACAGCAATTTGTGTGTAAAAATATATACACACATTCGCTACAGGCGTAAGAGGAGGAGAGGGAGAGGTAGAGAGAGAGAGAAAATGATCACTAAATGAAAATGAAATGAATTCATGGATCGAAGCACGTCATTAGTTAATAAGAAGAAAACGATGATAGCACGGTGGAGATAGTAAGAGTGATAGGGAGATTGGATGGACCCGGAAATAGTCTTATCTCTCTCTCTCTCTCTCTCTCTCTCTCTCTCTCTCCCTCTCCCTCTCCCTCTCCCTCTCTCTCCCTCTTCCCCTCCTCTCAAGTCCTCCCCCCTCATTATCACTACCTCCTCCCCTATCACTCTCATATACATACATTCGTCATTAGCTATGGCCACTATCTCACTTTTCCTCCTTTTCTTTTTTTGAAAATTGTCAACATGTCTCAAGTGAATCAATCGATAGGTGGTGTGGTACGGTATTATCAGTCAATCAATGTGAATAGAAAATGTGTCGACACGAGGAAGAGAGAGAGAGAGAGGGAGAGAGAGAGGGAGAGAGAGAGAGGGAGATAGAGAGAGATAGGGGGGGGAGGTATAGAGAGGAAGGGATACAAGTAGACAGACAGACTGCAGTTGCAAACTTTCACAACACCAATCACCATTTCGTTCCTTCCATAACTCAACACGAAAGACAGTCCTTATCAGTAGAAGAGACAACACGAGATTACACGACACACTAATAGCTACAGTAACCACTTGACCAAAAATCAAACTTCACCGTATCCCAAACAATCCTACCGTACCTGCATTCTGGTGTATGACTCTCGCAAAGACTGCCTGCCATAGCAGTTGCTGCTGCAGTCGGAATAGCTGCACTGCCGGATTCTCATCCGGTGTCATACTGTATCAGTAGTATACTGTATACAGTTATCGATAAATCAATCGATATTGTTGACAGTAGATCAAGAGTAGTGTCTCTCAAGTATCAGACGAGAATGGATTGAAGAATAAAGCAAGGAAGGAGCATCATCAACCATCCATCCATCAAAGTGGGCGGAGCATCAAGCTTTGTCGTTCCCTTTAATCCAACCATTGTTGTAGCACACCAACAATACGGCATAGCTACCGGGTAACCGCCATATACGATCAATTAGACGAATTGGACCGAGTTCTTTTGATCGGTACCGATGACCGTACCACCAAGGAATCACATGAGCACTGGTTGCAATGTAGACGTTGCCAGTGGGAACAGTGTCGGATCAGATCCAATATGAGAACAGGAACAAACTTTTACTGTGCGTCGTATTAGGAAAACTGTATGAGGGAAGACAGAATCGACGATTAGCAATGAAGAAACACCAAAGACACTGTTTCACTCTCTAATTCACTCTGTAATGATATCCGGATCAAGTAACTTTCTCAAATGGAACAAGTACGTAGAGATAGAGAAATCATCTCCGGACATTACAAACGGTGGAATAAAGAGATGGTAAGTAAGGATATTGGACAAGACGTGAACATAGTCATATCATTCATTCTCATGATGAGGGATAAAGAGGAAGAATTCAATCGCTTCATCTTCTCCTACCACTTTCTCCAGATCCTCTCATACAATCATTCATTTCAAATTCCATCAAACTATTTTTATACCAATTCATTCTTTCACAACTCTACAGTGTATCGAAGAAGAGAGCAGCATCGTGAAGCATTGTCCAAACGACCAATATAATCCCCCATTTCATATCATGCACACACTTGATACAGCCTTCTTCCTCCCTTATTCCTCCTTCTCCTCCTCCCCTTATTCCTCCTTCTCCTCCTCCTCCCCTTATTCCTCCTTCCTTAGCTTCCCCTCATCGACCATAACACGTTTATCACCACTCATCAAGCTGTAGGATGGAGGCTGCCTTATCAAAAAAGAGAAATAGATAGAGAAGAGGAAGGGGGAGGAAGAGTAGAGACAGAGCTGATCCGTGTATCACCAACAGAACACAATGAACAGTTAACATAGAGAAGTTGATAGAAGGGGAGAGGATATTGATAGATAAGGGATAAGAAAACAATCGAAATAAGAGGAGAAGAACGAAAGTGATGAGACCAATCACGATCAGTCATAATGAGAATGGGATTGAGTGACTACTACCGTAACCCGGATACTTTATTAGCATTACCGTACTCTCTATGTATATCGCACAAACACTCCTCTTGACTTAACAACTCCCGTTCATGAGAGAATCGGTGTCTTCTCTGTTCAAGGGAATGGAGAGTTTAGAGATGAACACGAGCAAAAGACGAGATATAAGCGGATGTAGAGTGACTAGAGGGAATGAAGACCTCAGGGGGGTGAGAGAGGGGGGAGAGAGAGAGGTAGAAAGGGATAGGAGGAGGCTCCTCATTCCCCCGCTCCTTCCTCCCTAAACACAACTCTCACTCCCTTCAACCGGTCATCCCGGATCCTTTCCCCTTCTTTCTTTCACTCTCGGTAGTAGAGAAGATGATGATGAAGAAATACGTAGAGACAAGAGGAGGAAGAAGAAAATGACATGAGAGAGGGGAGATGGAGAGGGAGAGATAGGGATAGAGATAGAATTATGCAAGAACGAACGATTAACTATTCCTCGATCATCCTGTTCAAGACCATTTCGGATACATTCCGTATATTATTCAATTAAGTGAGGTCCTATATCGAGACAGAGACAGAGACATACCACCCCATCCCGGAAACTACTCTGCATTATCCATCCATTCTTCACACATAAAAGCATCTAATAAATATCCGTCCAAAGACCAATAAGTCCAGTCAGACAGCGAGAATCATCTATGTTAATGGAATACATACTCAATATCAGTAATTTCAAAACTCTCTGTTCTCGCCACTTTTATATCTACGAAGGAATACAGATCAACGTTTAACGCGGAGAGTTTCAAATGACCCTTTCTTCAAGTACTTCTTCAGTGGTAACATAAGGCTCCTTCAAACCGTTCCTTATCTCGTAAATTCTTGACGGGGCGTATTTCTACCTCGTTTCCTATTAGAGATGGGAACAAGGAGATATATGGGGACTGTCTCCCTTCATCCTCCTCTTCCTCTTCCTTTTACTTCCCTCAGTTCGAACCATCTTCATCTACACTCACAATCTATGTACATCCAACGAAGACGAATCAAAGTACACTGTAGTATTGAAACAGCGCTAAATACTTGCGATCTAGGGACACATACGAGAATAGATCTTGATCAACGACATCTAAAAGATGAGGAAACCGAGGGCCTTAATAAAAAGGAAGTACTGACGAAACATAGATAGTATGCGACATACATTTTGTAACACAATGTTGGAACACCGCGAAGTTCCATCAAGTTAGAGACAGAGGAAAGAGATCGAGGGAACGGAGAGAAGCAGACAACGAAATTTAAATGTGACATCGTCCGAATAACGCTGACAAGAGGTATTATGAGCCATGATGTCTGGGAGAGTGAGAGGACATGGACTGATCATATCAACTGTTAACTGTGTCTATATGAAGGATGGAAATACACACTCCGGATGAGTAGTCCATAGGCGATCGGAATACCTTCCATTCGCTTTGATCTTAAGGCGAATAGTTTTGTTGAAGCGAGAATGGGTAGGGGGAGGAAATAGGTAAAAGAGAGAGATGGGAAGACCGCATATGAGTCATCTTAGTGATAGAGAGTTGGATAGTTACTGATATGAGGGGTGAAAGATGAAAAGAAGATGAGGTTATAGTGAAAGAAAGAAGGATAGATCATGAGAAGATGATGAAGAAGAAGAAGAAGAAGAAGAAGACATAATGGAGTAGAATGAGACATATGTGATTGTGAATGAATCTCATTGAGACAAGACTACAATCTCTTACTCATTCAACTCATAAATAGAATACCTTTAAGGTTCCATTATGATTCATCTACATTCACATTCAAGCCGATTTTTGAAAAGATTAACAATAAAAACACAGTAGTTTCAATTGAAAGTTAGACAGGCGAGAACGTATTATAATTAAGAGACTTTCAGCGCAATTGAACAACACTGTCAATATTTTCAAAAGATCGAGTTTCAGAGATCAAAGATCTAAGATCAATTATGATAATATTGACTGTTAATCTTTAAGAGGAAGTAAGATGGAGAGAATGATGGAAAGAAGAGATAGAAAGAGGTGAATTCCATTTTCGACCCTCTCTCCCACAAAAGAGGAGACGAAGAAGTAGCGGGAATAAACGGTTGTGCAAGGTGACCGACAGAGAGGAAAGGAGAGAGAGGAGAAAGAGGGAGAGACGAGGAATTGGTAAGAAAGTGAGAGATTAGAGACAACCGGGTCATTGCAAGCTACCAGTTGGTTAGACACACCTGCGAGAGAGAGGCGATCACCACAGAGACTGAGAGAGTACAGACAGTGAGAGGGACGAGAGAGGAGAGATGATAGAAGAGACCGTACAGACTGACAGACGGATCATCGGCTGGCGGCATCTCTTCCTTCCTCCTTACGCATGTAATCTAATGGACCAATGGGAAAGGAAATGAAATGGAGAAGATGAAGACTGTAAAATATGATGATGATGACGAGGCAAGGTCAGAGTTTGTGAATAGAGACAGAAGGGATTGAAGAGACCGATGAGGATTTTAACCGACAAAGGAATCTAAAATCTTAGAACGATCAATAATATTGAGTGGTCTCCCTCTCATTTCATGCAATTACGTATAGGGCACTCATTGACGCAATCTCGAATTACTTTATGTCAATTCACTTCAACATTTCCAAACTCTTCAAAGGAAAGAAGAGAGTGACGGATTCTACGTCTAACACACTATTTCATGCGTTATTTAACAACGAGAGAGCATTAGACATTGAAGAGACGTTCACTAATAATGTTGTCCCTTTAAATGGAGTCTGACCCTTGTATATTCATTTCTTATACTATTTCATTGGTATCTGTCCACGAGAACACCGACACAAAGCCGTCTACAGAAGTTATTCATCTAATCGATATTCTACCGTATATTAGTCAACGTCAGCTATCGAGATGTCGACAAATCTCGTTGTCTGAATATCTTATTTAGTCCGCTCGCGTATAGTCAGTGATGGAGGGATTGATGTTCAATGATATTAGAGCGCCTAACGATGATAACGGAAACCACACGACCGGATGGACGCATCCAGGCAGTAGGTGTGCAGTGGTGCATGTGACGACGTTTACCAATCGTCGGTATATTATCTCTTCTCCGAATACATGACAATCGAATTTGTACAGGAAGAGCCGATGCGGGAGAGTGGAATACGGTAAGAAGAAGGAGGGGAGGGCCAGTAGTGACTAGTAGATAAAGAAGAGGATAGGAAATGGCAGGGAGAGGGATTTAGGGAAAAAAATCGTTTGCTATATACTGTAGGGAATACGTGTCGCGAAGAAGCAATATAGGAAAAAAAATGAGAAGAACATAGAAATAGAATTTAGACAATCTTCTCTCATTAACCTTATTCCGTTATATTCGTTCTGTCGACCGCAATGTTGTAGAAAGGCCATGTAATGTTCAAGTATTAAAATGAGACTATTAAATGTGATATTACTGAAAGATCCCTCCATGTATACCTCATTCCACTCTATCTACTTGCCCTTCCCCTATATCCTTGACCATCACCTTCTCGTTACTTATCGCACATCTTCTCGCTATTCTATTCCCTCCTCTCTCTTTCTTCCAATCAGATAGTTGTGATAGATCATCTCTTGCAATCACAACATTTACTCTACTCGTGATAGATATCATCATCAGATAAGATTAGTCACTAACCAGAGGGGGTGTGGTCTCCTAATCCATCTCAGTCAACTATTCACTCATCTAATCCATATTATTATTATCTATTCATCAGTGTATGGTTCTGACACTATGGACTCTGTGGCTGCACAGCTACTACAACACACAAATGTAACTGTAAACATTCTTCTTCCAATTACAAACTTTGGCTATCGAAATACACTTATGGCTATGGTGTCGATCTTCGGCACTTCATCCAATAGAGTGCTCCAGACATGAGAGATTATCCACGTACTTAAATGATCATACAATCACTACGAAAAAATATCCTAATATTTTATCAGACTAACAATAAGTGCATTTCATATCACTCATTATCAGCAACATAGATGATTACATCCAAGATACCCTATCTTGGTTTATAATTACTATTACTACTATATGGACCCACAACGTGTCTCTCAAATTATCTATACAAATATATATTCATATGGATGACCCAATCCATCTCACTTTATCGTCTATTCACTCCTCCTCCTACTTCTCCTTCCCCTTCTTCTTCATCTTCATCTTCACATCTGGATGAACTGCGCAATCCTCCCCACACATGTGTGTCGCATATCCTTAGGAAGAAGAAGAATAAGAAGGAAGACTAATAATGAATTACCGCCAATGACTGACTGAAGAGGAGGAGCAAGTCGGACAAAAGAAATCCTATCAAAGTTTTGAAAAAAAAGTGAACGATTGATTGATCGCTTTCTGAAGATTTCCACTTCCACGAGGAAGAATGAACAGTGAAGGAATCGAACCAATCTCTGGTATTTTTTTCCAGCCTGGAACCCGGTATAGCGCCATTTTCCCGGTATCGATAGCTGGAACCCGGTAGATTTCCAGCCTGGATCCCGCTAACGCTTTTTCCAGCCTGGAACCCGGTAGCCGGAGTGTGAGCCGGAAAATATCGTTGTGTATTTTTTAGAAATGGCGAAAATTTTGAAATTCAAAGCGCGATTGAATTTTTATTCAGTAAATGCGTCGTTTTACATGCATCGTCGACGATGTCAAGTTTCTTTTTTCGTAATTAATAGTTTATTCGTGTCGTCAGTCAGCGATAGCGCGTTTAGGCTAGATAGCGTAGGTTGTAGGCTGGTAGTTTAGTTTCGTCGTTTCGCGTCGAAACTTTCACCCATTTTGCAAAATATTTTGATTGTATGTATTGAGATAGTTTTTAAAGCTTAATTTAATAACATGCGCGTGTTTATTGCATTTGACTAAGAGTTGTTCTAGGGCCACATAATGTCGCTGTTGCGAATATTATTGTTGTTCCGTGAATTTATCTTGTTTCGTGTATTCTCCTTGGATTTTTTTGCTGCTCCGGCAATTTATTAGTTAATTACGATTGTTTAGTGGTATATTCTTTCCGAGGTCATCGAACCTGAGTAAATTTTATCTACGTGTAACGGTCGAATGGGTTGCAGAGGGAGGACTGTCAGCCGAGCATCAGGTAGAATAATTATTAATTATTATATGTTTTTTTGTAATTTTCATTTGTCTTATAGGCATAATGAGTAAAAATTTAGACGTTTCGGATGTGGATCAGCTGAATTGCTCTCCCCTCTACATTTGGATAATCGACGAACTGCGCAAGTATCGCCATTTCCACGCAACTCTGGAATCTACATTAAGGTAAGATATAATATTACGCCATAATTTGAAAACACAATTTCTCGGTAATTAATTTGTATTAGATTTATTTTTTACTATTTTGGCCATATGTGGGTGCCGACACGGGGGGGGGGGGGGCTGTAAAATTAGAACTTTTCAAGAATTTGTGGAATTGATTGATGGCATGATTTATTTATTGGTTTAAAGATGGACTGGCGTGTCTTCGACCCATTCCTCCATGTATTGATTTCTGCTCAAGAGACGCCTTCTTTGTCGAATGTGCCTCTAGGATACGGTAAGAGCTATCAATTGTTCGATATTGTTTGAAAACTGCCACTGGCCAAAACCGAAATCGCCTTGTGCGACGGAAATCCATCTACCCCTTTTTTCCTTATATATATCACCCTATTACCATATATATTTGATGTAATAAAGAATAAATAAATAAATAAGATATCACATCTGGTTAGAGGTACTTCTATTGATTGATCAATAATGAGGGCTAGAGGTACGACAACAGTTATCTGTTAATATATTAGTATTATCGATCGATTGGGTATTTATTTCGAGCGAGACTTCTACTCGATGAATCATTCAATCGTTCTTTACCAATTAATCAATAATATTGGTTTAGATGTGGCAAAAAGTGTCCATCGCTTGAGACTTTCCATCCCCGGCCGACTTCTTCATATTGCTAAAGAAGGTACGGTACTCTACCTAGATCATACTTCTTCATACCATCACAGTGCGAGGATTGAGGCACTATTTATGGCCCATTTTAGGCCACTTGATGCGAAACGTAGCTAAAAACCACGATTATTAAGGGAAAAATAAAGAATTTTCTGAACCAACCCACCTTATTTCCAGAATTGACCCACTATATAAAAATAAACGGCGAGGGCACCGAAAATGTATGAAAATGTATTAAGCAAAAAAGTGAACAATTGTATATACAATACAGATGTAATTTATTAGGTACGGGCACGGCGGCAGCCACTGCACCTCTCCGGACATTCATTCCAGATAATCATGCATCCGTCAGGTAAGCAACCTGTGCTCAGTGTTCGGAGAGATATTATAGCATGCGTACTGTAGTAAATTTGCGACGAAGGGATGACCCACCGATTTTATTTTTTTTTTTTTAGCGAGAAAGGTTGATCGCGTATGTTACTGTAGGTCTGTGCCCTAGTGGGTATTGCTTTATGTTTAATCAGTAGTGGGTATTACTGTAGGTCTGAGCTCTAGAGTTATTACTGTAGCTCTAGTGGGGATTACGATAGTTCCAAGCTGTAGAGGAGACTATTCTACCTGCGTGGGCGGCATTGTCGCTAGCGACCAGACCCACCCAATTTTTTCCTCCGTCAAAAGTTGCCCACGTATGGTAGGAATAATTGAGATTACTGTAGATATATATCGGAGCAAAGAAAAAATAAAGAAAAGCTAAACGTTAAATTTGAATCATACGTGGGCGGCGGTGTCGCAAGCGACAAGACCCACCCGATTTTCGCACCCGGCCCACCCGACTTAGCCAAAGTTCGTTGAAAAATGGCTACGATTTTGTGCCCTACCAACCCGATTTTTGGGTCCGACCCACCGGATTTGAATTTCCAACGGCAAAGCTTGCCCACGTATGATTTGAATCGATCTCGGGATACTGTAGGAATGGTTGATATTCCTTTCTTTCGATCGGAACAAAGAAAAATGAAGGGGGAAAAGATATAGTTGAATCGTCCTCCAGATACTGTAGGAATCAGGCGCATTGTGGTTAGCGTTTTCGCTCATATCTTACTGTAGGTGTGAGCTCTAGTAGGGATTACTGTACGCCTAGTTGGTATTACTGCAATTTGGAGCTTCAGTGATGATCATCATAGGTCTGAGCTATAATGGGATTACTGTAGATATGAGCTATAGTTGATATTACTATAGGTGTGATCTCTAATGGGATTACTGTAGCTCAAAGATACAAGGATGTATCAGTTTTGAGACTTGAAACCATCTAGGAATATGCTGGTGATCGAGATTAGTGAGAATCACCGCATGTCGGGTCAGTTCCGAGCACTTGAGATTTAGGGGGGATGTAAATCTGAGCTCTAGTGACATTTATGTTGATATGAGCTGTAGTGGAGATTAATGTTGGTATGAGCTCTAGTGGTTTTACTGTAAGTATGTGCTCTATAGGGGATACCAAAATATAATCGTTATGATCGTTATTGATTGATTTCCAACGAATTTCAGACTGATGCCGACACCGTAATTTTTCAGTTACGGTGTCCTCGCAACTGCCGATTGGTGCGCCGACCGCCCAGCTGCAGGACAAGCTCGCACAGCGAATGAAGGTATCGCTTTTCATGAACAAAGAGGAATAGACCGTGTATGGGGTAGTTTTGTTATAATAAGAAAAAAATAAATTTTATTAGGTTTTCTCATAAGTCCCTGACTTTTTTATAGCATATTTCGATGACTTTGTTCTTAGAAATAAATGTGGAATGTGATCTAAAAACACATATGTGGTATCTTGCTGTAGGTTTTGGGCTCTACTGGGGATTACTGTATGTTTAAGCTGTGTGGAGATTACTGTAGGTCTGAACTCTAATGCGGATACTGTAGGCCTGAGATCTAGTGGTATCTTGTGCCTGTAGGATTGGCATTATCTGGGTTTTAAATAGCAAGGGACATTATTCACATGCTATCCTTAAATTTCATCCATATTTTCTTCTGAGAGGTGTATGAGACGATGTGTAAGAAGAGCCGAATTTTTCCTGTGCTGCAATAGGTTTCTAGTGGAGATTACTCTATATCTCAGCTCTAGTAGGGATTACTTTAGGTCTGAGCTCTAATGGAGATAATTGTGACTGTGAGCTGTAGTGGCGATTACTTTGGGTATTACTTTAGTTCGTAAATTTAGTGGTGATTACCGTAGGTTTGAGCTCTTGTTGATATTACTGTGGGTTTGAGCTCTAGTAAGAATTACTGAAAGTATGAGCTGTTGTGGGGATTACTGTAGCTCTGAGTTGCAGTAGAGATTACTGTAGGTCTAAGCTCTAGTGGAGATTATTATTGGACTGAGCTATAGTGTGATTTCTGTTGGTATCATAAGTGGGCGGCACTAGTGATAAAACAAACCCTATTTAGCCAAAATTCACTCAAAATGAAACCTATGTGGCCAAAATTCATTCAAAAATGGAATCTTTGTGTCACACCCACCCGGTTTTTGCGTCCGACCCACTCGAATTTAATTTCCGGCGACAATGGTGCCGACGTATGGTTGGTATGAGCCCTAGTGGGATTACTGTAGGTCTGAGCTTTAGTGGAGATTACTGTAGGTCTAATGGGGTTACTGAAGGTCTGAGTTCTAGTGGGAGCGCTACTGTTACAGTTACCTCTCAGACCTACAGAAATCCCCACTAGAGCCCTACTAGGAATAATTGAGATTACTGTAAATTTCGATCGAAAAAAAGAGAAAAACGAAGCACGAAAAGGTTTTATTTAAATAGCTCTGTGGATGCGGTAGGAATCACTGAGGATACTGTTGGTATGAGCTCTTGTGGGGATTACTGTAGTTCTGGGCTGTAGTGGAGATCACTGTAGGTTTAAGGTCTAAGGATATTATTGTGGGCCTGAGTTCTAGTGGGGGACTACTGTAAATTTCCATCGGAACAAAGAAAAAGCGAAACACGACAAAGTTATATTTAAACAGATCTCGGGATACTGTAGGAATTACTAAGGATACTGTTGGTATGAACTTTAGTGGGGATTAGTGTAGCTTTGAGCTGTAATGGGAGTCCTGTTAGTATAAGCTCCAGTGGGGATTACTATAGCTCTGGGGTGTAGTGGAGATTATTATATCACTGAGCTCTAGCTACTGTTGGTATCATAAGTGGGCGGCAGTGCTAGACGATTTAGTCAAAATTCACTCAAAAAATCATTCACAAAGGAATTCTTTATGCCCTCCCCCCCTCCCCCCGATTTTGACGCCCGACCACCACAATTTAATTTCCAGCGACAATGGTTGCCAACGTGGTTGGTATGAGCTCTTGTGGAGAATACTGTAGCTCTGAGCTCTAGTCGACATTATTCTAGGGGTTACTGTAGTTATGAGTTTTAGTAGTAAGTACCATAGGTCTGAGCTATAGTAGTGATTATCATAGATCTCAGCTCTAGTTGATATTACTGTAGGTGTGAGCTCTAATGGGGGATTACTGTAGGTCTGAGCTGTAATGGGATTACTGTAGCTTTGATATGCAGTTTAGACTACTGTAAGCCCATGCTCTAGTCGGCATTACTGTAGGTTTTAGCACTAGTGGAGATTGCTGTAGGTCGGTAGGTTGGAGGACTGAGCTGTAGTAGGATACCTGTAGGTCTGAGTTCTAGTGGGACTATTGTTACAGTCACAGCTCTGTAGATTTCGATCGTAACAAAGAAAATAAACGAAGCACGAAAAAAATTATATTTAACTAGATCTTGGGATACTGTACGAATTACTGAGGATACTGTAGATATCGACACATCAGTTGAACGTCATGTTATTTCCAGTGATCCGGCTCAGCCTCTTCGCCCTCTACCAGCAGTCAATCAACCGTGGAAACGCGGTATGAGTGCTATTGGGAATTACGGTAGTCCGAGCTATAGTGGGATTACTGTAGATATGAGCTATAGTTACTATAGGTTTGATCTCTAATAGGATTACTGCAACTCAAAGCTGTAATGGATTACTGTAACTTTGAGCTCCATTGGAATTACTGTATATCTAAGCTCTAGTGGAGATTACTGTATATCTAAGCTCTAGTGGAGATTACTGTAGGTTTGAGCTTCAATGGGAATACTGTAGATCATTTTCGCTTGCCCATAATGTGGGTGAGCATTTTTTGCCGATGCTGTCAGTTTTGAGACTTGAACCCATCTAGGAATATGCGGGAGATAGAGATTAGTAAGAATGACCCCATGTCGGGTCAGGTGCGAGCTCTTGCGACAGTGATGGTCTATCAATATCTCAGACCCTTCAAATGCGTGTGGGTACCTAGATTTTGGGTCAAAACGCGTGTGGGTAAGCCGGTTTTGAGATAAAAACGCATGTGGGTACCCCAAAATCGTGAAAATTTCAAGAAAATCGTCAATTTATGGTCCAATTTTGCGGGTGGGTACCCATGAAAGGCAAATTTTTGCGGGTGGGTCTATCCCATGGGATAACCGTAGACCATGTCTGTCTTGCGATGTAGGGGGAGAAAATGTATGCTGTAGATCTGAGCTCTAGTGAGATTTCTGTCGGTATGAGCTCTAGTGGAGATTAATGAAGGTCTGTGCTTTAGTTTGGATTACTATAGCTCTGAGCTGTAGTGGAGATTAATGTAGGCCTAAGCTCTGGTGGAGATTACTGTAGTTTTGAGCTATAGTGGTTTTACTGTTGGTATGAGCTCTAGTAGGGATTACTGTAGGTATGTGCTCTATTGGGAATTACTGTAACAATGGGCTGTAGTGCAGATTACTGTAGATCTAATCTCTAGTCGACATTACTGTAGCTCTGAGCTGTAATGGGAGTACTGTTGGTAGTAGCTCTATTGGGGGATTACTGTAGTTCTGAGCCGTAGTGGAGATTACTGTAGGTCTGAGGTCTAACGGGATTACTTTAGGTCTGATTGTGAGTTCTAGTTTGGCTGCTGTTACAGTTACAGTTCAGACATTCAGTAATCTCCACTAGAGCCGTACTAGGAATATTTAAGATTAATGTAAGTTTCGATCATAACAAAGAAAAAAACGAATCACGACAAAGTTATATTTAAATAGATCTCGGGATACTGTAGAAATTGCTGAGGATACTGTTGGTATGAGCTTTATTAGGGAATACTGTAGCTCTGAGCTGCAATGGGAGTATTGGTATGAGCTCCGGTGGGGATTACTGTAGGTTTAAGATCTAGTGGAGATTATTACATCACAGAGCTCTAGTTACTGTTGGTATCATAAGTGGCGGCATTGTCGCTAGCGATAAGACACCCGATTTAGTCAAAATTCACTCAAAAATTCATTCACAATTGAAATCACCCCCGATTTTTACGTCAGGCCACCCGAATTTTAATCTCTAGTGGGCATTACTGTAGGTGTTACTGTAGGTTTTAGCAGTAGTGGAGATTACTGTAGGACTGAGCTTCAGTTGGATTACTGTAGGTCTGAGTTCTAGTGGGACTACTGTTACAGTTTCTACTATGAATAATTGAGATTACTGTAGATTTCAATCGGAACAAAGAAAAAACGAAGTGCGGAAAAGTTAAATTTATATAGATCTCGGGATAGTGTAATGACTGAGAACACTGTAGATATCGACACATTATTTGAGCATCATTTTCTTTCCAGTGATCAGTCAACCACCCAATTGTCTTCGCCCAATCCCAGTCAATCTACGGACGACAAACAAGCAGAATCTTCTGGACTCTTTGACGTACAAATTGAAGATATTATATTTAATTCGTCCACAGGAATGGACCTGAAGTATCCACTGTAATTGTTCTCATTTTCCCGCTTCATATTGATTTTTTCGTTAACTTGTACATATTTTTATTGTCCCGTTGTTCTTCGTAGTATCTTGTATATTTTGCTGTTTTTCCCGTTGTTAACTCATTAGTCTAAGAAACAAATAAATCCTTGAGAAGTGAGTGGTGCAAATTCCTGCTAGGCTACCTGGAACCCGGTAGCATTTCCAGCCTGGAACCCGCTAACGCTTTTCCAGACTGGAACCCGGTAGCGTTTCCAGCCTGGAACCCGGTAAATTTCCAGACTGGATCCATGCGGTTGGCCAGGCTGGAAATATACCGGGTTCCAGGCTGGAAAAAAATACCAGAGATGGGATTCAGATAGACAAAAGAACTCGCTACCAAGAAGTTAACAATAAGAAGTTGGAGTGTGGTAAGTGAGCCATTATAGGGATGGAAGGATACCGAGAGCCCATAAAGACAGGAATGCGAGTCTGTAGCAAAAAGGTGCGAGAGTCGTCGTTCGCGGAGGCACGATAGACATAAAAACTGACGACTGAGAGATATAAGAAAAGAAGAATGTCAGATACATTAACGATGAGAGGATCAAAGATCATGATATGACTATGAGGGATATATGGTAGTATAGAGATTTAGGCAACATTTATCTCATACGGAATAAACATCACCATTTACTACTGTGCAGCGTCATGTCAGTCATCATCTTCCAAGAGTGAAATATGTAACCATTGAATATGAGATAGTGTGCAGAGTGACCATTCAATATAGAGAGTGTACTGTACATAATGGAAAATATCAATTGAAAAGACATTGTAAAATATCAGAAAATTAAAACTAATGTTTATATCATACTTTGTATCCCATAGACTTCATACACAGCACTATTTCAAATGTTTGATGCAAAGTGTGCAAGGAATAAAAGAGACGAAAGACACATCCAAATCATGTCAAAGTAGCAAAATACGAATACATCTATGGAGGACACGAAATGAAGAGGAGAAAAACGATATACTCAGGTGCGAATTAAGTAGTACGCCTCATTGAATTGTGATAGTGTGAGAGAGCAGAAGAAGGGAGGAAGGAGGAGGAAGGGGGAGGGGAGGAGGAGGGAGGAGGAGTAGAGGCCAAGATGCGAAACGGTCATCAAATTCCCATATTGAAGACGAAGAGAATTAGGCAGAGATGGAAAGCGGAATGATGGGATAGATGAATTTATCCTAGAAAATTTTGTGCCAACTTTTTCGTTCCAACACAGCCCCCAATCCCAATTTTAGTGCTGTAATGATTTAAAAGAAGAACATGACTCAAGCATGATAATAAAAAAACTCTCACAAAATTTGCACAAATAGTAAACTACACTCTCTACCGTATGCTCAGCGCACCAGCTACAAGTGAAAACATGCGCAGCGGGCATAATCATAACAAGATTAATAATGTAATAATCATCCATGTATGCATGTACGTGGGGAGGATGATTCTATAATCCCTCCTATACAAGCTTACATTCGCAGACACTATACATAAAAATATCTCTTCTTAGTCTAGGAGTTCTAGACGGCGCAAAAAACTGTGCTCTCAAATCCGTCTGCCTCACATATCGGAAACGAATGTGTGTATAAGCAGACAAAATTATGTACATACAAACAAAATACAAAACGGTCAAAAGTACATCGTATTTTGTTATTATTTTCAAGAACACGATCTACCAACAAAACCGCCTTCTAATGCTGATTCGACTTTCCGGCTTTGAAATACTGAAAATGGATGAGGCATGGAATACAGGGTGTGTATTCTGCGCCATTCCGATGGTCTTATCGCTCCAGATATGATTCCTCACTCAGAGACCAATCTTTCTCTAGCCTCGTCTTACGAGCGTCTTATCAAGACAAACCGTAACCAGTACAATACAGTAAGTGACTAGGGAATAACAGAACAACGAGCTACAGTAACTTGCAATCCACCGGAGAGAATAGCCAAATCTAACTACAATAACCTTCCCATACAGTACCCAGCTAGACACAGTGCTACCATAATCACTACATTAGCACCAAATAATGCTAAAACCAATAATCTAGACAACACTGATCACAGAATTATTATGAATGTTTTATTACCAGACGCTAATTGAGAGAAGTCGAGCAAATATCTGATGACTTTTGTTGTGAAAAAATAAGGTACTACCATAGCCGAAGATTCCTATCAATCAACCCATTTCATCACTTGATACACAACTATAGTCCGATAAGATTACAATTGCAATAAATAACATTCCTAAAAAGAGAAATGGTATGTGAAACCGGTATGAATGATCTTCATTATCCTCAATACACTATTGATCTATACCAGTAATAGATCATTGTGCTGTGAGGAGACCATAGGATCATGTTGCATTTAATTTAAAAATAAAAGAACAAAATTAAAGATAAATTGAAAATGAGCTAGGTGTGCGCGGGTAACCGCTCGATACAGTAAATGACTCCGAGATAGATTAGAAGAGAATAGGAAAGGGAGGTCCATGAAGAAAAGGTAAAGAGGAGGAGACAGAGATAAGGAGAGAGAGATGGAGGGAGGGATGGGAAAACTAATCGGTCATCCACTTTCCGAAAGGATCTACAATAACCAGGAGCTGTCACATTGGGGGTAGATAGGGGGGAGAGGGAGAGAAAATGGCGCAATAGTAAATGATCGACTTCGGATACAGTAACCTTACTCCGTCTGTAATAGTCTACAATAATGTGATAGGAATGAGATGGAAAGAGGAATGGATTGATAGATATAATGGAGAGGAGGAATGATAGGAGGGAAAAAGGGAAGAGGAAGTCATAGATAAAGGGAGAGAGGGTTAGGGAGAGAGGGAGAGGGAGAGGAGGGGGGGGGGGGGTGAATAAGAACGACTGTTCTCACTGTCATTGCTGGCGGGTTGACCGCAGTAAATCTCTATGTGCTCTGAGTGGAAACAAAGAGAATGAGAAGAACTTAAGGAAGGAGAAGGGATAGGATAGAGAGAGAATTGATAGATAGAAGGTGAGATTGATAGATCTAGAGGTAGAGAACATTTGAATACATTCAAAAGAGTATCTCATCTCTCAGACACAGTCTAATCATTTGTAATGAAATAGCGAAAACCATTACAATTATTAAATATGGAGGAATACACTGTATGTGTTAGACAGATTGAGCAAATCCATTTCATTAATAAAGGCTAGACGATGAGATATAAGGAGGGAGAGTAAGATAAATATGTTCAATGATAAGAAAAAAGAAGAAGATGAGCAAAGGTGAGAAGGTAGAGAAATAGATACAGAAAATAAAGAACGAATAAAAGTAATGGTAGAAAGATTAGAGGAGGAAAGAAAATAGACAGAAACATTATCGTATAGATGAATATAAACAAGAATAACAAAATCATAAGCAGTCATAGTTATAAATAGATTGACAGATTGAGCAGGTCGTCGTTTCTCATTGTCAGACGTACAGCGGGAACAACTTTAATGAAGACAGAACAATTGTATTGATATTTTTGATGGACTAAATTATGCGAGGAAAGTAAATCTTTTATCACACGCCTATATTCAGTGCAGTTAAATACATTAGGTGAACATTTTGTATACCTCAATTTCGCGACTACGGAAAGCTCTAAATATAATCTTTATTTTTGATCTGGCCTTACGAATAATAATATTCAAATCCTTTACTTCATCAGAAAGAGAAAGTTTAAAACTATTTAAGAAGTCTACGAGATTTTTGATTACCATAACGCATTACTCTGTGAGAGAGAGAGTGAGATTCCAAGCATCAGTCCAATCATATATATTTCAAATACCTTTCTCACCTGATACGATTTCAAATTAAGATACTTGATAAAGAATGGTGTGGCGAGTGAGGTATGATATGTCAATTGATCACATAGGTGGGCGCGTGAAAACGAATATTTTTTGCGCACAGCCTTGCCTTCCCTTCGGGGCCTTGCGCATAGCCTTGCTCCGCAAAATTGGTAAATTTCCAGTCGAAATCGCCAAAAAATAGCCATGCGGATAGCCTTGCCTCCCCTTTTCCCGGTTTGCGCATAGCCTTTCCCCCAGCGTGCCCACCTATGATTGATCAATAATACTCGAGGAAGTGATTGAACACAGATAGAGGTATACAAGAGGTAGAACCATCACAATGGACTTCCTTTCTCCTTCTATCTCTCCTATCTTCATCTCTTCCTCTCTTCTTCAGAATCTGTCCTGCCGGTATATACAAATATGAGTGTGTATTACACTACGTCCACGAGAGAGAGAGAGAGAGAGAGAGAGAGAGAGAGAGAGAGAGAGAGAGAGAGAGAGATACACCCAGCAAACCATTCTACATCTATCATCAACTGACGGAAGGAAGGAAAACACACAGCTCTTTTGTCCGAGAGATAGATCACCGACCAACGACAGAGGACGTATTAATGATTATTGACAAAATCGATTGTTAATAATATCCTCCTTATGTTTTCAACGTCAAGTTAGTCATATAACTGTGTCCGAACTTTAAGGTCTTCAGAAATCCTTACTCTAATTTTCACACAGCCATCAGGTCATTTCCATTGTTTAGAAAATGAGTGTTTTTAAACACATGTTTCTATGTTCACAGAATCGTGCCCATTGAGTGAACCTTTTTAATCACACTGTAGCTACAACAACTTGGATGAAGTTACTTGATATTCTATTTGAGAGTTCAACAAGAGAAGGGACGTGCTTTCTTCTCTCAACAACAACAGAAACAAGACTAACTTCCAGGAACAGGTGAAATGCATTGAATGCGTCATCAGTTAATAACAGCATCAACATCTACGATGGACTTGGTATATTGTCAGAAGAAGGAAAATGGTAATCATAGTCCACGCAATTGGCAGAGTGCCAGAAGGTGTGAATTCGATCGAACTTTGCAATGTATGAGCTCTATTACTCCCACGAATGCTGTAGAGGGAAGAAAGAAGACAATAGATGATCCGATCAAAGACAATCAAAAGAGGGCGAGATAATTGACGCGTTTCCCATTGACTGTATGAAGGATGATGGATGAGGGTTGGTGATACAAATCTAAGTGAAGAGACTCAATCACTAGACGCATCCCTTTCATATCTCTACTTCATTACTGTAATTGGTCAATCTAAGTGAGATATGTCTGTTGATCTGGGGGCTTATATTTAAGTAAGAGAAAATATGAGCTATAGAGGATAAATAGGGACAGATAAGAGCTCGATAGTGTATGATTTTAAAATTAAACAGGTGCAACAGACAAGGTGTGCATATGAGTGTACGAGAGAAGAGCGAATGATTCAATTACAGTCCCATACTATATGTACAATAACAAAATATTCATTATGCGAACAAACAACAAATCAATGAACTGTCCAGTGACTATGTTAAGTTAAAAGGAACAAAGTCTTTTCCTGGCGTCTCATAACCACCTTCTTCTTCCTCGTCAACAGAGAACAAAGAAGCAGAGTGTCAAATGAAGAGATCATTCACAAAGGTGAGTTTCATTCATGAATCGTTTTATAAGTAACCGTTCAAAGTAATTGTCGATAATCCAGGAATTAATTGAGCCAGAGTACAACCATAGGTCGAAAAGTATGTTACAAAGTACAAAACCTGACCGCATTTTAAGCCGAAATTTTCCAAAAATCGAAAAACCTGACCGCATTTTGAGCAAAAATTACACAAAAATCGAAAAACCTGACCGCATTTTGAGCCAAATTTGCTAAAAATTTAAAAACCTGACCGCATTTTTAAAACCGATAACCTAGCTATTCGACCTACGAGTACAACATAAGCTATACAGTTGAATTAATTTTTATTTCAAAAAATCCCAAAATATCACAATGTTAAGATTACGATTTATTATGATCACCACGTCGTAGGAATTTCGACTAAGCCTAAATAAACTGTAGTATAAGTGGGGTGAATCAAGACATATGGGACAAAGTGGAATATGATTCAACCCCAAATATCTTACTATTTCATAAACTACAATGATGGACCACATGGTAAGACTTATCTAAATATAATATAAAACTAGAGATACGGAATGAATGGGAGTGCTCCACAGCTATGCTCTAGTATGAGTACAGATTCCACGATTGCCTAGAGGAAGTGGTGGAGATTCACTGTGATATCTCACTAACCATATCTATTCTTCCCCATTCATAGGCAGCTGTCAATACAGTACTAGAGTCTCACGAGAAGAGAGAAAGTGGGAGAGTGAGAGTAGTGAGTGATAGAGGAAAGATGACCACGGTAGTGCATACACTAATACTCGGAAGAAATAGTGAAGATATTGTACCTATCATTATATATCAATAAAAATAAATAAGAAATATACAGAGGAAAGACAGGAAAACTGATAATATTTTCCATAAACGGTTCACACGGGAACGGTCTGATTGTTCACTAAATCTATCGGGCGTGGAAAGGGATTCACGAAATGAACAAAGATCAATAAATTATTGATTAAATTATAACTCACGTGGACTCTGCTCCTCAACCGATTCCTGTTTGATTTGACGAAAGGCCTGTTGGAACGCCCTCATCCCGTGGTCTCAATAAAGATATATTATTCGGAATTAGGACACGCATATGAAATGAGGCACAATGATACTTACAAGTGAATGGGTCTTGGATGCCGCTCACGATACACAAAGGAAGACAGAGAAATAAGAAGGGATAAGCTCTATCAAGGATAAGAGTGTACGGTCAAGGAAGGTTGAGAAGAAGAATGGGGACGAATGAAGAATAAGATGAGGATATGAGAGATCACGGATTATAATGGCAGCCGGTCGCTTTGTTCACACCTAACGGACAACAACGAAAACACAATGACTTTACCATATTTCATAAAGAAACAATACTTCATTTCGGCTTGAGTGGTCAATGCGCGCCCACGGACAAATAAATAACCGCAGAATAATGGGATAGGTTATGACAACATAATCCAATCAATTTTATACTAAAAATTGTGTCAAATACCGTAATCTGATCATACTGATAAATCCATCATGAACTGATTTTTTCATGAAAAGAACACAGCGATTTTGTGAGTAAATTCAACATTTCCTAATGCAAAAAGCAATTTCGTGCCTTTTAAATCAATCTATAAATAACAAACTATGTTTCATCAGAACACACGGTACTCAACTTAATTGTAAGTAAACAAAATAACCAATAGCCCATTAGCAAATTCAGTAAGATATCGTGTTCTAATTATCAAAAAAACGTGATAAGGCGTGTCGGGGTGTCACTTGCTAGATTTCAGACACTTAATATCAGCAGAACTAATTGTTAATATCACTGATAGGCCATGATAAGGGATTGAGTCTCTTTAAATGCCAAGGAGGAATTATCGATGTGAGAAGAAGCCTCATGTTTTGGAAGATATCACAGGGCCTATAATCTTCTAACACTGACGTATGACTAGAAGAGTAAGAGTGAGAAAACACCATCGGATAAAGAATCGAAGAGGAATTAGAATACATCAATGATGAGCCTGACTAAACTGTAAACAGCTCAAGGTCCAACTAATCAGCAGCTTAATAAATCAATAAACACTTTTTGCACACCACACAGATTAGGAAACATCGTATTTCGGCACGAAAAAGCAATAACAACTGGATTGAATAGGCCATGGCTATGATATTAAATGTGTTGTTGCATGCAGAATACGAATGTACGTCGCCCTGGATACAGCAATGCAATAGATATAAGGCTCGAGATAAGTCGTCAAAGTACAAAACTTCAATGAGAGTGACGAATAATAGGAGAGAAAAAAAGGTGAATCGGTTTAGAAATCGATAGATGAGTCTGTGATGCTTCCCATGTGAACAGGAGTTAAGTCGATCTTAGAGATACTAAGAGAGTGTAAGATATAGAAGAGATCTAGTAGATAGATAGACGGATAGAGATAGTGAGTGTGATAGAGAAATATAGAGACAGAGAAAGAGGGCTAGAGTAAGATCTCTCACTATGCTGCCTGCATTGCTGACAGATCACCCCAATATTTTATCTCAAATTCGATTATACCTTTATCAGTTATATCAGTGATAAACATAACATTGTTCAGAGTGAGCATCGTCTATAATATACTGTATATTTTGAGGAATTTGGGCGTACGGTAATCTGGTTTGGAAAACCGTAATCCAGACCGGATACGGTAATCCGACCGTTACATGCGTATTGATCGGGATCGAATAGATAGCACAATGAATGAGAGAATAGTTTAATATGGTTGAATACAGTACAAAGAGTCGATAATATGTTGTCTACTTTATTTGTGTTTTGGAATCTGGGAAGCTCGATTAGAAAAAAATACGATAGAAAGATACGAGGATGTGGAACAATAAATTCTACCGAGCATACGTGGGCTAGGGAGGTCGTGTGAATAGAGAAATGGGATGTGGTGACACCCTGAATGAATATTTTGATACATATTTGAGGAACATTACGGTTTGGAACAGGTAGACAGGCACCGACCTTGCATGCCCACGTACGCTATCAAGAGATACGGAAGAAGAACATACACAAAGTATACGGTAGAACACGGATACGGTAGATGAATCGGGGGGACAAATGTACGTGTAAGGTGTATATAATATAAAACATGGAGTAATCTCAGCGCTTATAATATTATCAGAAATCCGGAATAGTCAGAAGAAAGAAAGAACAAAAAACTCATGGCACACTCTATTTCATAATCATTCTGATGAGAATCCAATCAAGTGGAGTGTAGATAAAAGAGCACATTGTGTGTAGAGTGCACTTGGTGTGGACTACGTTTACAGACTCATCTTCTCAGCAACAGCGGCAATGAGAGCTGCTCCTCGTGCCGATCCCTCATCCGCAGGTACGACTTCCCACTACAAAATAAGATTACTGTAGATTATAATATTGATATGAGAGGACTACGGTAGATGAATATGAGGATTACAGTAGCCAGTTACTGTACACAAGAAAAATCAGATTCTTTCTCAGATACGAATACCGTAATAAATAAACAATCTCTCCTGTAGTTATTAGTAACAGGATAACGATATGGCCTCATAACGCTTGTATGCCAAGTTTACCAAATTATATAATCATGCAATATCATACGTGGGCGCGAGAAAACGAATTATTTTTGCACACAGCCTTGCCTTCCGTTGCGGGGCCTTGCGCATGGCTTTGCCTTACAATTCCCCGATTTGCGCACAGCCTTTCCCCCAGCATGCCCACCTATGTGCAATATTAATGGCTGTGTATGATAAACAGTCAATCGATTCATTACTTTCAGAGATATAAAACTTACATGACAATTGTGTGGTGATACAATCTGAAGTTTCTCTTTGAGTAATCCCATATAAGTAGGATGGAATTGTACAAGAGCTCCTCCTACTCCAATTTTTACACGAGATGAACCCAAATGACGAAGAAGAGCACCGATGGCTACAATACATTATTATTAGTATTGTTATTGTTTATCTTACATTTTATCATAGGTGGGCGCGTGAAAACGAATATTTTTTGCGCACAGCCTTTCCTTCCCATGGGGGGACTTGCGCATAGCCTTTCCTCGCAAAAATCGGACTGCGCCATGCGTACAGCCTTGCCTCACCCTTCCCCGGTTTGCGCACAGCCTTTCCCACAGCGTGCCCACCTATGCATTTTATACTCAATAATGGAATTATTTTGCTAATTACTGAGAGTAACACTGTTTATTTATTTTAATTTACCACACAAAAATATAATTAAATGCTCAAATTGGATACATTTGCGCGACTACAATTTTAAAAAGCAAATCTAGCAATTCAGCTTCATTTTAGCGCAATAAAAAAGATCTATGTACAAGTTATAGGAGAATGTACAGATCGGTCAATGAGATTGGGGATCTAAAAGTTATTCAGATTTCGAATAACCTCCAAGCTAATTTCCTACACAATATCTCTACCCAACAGAAGTGAGAAGTGGGACTTTTACACAGATATACCTACTTCAATCAAATCTGCGGGGTAACACACATGGCTAAAATTTTATACTTTTACCCGAAGAATTTATAAAAAAATAGCCGCTCTTTGCTGCAACAGAATACCATAATCTTAGATTTGCACCCTGATATACAGGTTTTTCCGGATGTTGCCCACATAAATTACCAAAACAGTAGAAGATATGAAACATTACAGTGCTATCGGAAAGATCTTACGTTAAAACAATCTATATGGACAAGTACACACAAAAGAGTAAGTGAGAGTCATCTTTCAGTAACAAAAGTAATTCACATCCCCCATAGAAGTTACACTCGATTCATTTAAAAGAACATATTTCATAAGAATCTACTAAACGAGATCGATAAAACAGTTGAATAAATAAGAAATAAATAAAAATAAGTAACCTGCTCCAACGATGGATGCTGATCTCAGAGAGATTATGTGACAAACCTGAATAGAATTAATGATCAATTATGTATATACTAAATTTAAAATTTTGTACAACTTGATGACATTTCGGCAAGATAAAAAAGCAAAATTATAATAACAATATCATATATTCAGCGTTTCCATTTCTTAGAGCAATACTATCCATCTAAAAGCTACAAAAGGTACGAGATCACTACTCACTAACAACCTACAATACTTCACTTATACTGTAATCAATAAAATATATCGTACCTCATGAATGATAGCATAATCTTGAGATGAATGGGATGGAACTTCGAGTTCATCACATACACGTCTACATGCACGATTCATATCGGCGGCACTACAAAAATAATATTTTTAAATAAACAATAATAAATAGAAGAAATCAATCTCCGTCCTGATCCTATATCATTAATTTATCAAATTAATTTTAGTTTAAAATTACGGTTAAGAAGAACGCATGCAAAATATTGTTTACAATCGTAACGTGCGCATTTAAATTCAATTTAATTATTATTATTATAACTTGTATGATACCTTAGAATCTCGAGTATATATTTGGTGGGGAATGAATCAGCCTCATCCAACTTCTCACATTCTTGTCCATCAAATAGAAGTCTATCGAGTACAAGTTGTGAGAGAACACGACGGGCAACCTCACCCAAGTACAGGGCTCCTGTCAGTTTGTCAACACTGAAATATAGCACGATGACAATAAATCAAAAAAGGAAATTTACAATTCACTTTTAATTTAACATATCACTCTATCTGAATGTCTCACTTGATAGACTGCAGAGTATCATAAATAACCCAAATATGATTTCTTTAGATTCATTAATTTTATCCTATTGTGCAAAGGAGACAATGGAACCGTCATTAACCACACAAAGAGTGTAATTCATCTTATGATTGAAAGTAATAGACATGACATCAGTGTAGGTGGATGAAGATGTCTTCCAAATGATCAATTCTTTGACATACAAACGACTCCAATCATTATTGAAAGTCACGTATGAGGGACATTGCAGTGTACACATTATGATCTCAAATGACGTCATAAATGTAATATGAGGTAATGTCAAGTATACGCACATTGATCACTTCTGATGAACAATCTATACCTACACTACATTTAGAACGTGTAAATAGAATACATTTTTTTCTTTTTTTCTTAATATATTTAGCATTTAATATATCGCTTACATCTGCTTTCCTTTATGTACGGACGCGTTATCGATCTCCCTATCGAATGTCGTCAGAATGTCATCGAGTTCGCCCTTTAAAAACAATATTAATTTTTTAAATCACTATTCATATAGTGCATATTCACTAATTTTATAACTCAGAAGCATAGGTCGAATAGCTAGGTTATAGGTTTACAAAATCCGGTCAGGTTTTTCGATTTTTGTGAAATTTTGGCTCAAAATCCGGTCAGGCTTGGTACTTTGTAACATACTTTTCGACCTATGCTCAGAAGCAATTGGATAAGTTAACGACGAAGGGTAGAAATACAAATAGAATAGATCAATGAATTAATCATTATTCGTAACGATGAGCATGTCCTTTGATCTCGGTGAGCAAAACTTTAATCCTTTTCTTTTAAAAAGAAATAAATTTTAAATAAATAAATAAATTAATTAATTATACATTGGCTCCAAATTCCTCCCATTCAGTTACGACGACCATTTCATCATGATGATAATCATTACGATTCAACTTCTTAATCCTTTCAGTCTTCTCCAGATATGATGAATTGCAACTGAGAAATATTCCAAATTAGATTAAGTAAGTTCGATAATTCATCCATAAATATATATTTCCCCCATTATTTTTACTCATCTAATTCTGATATTTATATTCTATTTATCTGTACTAGTGTTTACTCATTCTCCGAGTCTACTGAGTCTGTGTCTATAGTCAAAATAAATAAATACATTATCATTATTTACATTCATCTGGGCACAAAGTACAATATTATGTCATAATTATGAGTGATAGAATCATAGTGTCGTCATAGATGGAATGACCATATCTATTTCAAAAATATATAGGAAAAACGCAATCACGTCTTAAGCCGCTGATTGTATTTTTTGTAAATAACTGCCCATAACCCTTAACTCAAAAATACCGTACCCATATCCAATAACGACACCAATCGTACACTCTGGTCCATATCGATGGGCAGCAGCCGCAAGTTGTCCCACTGTATCATTCATAACGGCTCTGATCGTGGCACGAGTGTTCTTCAATTATTATTACAATCAAATGTTATTTTTTCCCTCTCGATGTGCAGACACGAAACATGACATTGCATTTATATGTTAAAGTCATAGCTAGAATACCCATAGCGTTGCTGTTATTCGAAATCGGTACGTTTGTGTTCAGTGAAACCTAGATCTCACTAGTTACTCATTGACATTCCAATCTAAAGTTTAGATCGGAAAGACATTCATTTACTAAATGGATTTGAGTGATTGACCTATTGTACATTGACCCTCACCACTTTCATATCTTTGCTTCTTTATCATACATCCTCTCAATCTCAACAATGACACACTTATCTAATTTATTCCAGTGATTAATGAGTTTGAAGAGGTACGATTGGCTGATAAATTATACACGAATGTAAAATGAATATCTAACTAATCGCTAAAACAAACCATATTCAATTCGAGTGCATCTTCGAGTAGTTTGCACACATCCTTATCCAGACAGTCTTTGATATCGAATCCCTTTGTCCACCAAAGAAGACGAGCGGAACGAATCGATAACTGTTCACATGGATAAGAGAAGACGAAACTGTAATTGAAGAAGAAATCCATATTGTTCATTATATAACGTAAGCATCTACCATAAAATATCTATGACAGATATTATTATATTCATAGATTTCTGAACAAATGTGAGATAAGCGAATTTGTCCCTAAAACCCTTTCGAAAAAATGTGCCTGCGAAAAGTCATGTATTTACAGAGAAGTAGCATGACGCTCAGCTAGATACTACAAACTACAAAGCGATGTCACAAAACACAAAGTCCCACATAATTATTGTCAATTTGTGAGGCGCAAACTACTTAAATATGTGTATAAAGCTGGATAAATAATGATGAAATCTGGTTTCAATTATGATTAAAGAAACACAAACCCAATCGATAGATTCGCTTCGAGTAGATCAAATTGTTTGAGGAACTTCTGGAGACTATTGACGATGAAGGTGAACAACTGAATTGACACAATAATTAAAGTTATACTTTATTCAATTACTATGATCTTTCAACTTCCGCATTACTCATTGAGTAATGCGGAAGTTGAAAGTAAACGACAAATATGATATCGATCATCCTCACATTTACAAATAATCAACTTTTAACACTTGTTCCGTACTATTTCCTACCATCTTGTCACATGAGTATAAAACACTATGATCCAAACAGCATGATAGAGGGAAATGAAAGGACATTAAACGGTATCTACACAGTGGGAGAACAACTAGACAATATGTGAAATGAAGGTATAAGGATTATGATCGCAATGATGTTTGCAGTCATGTTTATCGTCTATTCAAATAAGCAAACAGACACATGTGACAAAAAGGCACAATGATATTATAATACATTAGCACCACAATATCAGCCGTATATAGCGCGTAACAGACTGTTTTCTCTACTATACTAGTAAACAAGAAAAACAACAAGATATCGATTTCTGAGTGTAAAGCATTATACAGATTCCTTAACTATGATGATTCAAGTTTCAAGAATAGTACGGATAGACTAACCTGGTCACCGGTTCCCTTCATCACGGAACTGGGCACTATGTAGTTGTTACTGATGGTATCAGGTTCACAACCCGTACCCTTGAGTGTGAGAAGCATGATGCGGAGATTCTTCCCCGACAAGTCAATTACGGCGTACTGTCCGCATTCTGAAAAGCAAAGTAAAAAAGATAGGTGGACCACAAGTAAAAAAAGATGATGCAATTCCCAGTGAATCTATGATAACTACTAGATAATGCTTTCCGAGTAAAGCATAAACGCTCGTTAAACTTGGGACATTATTCACCAATTAAGATTTGAAATTATTTAAATAAAATATTAAATTGACCGTGATATAGATTGAAAGAGAATTACCAGATCCGTCGGGAAGAGCCGGTACGAAAGAAGGAAGCATTGCAATACTCGAACCACCTCTCGTATTCAGTCCCGCTACCATCTCCTCTTCCATCTTCAATGAATGAATCAATATCAACGAAATAATCAATAGTAAACAATTTTGTACATTGAATTAAACAAATAGATTGACAAACATGAACCTTCTGACTAATCTCGTGAAGCTTTTCATCACTGATGATGAAGAGATTGAGAAGCTGCAAAATAATGGAATAACAATACTATATTTTAAACATTAAATTTAAAAATCAAAAGAATAAACATGAAACCAACATTTCTCACGTCGTCGGAAATCATTTTGCACAGACCGCGACTAGAGTCGATATAGGTTTAGTTGTCGACGCACTGCGATCGTGTACCAACCACGATAGTTAACTGTACAAACAGAAACCGTGATTAGCAAGGGAGTGGAAAAAAATAGATCACTTGATAGCGACCCTCACGTTCAGAGCCAGAACCAACGCATCACAAAAAATGGTGAAAACACGGCTCCCGATTAACCGACCGTTGTCACCAGGAAAACGACCAGAAAAGCATGGTGCAAACTCGCTAAGCAAAGAATAAACATTCGCTAAACTACGGGAAAATTATAGAGCTGAGGCTAGCCAAACACAATAAAAAGCCGGTGCTATAATAGAAAATAGAAGTTTGACGAAAATTCCTACAAAAGTGGCTGTCCCTAAATGACGGTCGCGGCCACGGCCACGGCCCCCACCCTAAATGACGGCCCAGCGGCCCATCTTTTATAAATCGCATCTATGCGTATGCGTTATCATTTTAGATTGATCTTCCCCTCTTTTTACTTGTCTCTTAGTCATTTGCATGTAGCCTCAAATATAGCCGCGAGTGACATCTGCTAAAAACAAAGAGAGTGAGAGTGATAGAGATGGAGACGGAGTGGTAGATCAGTCATATCGTCTCTCATACATCGATCGATCAATCGTCTTATGTCTCTTTCTCTGACTGACTGTTCCCTGCCTTCTCTGTCTTATTTTCCCGCCATTTTCAGTTGTCATCACGTTCCACTATGCTTTTTGATGTTACTTTCGTAGTTAATTCGCCCTATCCTTCTTCCTCTTTAAGTACCTATCTCTGTTTTTTCCCTGCACTCCAATCTCCCTCCATCACTCTACCTTTATCTCTCGTAATTATCGAATGGATATATCGGTATACCTCGTCACCAATCTATTTTGGATTTGTCTTTGTCTATTTGCATATGTTATCGTTGTTGTTGTCTAGACCTTCTATTGTATTACCATTTGCATATGATCCATTATCATATTCAAACATACTACGTGTCCTCACTTTGTTTCCTACATTTGCAGTTTTCAGTCATCCTTTCAATCTCTCCTTTCACTGAGAGCAAACTTACCCAAATATGGGTAATAGATTTGCCAACTTACGATACTTGTGTACACGATTTCCCCACATTCGGGCAAATGGTAGCCCAAAAACCACCGATTTGCCCATATACAGGGTAGCATTTGTCTGAATACGGGCAAATCGTTCGCCAACTAACGGCATTCGGGTAAATTTAATCTCTGTGTTCCAAAGCTCATTTATGTATGTATCTTCTGTCGTTCGTTTATTATCAGTCATTCTTCCTTTCCATCTCTTCCTCTCTCTCCTCTATCTCTATTGCATCCATTATCATACCCATAGATCACTAAGGAAGAGGGTATACCATCAATCGATAATGTTTATGAGAGAGATAGAAGGAAGGGAAATGAGCCTACCATCCTTTTGTGCGTCTACATCTTGATATATTCTCTCTTTTTATGTTGCATTTCTCTCTTCTAGCTATCTCTCAACTTTATTCATATTCTTCTGCTCCGCATTCAATAATAATTCGGGGGTCGTATCCATGAAGCGTTACAAACAATTTGTCGATAAAGGTGACGTCACGAGAGTAGGCGTAGACTTTTACGCTTTACGCCATGGATACGGTCTCAGACGATGTGCGCAATGTGGCCACGACTGTCCTTTTCCCACGAGACGTGTGGTCAATGAGCAGGAATGGTCTCAATTTGTTTACATATTCATTTAAATCATTTCAAATCAATTTCAGAGGTCGGCACGACACCTATCGCCTACCTACCGCCTACCTGCCGAGGAGCAAGGTCGTCTACTCAGGCAAACAGTCGAATGCATTTTGCAGCTAAGAGAAGGCAAAATGGTACAAAAAAGGCTCCAAAAATGCATTTTGCAGCCACAGCTTCGAAAAAGCTTCAAAAAGTTAAGGCATCTTAACTTTTTGATGACTTTCCTTAACTTTTCGACGGAAAGCTAAGAAAAGCCTTGAAAATGTTTCAAATCACGAAGATGACCCAGCGTACAGCACATTGCGGTCGCGCTGCGCATGCTCGATTCGAAATTGAATTTAACTTTCATTTTTACTTTTTTCGATTTAAGTGTGCTTTATTTCAATATTACTTTTGTGTATTCTGATACAATCGAGTGGTTGTAACGTTGACGCACGTCGTATGTCATATTCACGTTATTTACTCTCTCTTAATCATATAGTTTCATCATCTCACTTATTGTTCCGTACAGAACTTACTCTGATCTAAAAATCCATGCATGATCATGGATACAAGTGTAATCATGACATTCTACGCATGATCATGCATGGAATATCCGTGATTCGTGAGCATGCATGGATCTTCCGTGATCATGCATGTATTTTCAGTGATCTTGCATGGAATCCCAGAATCCATGCATCATCACGGATAATCCTTGCATTATTCGAGCATTTTCCACACTGAGAGCAAACTTGCCCAAATATGGGGTAATCGTTACCCAACAACGTGTATCGGGGTATCCATTTGCCCATATTCGGGGTATTCTGATTACCCATGCATTTTGGAGATCCAGATCACCCATTATTTTGTTAAATAGATAAATAAATTATAGTGGAATGCTAGTTAGATCAACACATCATGTCACCCTTGATTCGATATAACTTTTCCTCTTTATTTTCATCTAATTTGTTCTCACCAAAAGTACCGCACGAAGCTGGATTCAACAGTTGGGGTAATCGTTTGCCAGGCAAATGGGGTGGGTAACGATTTGCCAGGTAAGTTTGCTCTCAGTGCATGTATGATCATATCATTAATTGTACAAATTGTCCGTGATCATGCATGGATTCAAGACATGAGTAAAGTAACTATAAATTATGATTCCAGGTAGTTAAACCCATCTATCCAACAACATTCATCCCAGAAAGCTGATTAACGAATATATAAAGATTGTTGATTGTCGACTAATGATAGAGCAGTTAGAATGGGAATAAGGAGTAGAAGATGCCGACCTGGTAGATCTATTCTGCTCACTTTATAAGGAATATTGATTGCTTTATCAATAACGTGAGTATTCTCTTTGATTATTATATCCAATGGTGTAGTACTTATAGATGGTTTGTATGGACTAATGATATGATAGATCTTACTACTCGCTACAATTATTATATAATGGACAACATCTATGGTCCAAGAAGTCTCGTTTTCCTCACAGAACAACTTTATGCCTTGGAAGACATGCTGATGCACAACAGGTATTTGCTCCAATTATAGTAAGTTGTGTTTATTATATGAATAGTTGAATTTTAGCATGCAGTCAATGTATGAAGATGCTCGTAGAGAATGATTGTATGGAGATTCAAAAGTATCTCACGAGATTAATCACATTCTCCCTAACAAGGTAATATATCATACCAATAACCCCAATAATAAATGATTAATTGTTTCAGGGAAAATCTGGTGTTTGGTACGTCACTCATATACATCATATATGCATGAAAAGAAGTGTATTGAATCTGGTGAGATATAATCCATAAAATGTGTCTCATATTGATAATATTGCAGGCTGTTTTATATTCATCTGAAGACGAGCAAAAGGCATCTTCTACTGCTCGATATGATTAGATAATTGAACCCTTGTAGTTAATGTCGTATACCTTATTTGGCCCACTTCTGTATTTCAATGCCCTTTATGTTTCCTCATCATCAATCTATTTCCCTTGTGTTCCTCTATTTACCAACTTTTCTTTGTTTCATTGACTATCATCCTTCCCTCCGTCACTACAATTGATCGTCCATTCCATTATTACGTATTCAGCATGCTCATTATTTGATAAATCAATATACTGTACGTAAATCGCATTAACCAATGAGTATTTCATAAAAAGTAACCAGGAAAAGCCACAGAAAAGGCAGAGAATAGCTAAGAATAGCCAACAAAAAGGTAAGGAACAGCGGCAAAAATGCATTTTATAGCTACTAGTTGCTACCGAAATGCCACTAAAAAGGTAAGAAGCCACGAAAAAGCTAGGAAAAGCTAAGAAAAATGCATGCAAAATGCTTGCGCAGGCATTTTTTTGACATCTGAAATGCATTTGAGTTAGCTGTTTCAAGGCTTCTTGTTAGCTGCAAAATGCATTCGACTGTTTGCCTGAGTAGAAAGCTATCGTCACTGCCTAGATGACATCAGATGGGTCCTGAAGCTTCTTTGAAGGTAAAGCCCTCCTTGGATTCTCTTTCCTGTTATGTTATGTTCAAGTCACGAAAAGACGAAACTTTTGTGGAGAATTTGTGGCCTCTTTTTTCATGACTTTTGAACATAACCTCTGTTAGAATATACTTCATCGTCGTTACGTTATTGTCTTTGCCTTTGCCTTTGCCTTTGCCAACGTCCTCTTTACCGCTCAACGATCAGTCTCGTTGACAGAAACCAAAGTTTTATACAAGTGATCGTTCACAAAGCTCAAATCATTGATTCTCGTAATTTGCTGTTTTGCAGGACGAATCGTCACTTTCGTCTTCGGAAGCTCGTCGTGCTCGTCGTTGATGGTCTACTCGATGTGTTCTTCAGATGAGGGACGCCGCCAAGCTCCGACGTCCGCGTTTTGTCGACGTATTTCGCCACTGGCTGCAACTCGTTTTCCGAAAAAATAAAGAATTTGGGGTTGTTAGTGTTTGAAATCGGTGTCTAAGCCTGCGAAGTTAAATGGGCGGGGTCAGCATCGCTATATAAATAAGGTTCGCAAAAAATGGGCGGAGTCATGTATCGCTTTATAAGTACGGGAGCGGATGAGTATATGTAGTTCATTTGATATGTTTTTTAACAGGGACCCATGGTCTAGTGGATAGTAGGTCGAATCATCAATCCGACCGGTTGGTCAGCAGAGAAGTTCGATCCCCCCGAGAAGGATTAGCAAAAGAAAACATCGCCCAACAGAACCCATAAATTTTTGCCATTTTTTCTTGATGAATTTACGCTCTCTCCCTATGATAACGTGTAGTGTATGTCAGAGGTCCCACAGAATGATCATGAATCACAAACTAACTTTTTTCCGTAAAAGTTAAAAATATCCTAAATGCTACTTAACACTATCTGAGAGAATTCAACAACTGGGATATTTTTTGGTATCGACGAAAAATGGATTTTTTTGTTTTATGTATGATAATTACAGGCTCCATGAGTGAAGTTCACTGGTACTTGGAAATTCCTTCCAATTGAAAATTCGCATCAGGGGGTGACCACACAACGATTTGGCGCCTTTTCCTAAAAGGTTTATTTCGAATCCAATCGATTCGGGAGTGGGTGCAGTTGACTCCTTGGCTAATTCTAAGAAACTATTGTCAAGGAGAGTTTTTTGGTCAACGGTTAACGAAGGCTGGAAATGGGAATTTTCGAAAAATATTTTACATTAAATTAATTCTCACTATTTTCCCATAGCCCAGGTAGATTTTTTATTTGCTCAATATCTTCTACATATTATATTACACCTTCAGTTTAAAATTCATATTTTTTTAAAAATACATTTGATATGAACTAATCATTTTTATGACGAAAATCGTAATTATGGTGTGCACCTACAGTAATCCCTAATCGGTCAATTTGGAAATTTGGTAGTTTTAAACATATTTCACCGCTGTTCTTCACATTACTGATGTATACGACTGCTCCTCGTCTTCGGAGTGCTCCTGCACGTTAGAGTGCCGGTAAATATTCTATGATATTTTGGTTTTTCAACAATAACTTTCTTCCCAGTCAACCGTTTCTCTTCATTTTTTAGTATGTTTGTATAGATGATACTATGGTATAGTGATCCAATTTTTATTGATGATGGATAACAAACAACGAAATAGCGATCAATTTACGAAAAATGTCAATTTTCAGCAAAATCAGCACATGGGAATAGGTGCACTCCGAAAACGAGGAGTAGTCGTATACCTCAGTCATGTCAAGAACAGCGGTGAAATATGTTTAAAACTAAAAAATTTCCAAATTGACCGATTAGGGATTACTGTAGGTGCACACCATAATTACGATTTTCGTTATAAAAATGATTAGTTCATATCAAATGTATTTTTAAAAAATTATGAATTTTAAACTGAAGGTGTAATATAATATGTAGAAGATATTGAGCAAATAAAAAATCTACCTGGGCTATGGGAAAATAGTGAGAATTAATTTAATGTAAAATATTTTTCGAAAATTCCCATTTCCAGCCTTCGTTAACCGTTGACCAAAAAACTCTCCTTGACAATAGTTTCTTAGAATTAGCCAAGGAGTCAACTGCACCCACTCCCGAATCGATTGGATTCGAAATAAACCTTTTAGGAAAAGGCGCCAAATCGTTGTGTGGTCACCCCTGAAGCGAATTTTCAATTGGAAGGAATTTCCAAGTACCAGCGAACTTCACTCATGCAGCCTGTAATTATCATACATAAAACAGAAAAATCCATTTTTCGTCGATACCGCACCTATGTGGGTTTTCTAAGACATGGTGTTTTATGTATTTTTATTATGTACGATCAACGATTTTCAATGTTTATTGATGCAGAAACAGAAAGAGCGCATGCGAAATCAATACCGGATGATTACGGTAACAAGTCAAAGCTGCAAAAGTTAAGCGTATAGCTCTTGAAATGTGACTATTGTATGTTCGAGATGTCCACGTTAAAAGACTTTCGAATGTGAACTGTTTTCTGTCTGTTTGTTTATCCAAGTGTCCATAATATGCGTCTCTTTCTGTAATTCTGATTATCGCCTTGCACGACCCCCCTCCACATGTTAGAAGTTCCTAATTTACATGTGTCCGTTATAATAGAGGCATTCTAGATCATCCATGAGAAAGACCAAGACCAAAGATCAAGTAGGAGAGAAAAGGATGACTAACGAATGTTTAATTATGGGACCAAAAAATAGTAGAATGCTTTCCAAAACAGGTGCGATTTGTTTGAAGTTCGATTCCATCACAATCACTTTTCAGTTCACAGTTCGATTAATTCAAATGAACAAGAAGTGAATTTCATACCGAGAGAATGATGTTTTTTCTGGCTTTTGCTGTTTGTAAAATATTCCGGGGATTGCTATCAAGTGTTGGCCGTTTTAATGAATTGTTTTATATACAATACAACAATACATGACCAACATTTATTTGCTTCTTCAAGGGTATGGGAATACTCGACGGGAAGTTTCTTTCTGGAAACCATACCGTCATCCTGTAACCATTCACGACGGAACTATTTGGCGCCTCCAACAAGCGAATTAGTCCACTCGATAGTGATACGGTCATTGTAGGTATCCTAATAAAGTTACATCTTACTATTAAGACGGAAAACCTTAATCGAATAGGATACAAATCGAAATCCATTGGCATGTTCTTGTTACTAATGAATTGAATATATAATGATATGAAACAGGTCTTAAATCGCATTCTAAGGGAAGATAACAAATGGAATGGCAATTAAAGTTCAATCAAATTTTAAAGTATTATTCTCTCAGATTCGTTCTATTCTCGATTCGGCTGTAGGAAATTCACTCTAAAATTATGGGTGAAGTGAAGTTTGCATGGGAACTACGGTAAGATCAACCCCACATAGCACAGTTTTTTTCAATTCTAGTACGCTAAGAGAGAGAGAGAGTACAATTACAAGTAAATTCTGTGCAATTACGCTATCGAAACACAATATTGATTACATAACTAGTACAATATTTCCATTGAAACATCATAGATTTTACCCTCTCAATTTATGCTAAAATATTCAAAAATTCTTTGGAGATTTTTAATCCTTTAATGGATATTCTTTTCAGCATTTTTGTTTTCAGTGGATATCACTATATTCAACAGAAACATTGAAAAAGTCCGAGAGCCCCATTATGATCCCTCGGAAGTAATATTTGTGTACTGTATCTCACCGTATCTACCTTCTCAATCTGTATTATATCCATAGGTTGTATCTACTCCTTCTCTTACTTCGTTACCATATAATAGATCCCTCGAGAATTCTGTAGATGAGAGATGTGTTGAATGACTAAAGAGAGGCCATATCTCCGCAGGGTGCCCCTCCCTCTAGATTCTCTCCCTCTCCATGATTCTCTCTACTCATCTTCTCAATAGTTCCAGTCCATCTGCACTACCCTATGGGTCTTCTTATTCATTCATTGATCTCGTCTCCTTAACAGGTGGTTGTCTCTTAGACTCTCTATCCTCAATGGAACATTTCATTGTTCTAACCATTCCTAATCCCTACTTACGAACAAGATGGAACATCATGAAGTCAAGAGGGAGAGGGAGAGATCCAAGAGGGAGAGGGAGAGGGAGAGAATGAAAAGACACGACTTGTCAAGAGTCTGATATGTGTAAGGAATAGAATAGAATATGGAGATATGTATCCATAAGAGACTTCATGTCAAATATGCTAGCATCCCCATCACTTTATTACACAATCTTCTTTCCTTCTTTGCTTTTTGTTACCAGTTTATATCATATTTGGATATCGAAATTATGTTTTTAAAATATTCTAGTTTCATATTACAAAGCATTATGAATTAATCCTGATTACAAAATCAAATGAAAAAAAAATCTTTTATGAAAAAAATTATCTTGAAAAATCAGATTAATCATCTTGAATAGACGAAAATTGTAATGATATTCTCGAGTTTTGAAGCATATGCAGTTGTTGACGTTATCCTCATTGTAGTCTCAACACTCTTAATAATAATATTACACGATGATCGATTAGTCAGGTTAATCCCTATGTCTTCTCACATATGTCCATTATAAGTCATGAACATACGGATAAATGAGTACTCTCGTTACATGATATCTATGTAGAGTGTCTATGGAAGATGTCCCATTGTTAACCCTTCCTTTAGATATGACCCTTTAAAGGATTCGGTTTCAATATGGACACATAATCGGTTATTGTTCTTTCATTCATCAAAAGAATGACGAAGGAATGGTCTCATTTGCACTCTGTCACTTGTGGAACTCTCTTCAGTATTTGGCCAATATTAATTTGTAATCACTCAATTTCCCTAATTTCGAAAAAAAAAACAATCCCCATTTATATTCCACTTGGATGGTCTACCGTAATCTTCTCGTCATAGATCCAAAAGGAATTAATTCCTAACTCGACTCATATCTTCTTTTTGTCAGTACCTTTTCCCTGATTGAACAGGCGTCGATAACAAAGGGATTTGTGTTTGAATCCAAATGAGCTACACTCTAAAGAAGGAGAATAAGATGGGTAAAAGGCGTAGTCCCCCCCCCTACTCTCCCATCCTATTCAACAAACTCATTCACACTTCCCTTTAACGGCCTAAAATGTGATTGTCAGATCGTGTGTATACATACACCGGCTCGCCTTATTTAGGCCAGTCTACCGTAATCCATTAGAATATTTCGGAACTCGGTTTAAGAGTTTATATCAACAGCTATCCACTAATCATCAATAGTTGTACAGAAATCACTCAATATGGTCTTTATTAGATCTTTATAATTTATATTCAATAAAATAATTGAGTTAGCCCAATCTGTTATCCAATCTTCCAACATTCCCATACCATCTCTATCATATCCCCTTCCCCTTCCTATTCACCATATCAATCCCCACGGGTACTGTTTCCGGTATGATGTCTCCATGCGGTATCCTCTTATGCTCTGCCTTCTTGACAGTCGAGAAGGAGGCAGTCGGTGTCCTTTATGTTCCCCGGTCTCCTCACATTCTTCTGACAGCTGTAAGGTCTTTCGGATGGACAATTTCATCTTAAGCTCCGCCCTTTTCTGATTGGACAATTCCATATTCATTGAATGTGTGAAGATGCTCCATCTGTTCATTTCTTTCAATCGATTACGTAATATCGAAGACTAATTAGGGATCATCTCATCTATTATTCTACACTGACAAAAGCTTAGTTCGTATGTCATTGCATCACCAAGTTTTAAGTCTCCAAAGTTTCCATTATCCTTCTCTACAATTGGAAAACACAAATTCCATAAGGTGTTAAGCGGTACATATGACAGGCTTCCTGAGAGACCATGTAACCAAATGCACCACGAAAAACTCATATTTTCAGTCATCTTCTAATTCTGCTAATTCGAATACGTCAAAAAGTTCTATTGTTGATTGATAGTCATATCATTGTGCTCCTCATTGTCATATCATCTCTCATTGTGAGTGTAGTTAACTCAACTAACATAAGCCCGAATACGGTACTGTTAGGGTATTTTCACTCTCTACATAGAAATATGTGTGTATTTATTCTTTCTCGTCTTCTTCTTCATTATATTCCATAGTAAGCGACGCTCCAATACTGAAATTAACATCTCATTAGGGAAGGAAGTAATAATGTGGTACGCTCCCGCTTAGATTGTCAGGTATTCCAGGGAGTCCCTCCCCTTCTCATCTCTCTTCCCGTCTGTCTCTGTCTCCTCTCTCTTCCTTCCATACACTGTCTCTCCATTCGCCCACCATCTCATCTCTTCTTCTCATCCCATACTCATATCCTTCTGTGTTTGTCTTCTTCTCCCTCTACCGTATCCTCATTAGACCTCCTCTCACAAGGAACCTCTTTTACATTAATCTGGCGATGAGACATGTGTTATAGCTCATTTGAAAGCCCTTCATCTGTAGATTAAGACTATATACTTAAAAAATGCAACGGAGGTCTGTGCACATGCTGAAAAATTGGAGGAGTGTCTAAAACGTAATGATGCGCGCAATGCTGCACTAGTTCTACGCGTTATCTCTGCGCGCTAGTGGTTGTACAGCTAGCTAGCGATCCTCCTTCTCCGTTTCCGAGTGAATTTACAATTGTAAGTTGCTAGAATCGACGCTGATGTAAATGGCTGTAGAGAACCTTCTCCATCCTTGAAAAAACTTTTGCAGTAATTTCCAATTAATGTTTGACATCTTCCGTGCGTCTTACCTCACCGAAGTTCGTCAGACACACCCCAATTACTCATCTTTACCTTTGTGATACCACTGGTTCGCAGAAATAACGCGGAGAACTAGTGCATCATTGCGTTTTAGACACTCCTCCAATTTTAAGGCCGTGCACAGACCTCGGTTGCATTTTTAAAGTAGATAGTCTTACTCTACAGAAGAAGGGCTTTCAAATGAGCTATAACACATCTCTCATCGCCAGATTAATGTAAAAGAGGTTCCTTGTCAATATCATACTTATTCTTAAAGAGAAGAGGTAAATGGGAGACAAAACATGGCCTTTGTGAACTGATTATTTCAAATATTACTAATTTCCTCATTGCTCTCATCTCATTATCAGTATTCCGGATTTCGTTATTATGTTTCTTTTTTTATTTATAAAGATACTTGATTTGTGAGATTATTTTGAAATTTAAAAAAAATACACCGAACATAGTTTATCTCATTGATAGGATTAAGTTGGATAGGATGACACAATTATCTTGATAGTTTTCTCAATGTTGATATCCTTGTCATGTATACCGTATCTATTACAGTACTCTCAGCAGTACATCATACAGTACTCACTGTAGGATGAAAACCTTTATTCATAACCGATTACAGTATCCATACCATAATTCACTACCGTAATCCTACAGTATGGAGGAGACCATGTCCAAGCGACCGCGATTATGGAATCCCGCTATCGAGGAGATGAATAATGATAAGAATATCGAATCGAATAATCAGGTAACAATTGATCCTTCATTTATACATGGAAATAGAACTGAAATAGCTTCGTGTAATATATCACTCCACATATTAACGTAATTGTTTGGAATATGATTATAGATTGATCATCGTGCAACAGCTTTCGCACTCGCTACATTAGCTGCACAACATCAACTACTCAATAATCAACCCAATCCTTTCTTCATGTTGCAGGTATCAATTAAATCAATTAATTAAAATATTAATTTTCATCTAAAACACTGTCGAAGAAAATAAAATTTGTGCAGAGAATAAAGTTACCTTTGTTTTCTTTTGATATTCCTGCATAAATATTTTTTAAATCGTTAATATATTGCGCTTTCAGCCGTATTTATCAATGATGCCATTCATCTCTCAGAACATTCAATCCTCTGTAGAACAACCTCGAGAGAGGAAACAACAAAAGAAGGCAGAAAAGATCACAGTTAAACAAGGTACGCATAAAACATTTCCATCTATTTCCATTTCAAACATTTTTTATTTGTTTTCTTACAGTGAACTGTTGAAAAAAGTTACACTATCATTTTGATTGAGACATCAAACAATTTTCATAGAGTGTGCATATTTCCAAAGGCTAAGATTTCAAGGAAGTAAATATAATAGTTATAAACACTTATATTACAGTCTCTCCAGTTGATCCAGTTCTTTCATCATCTCCACTATCATCTTTATCTATTCCTTCTTCATCTTCTACTCCTACAACATCATTCAATCCTCTAGTCAAATCCGCTCTAGGCATCCATGTCCCGAATGAGAACTGTTGTGCCATATGTGGAGCCGATTTCAGGTAACTCATTTGATGTTATCGATATTCTTGTCTACTTTACGATCATAGACTTAATACTGTGCTATTGTAGTGGAATGGAGTAGAAAAAAAGCATAAATAAATATTAATTATAGGCTCACATCCGATTTGGTAACACACATGCGGAACAACCATCGAACGACTCGATTTAGGAAAAGGGCCGATGAAGGACGATAATTAGAGGAACTATCACACATTTTTTTCATGCTGATTGATAAATAGTTATATATGTAAGAAAGTGTTATATTTTGGTAAAATACATCGTTTTGAATAAAACACATTAGATATTTAAAAAAAAAAAACACGCTTTTGACATTTGTTATTACTATACTACTTACAAGTGAGTTCTTAAATCATTGCCCTATTTGGATTCTTGTAATTGCCAACAGTTTAAACAGCAAACGTCAAAATGGTATCGTATTTTATATTTCTATTACTTTAAAATCGTGCTGCATTCTTGTTACATTTTCATTCTATAATCATGTTATATCGGTTTTTTTTGTGCGCAATGAAGAGACCATTGAGTGAGGTTACGCTCCCTTTAATTAAAAGAATAAAAAACATCGTTAGGGTTTTGTTTGCAGCCCGGTGTACTTGTTACAATGGCTAGCAAGTCTCCTTCAAGATATCCTCAAACAGTCACAGCTTTTATTGCATGAATAATCAACAGACCAACGTATAAATACAAAAACATGTAAAGCTACGTTGAATATGGGCAGTGAATATCCCAAAATCATAAAATGCTATATCTACATATATACAATAAGAAATGATCTAATTATTATTCCTATGAATATGGTTTAAATCTTTTATACATAAACAATAATACAATCAGACCTATGGAAATTATAATCGTATTTGCTATCCAAAGAACAGTCATAGAAAATCGTTGGAAGATATTTCTGAAATATAATGTGGTTAATGATGGCTCGTTAAAAAATAGTGGAAAACCAAAATGGGCGACTTTCCACCCGTTAAAAATGCACCAGGAAAGTCGAAAATGGAAACCCGAAATTTGAATTCGCGCGCGCGCCAAGAGGTGCGGGAATTCAAATTCCGACTTTCCAAGTTGAATTTCCATTTTAACTGCTAAAAATTGATGACGGAAACTCTTAATTTGAATTCCGGCACCTCTTTGCGCGCACGCGAATTCAAATTTCGGGTTTCCATTTTCGACTTTCCGGGTACTTAATTAACGGGTGGAAAGTCGCCGATTTCGGTTTTCCACTTTTTTTAAACGAGCCAGAAGTCGACGATATCGATCTATTTCATGTTCATTGATGAGTATTGATTATACTCTCTATACAGGCTAATAAGAAAATATTATGTGCTTGAGGAAAAAGAATTCATTTAACGACTCTGGAATATATCCCTACAAACAAAATCCCATTTTAGATAAATTTTCTGTGAGTGCAAATAAATCAATAATAATAATAAACATAAATAAGCTATGGAATAAACAAGGTAAATAACTAACGATGCGTAGATGGGTGAGATGGTCATTACGACATCCTCAATGAAAACAAATGCTCCTTGCATTAAACTCTAAAATTACGAATTTAATATACATAATTGAATTGAAGCCGCTTAAGAAATGTAATGAGATTTTGGCATCACTGTCATCACTCTGCTATTGTCCTTATAAATATAATTTAAAAACCTGATCTCCTGGTCCCAATATCTTGGAGTAGAGTGTATCCCATCCTATATGACTTGTGGGAAATGTGAATCCATTAGCCAATACGTTTACTGTTATGTAGATGTATGGGTTTGGTGCCTGGAAATAAAATGAAATGAATCACTTCCGATATGCTCATTATTATGCAAGACACTTGTTTATAACGATATGATATAATTAAAAATCTCTGACCAATGAAGTTTCACACCACGAATACCGTTCACTGGAGCATCCCGTGTTAGCCGTTTCTCAAAATATTATTGATCTCCATCATTCAAATACTGTAAACTCTGTACCATTTCTCTCAGCTATCGGTGTATAAAATGGCTGTATCGGCCATGGAAAAGATATGAGATAGAGAGCAAGTTTACCAGTCACAGCAAAGAGAATAAGAGATCGAGATGATGCTCTACAAAACAGTTATTTAATACGATTAAAATTATCTCCATGTTTGGAAGAAGATTTGAGATTTTCATGTTAAAAATATTAAGTGAGGGTGAAAATATCAACCTCTTTCCCAGTTTGAAGAGTATGAAAGCCGCTGATATGCAAAGAGCCAGACAACCGACTGTCAACTGAAATAGTTCAATCTATTGTTATTTATGAAAGATTTCATTTATTTAAATTTTAGATGCAATGTTAGATGCACACATTCGTTTGTTCCCCCAAAAAAAGATGATATTAGGTTTTCTAATTACTTATAAGAAAACAATTTTCGCAGGTCACTCTGGGAAACGGAACTGTATTTTTTTGTCATTGAACATTTTATGATGCGCTATTGAATAATACCGGATACGAAAATATTTTTGAAGATGCACAATTCAATGAACTCGGTCTCTCATAAATACCTGTGAGAATGATTTAATCTTGATTGCAGTTGGTCCCGTAAACCCGAATACATCCGTCATGATCGGACCATTCACACTGGAAATATCAATCGATAATTATCCGATAAATCGACAAATAAATTTTCTGATATGTACGTGAGCGGTAAATGAACTTTATATGTAAACTAACGAGAATATGGAAGATTGAGTGACTCCCGTAATCATTCTTTCGAAGAAAATCACTCCAATGAGTAACCAAGGAAGATGACCAGTTCGTAGATTTACTGCTTGTTGCTTCAAACTTGTCCATGAAAGATTCTTGAATATTGGAACTAAAAATACAGAATTGAATAAAATTGTAATTTGCTCGTTCCCACAACACATAATATTCTCTGATATTTTTTCTCACTTGTCACTCTGTGTAAGGCACTCTCACATGCACAAAAGCTCCATGTCTCTTTGTCAAACTGATGATGAAATGATTGATTAATCGTACGTTTATCTTCCATAAACTTCTTATGTTCTAATGGATCATCGAAGAAGAAATGAATTGTGATGAGAGCGATAATATTAGTTACAATGCCTATCCATATTGGAGCTGAAATGATGTAATCATTGTTAAACATCGAATCATGACAAACACAGTATAATCGTCTGTAATTACACAATATTTGCTAACAGTTTAGGTAATTTATTTCGGTCTTAAGCTGAAGCGAAGAATTCATTTACTTATTAACGAATTTTCCCCACAAAATCAGTGACTATATTTCTAATTCTCATTTTGGGATGATTCTGAATTTTTGGGTGGATGTGACCTTACCTGAGTATATGTGGAATTTGACATCTCCGAAGACAGAATAACCAGGGTAATCTATGCCAGAGAATGCTAATTGTCCGACTGAAATATCGATTGATTGAATGATTTATGAATTTATGTCATAAAAAAAAGAATGATTGATTACCAGGTGCAAGGATTCCACTGAAGACATGAGAAGTACCAAATAGAGCATAGGCAGCTGCTCGATCTTCATTTGAACTAATTCTAGCGATGTATGCTCGAAGAATAGGCATCATGGCTGAAGGAATATTAGAATGTGATTGACATAATGAATTAAGAACTACGAGTTTGACATTCCCCTGACTGTAAAATTTGTGATCATTAATGGCTCTATGTGTACTGTTTTATGCAGAGATACATTATAAACTTGCCTCTGTTACAATTGAAGTCAATAATGATCTAAATTTTAATATTCCAGGTTCACTTTTCATTCCTATTCAACAAATCTTCAGTCTTCTCGTTATATACTCGTATACTCTTTCGCTTTTCCATAGTCTCTTGTGTCATTTTCTTTTCTTTAAACACCACATTAATGGTTAGAAAATAAAATGAGAGAATAAGGGAGTTTAATTTGCCAAATTGTCGCTCTTTTTATTGATAAATGTTGATGATATCTTTTAATTAGTCAGACAAAGGGGATATTGTTCTATCATAAATGATGAGTGACATTCTTCATCTCACTCAACAAAAAGAGCGACAATTTGGCAAATTAAACTCCCTTATTCTCTCATTTTATTTTCTTCATGCTCTTTTGTTGTAGAGTTTCTCTCCTACTACTTTCACATCAGTCAATTATTTCAACAAATAAAGAGTAAAGATTCATTATAGAATTAAAACCATCAAGTAATCTAATTACGTAAAATACTAAATAATGATGATGATAACAACCATGTTATGACTGAACCCGCCGAAGAAATGTTGTGACACAGACTAAAGAAGTGATTAAAGCACGTAAATAAAGTAAATAAACATCAGATATAGACGATACTTAGAACCTTTTCAATTGCGAATTTTCAACCGAATTATGAACTCTAGAAAAAATGTTCAAATGAAATTTTGAAATTAAATAAGCAAGATACGCGTAAAATAAAGCGCGGGTAAAATTAAACATAAAAATCTACAGTATCCATTTTCATCCATTTTCGGACTAGTGCGATGTTTCTTTTAATTACTTTTTAGTATCAAAGGAATTTTTGTTCCTGAGCGGATTGTCATAAGAAATACTTCTCATCAATGACACCTGCGATTAGGATTTTGAGAATCGAAAGATATTCTTGCGCAGTGGAAAAATAGTCCAAAACGAGACGCACATATGCACAAATCTTTTACCGTCTCTACAGCATTTTTTGACTTTACATTACCCGATTTTATTCACGGAATATTTATTCTCGAGCAATGCGATTTTTTCTATTTTCTTCCTATATAACAATCTGTTTACACGAGTTCGATGAAATAGATGAATTCAACATTCAAAACTCATTCAAAATGTATTAAATTCAAAAATAAAAAAAATCAGTAAATTCATACCGAAGGACATTCCGAAAAGCATATAGATGCAGAGCATAGTATATCTCCGATTATGTGGTATATATTCAATGAATAAATAGAGAATACAAGCGATGAAGGCGATTAAACGTCCCACAATTAGAGGAAATCTGAATGATATTTTATATACAAAATAGCTGTAAAATTGTCCCCTGAAATATTCCATCACCTTTGAGGGAATTTTTTCTCAGGGGACAGTTCTAAGAAACCTTCCAATAATGAGGGGATTTTTGTGAGGGTAAACTCTACTGCAAAAATTCCGCATGACCAACTGTGTGATACTGTTATGTGTTCTTCGAAAATAAGAAAGAAAACAGATGAGAAAGAATATGAAACAATATTCATACTTTGTAATCCGTTGTCGATATGACCAGAAAGCGAATATAAGAGTGAATATAGCATGGACTGCTCGTGTGATCGATGATACAGTAGCAAAGAAGGTCGCATCCGTATCCTTGTCCAGCTTAATATACATATTTTAATTATTCTTTGACCTTATGCTGTATGTAGCATCTACAAGTATACTTCAATGTGTAAAATAAACTCGAGTACGATGAAAATCTGCTTGCTCAGGTCATAATTTATTAAATCACACAATTTTATCATAAACACATATTATTAACACAATTTAAATCTTTTATCCTCTAAAAAAAAATCTAAAAAAAGTATTCGAACTAACCAATCTCATATAATTCCATTCGCCCATATGTATCATATGATTCTCTACAGCACATAGAAATGTAATGAGTGTTCCCAGATATACGTCCTTCCATCGTGTTTTCTTAATTGAATCAATCAATAAAGCTAATAATAATTAAATCGAACGATAATATTAATATACCGTATCCTGAACAGACTCTGCAGATGAAATCTTCAGGAAGACCATTCGTTATAAAGGGAGATTGAATCGGGCGATAAATTCAATCCGATATTTATTGAAGCAATAAGTATGAGTCGAAGATTGTAAGGAGAACCCCATCTAACCGATTCCCCCACCCTAAGTTCATCATCAATTTGATACGTAATTCGATAACAGGAATCGAGAGGGAAGAGTTTGACCAATTACTATCACCGTAATAGTGATAAAGAGATAGCGAGTGTTGTCTTCGCCAAGCAACATACCAATAAGAGAATGGGGAGCGATCTTTGTTGCCTTGGGGTCATAAAAGAGTTTTGATCGACAAAGAGTGGAACATCGAAATGTTGTTAGAGAAAATAGTGTTCAAGAAGAACTTCTACGGAGGTAGCCAATCAAAATATAAAACAATGCGTAGAGGGAAACTATTGAGACATGAATGATATTCCTCTGGGGACTTTTATTTATTATCATTTGAGTCCTTTTTTTACACACTGTCTATGTTCATGGTTGAGGCCGTGGTCGAAAAATTTATGATTTTCCGAAACCAAATACTATTTGCCATTATGTCAACAATGATCCAACTTTTATTTTTTCTGGACACCGTAACATGAACTGCTGTAATATAGCTACCGTACCGTATAGTATTGTTGCGAAGTTCCCAAATCCATCGTATGTATTGTGATACATGATGATTAAGTAAAAAAAGATAAAGTTATCCGGTTATTCAAGTCCTAGTCCTGCGTGAAATCGTGAAATGTTTTTGCATCACCTTAAATATTCTCTAAGTCTGCAGAAATGACTATAGTTTTGATTACAAGATAGAAAGTGGTTCCGTTTCAGTATTAGATTAGTGATAGTGAGTGATAGAGTGGACAGAAACTGCCTTGGAAAGTATTTGGCTATTAAAAAGCTTGAAGAGCCTAAAAGCTTTAAGCTTAAAAAGCCTTGAGAGTAATTCTTGACACAGATCGCGTAAGCGTCATTCGTTAAGATCTTCAATTCAGAATTATCATGATTCAAGTTAAAAAAGTTACCCAAATTAATTACAAATCGAATAAGATATTTAAAGCCAGCATGCGTGTTTTCATTATAAAATAAGTAATTTCTTATAAATGATTTTCATATCTTAAAGGAAATCTTCCCTAATATGAAGTTTTAATTTTCTGAATAATACTCGAAAAAAACACAAAAGCAAAATGTGTGTGGAATTGGTTCATACCCATATTTATCATACCAGAAGGTTATTTGATTATCCTGTTGGAGTGAGAGGATCAATAGATCGATGTTTCGAATTGGAAAGAATACGGTTTGAAAATAAGTTTAACGATTCATCTCTTCTCCATGTGATAGAACATTGTATTTATGCATATTAGATTGAGAAAGGTTCAATTGACATGACCCGTTCAAGCCTTTCTAATCTCTTATCGACTGTCATGATCTTGTCATCATTTGATCTCTAATCTCTATTATGGCCTCATAATGACATTGATAAGATAGAAGTTAATAATCTCTTCAATTTGCTTCTCTTCATATCTTTTTGAACCTACGCTGCATTTGTACGGTATACCACATTATCAATTAAAAGTAATCCAAAATACTTGTCAGTGATCTCTTTATTTCATATGCTATTTCGTTGAGCTCTGTTAACTCATGCGAGCATTTCATGGCCAGATGCAAAAATTATAATGATGTGCATGATTTGTATCGATACAATTCCGGTTTCGAATTATAAGTTAGAAACAATGTATCTGATTGATGTTATTTGCATACACCTCTTATTCTTCTTCTTTCGCTTGGTACTTATCTCTGGTTCCTGACTCTCACCCTCACTATCTATACCACGTGTTTGTACACTCCACCCATCATTTCATCTATACACGCATAATAACTACATAGAGCTTGTAGTCGACTTCAACCTTACTTTAATAACATGATTTATTTGATTGGTATAACTTTTTAAAATCTCTGAAATGTTGCATTTGTTTACGTTTTCTATGTCCTGCGAGATTATACAAAATTCTTACTATAACAAAAATAAATGTTTTAATATTTTTCCTCGATATATCATGAAATACAACGCATGTGTAAGCGGAGCGAACTTTTCAGCTGTGTTTTTCAGAAAAAAATGTGTTGAGTCAAAGTAATTAGACATTGTTTTGAACTGAACTCGATCTTTGAACTTCAAATTCACAGTGACCACATTGTCAGTATGCATTGCGAGTATGATTGGCCTTTTTTGATTAATTTCTTTTCCTTGCGACGCGCAGTGTTTTTATAACGTAACTCAGAAAACCTCTTTTTTTCTACATCTCATTACTAATTTCAATGTACAGTAGTCATGTTACACACTCAACTTCAGCCAAATATTTTTCCTCGAGGTTACGCAATCCCATACATTGAATTTCCTGTACTTATAAAGATTCTCAACTTCTCAATGTTCTCTCATTGTCAGAGAAAAGAGAAATAAAGATGATGATAATTCTCTCCTCCTATTCTGTTACTATATGTAACTCCTTTTAATCCTCTTTGGTCGTATTATCATATGGGATCTGTAAGTTCATTCAATAACCCTCCAATCTCTCGTGATTATAATTCCACATAAAATATGAACATTCAGAATCGAGAAATTGAGCTCTGAATATCTACATTTGTTAGGGTGGGATACCAAGCCTACAGTAACCCTACCATTATTGATATTTGATCTTTGTAATTGTTTCTTTATTGTTATAATTTAATTATGATAGCTATGTTGTTTTACATTTCTTGGCGCTCGTGCTCTTCACCTAGTGTTTTTTATTCTATAAAATGATAGGCACGTCTGTTTGTCTGTCTGTCCGTCACATTTCATTTACATTCTTCTGCCTTTATCTATGCGGTGCGTTGGTAGGTCTATTCTATATTTTATTATTTCTTCTACGTTTATCTCTATGGTGCGGTTTGTAATTCAATTCCACTCTATCTACTCCATTATTTATCTTATTAGTCTCTCATAATTATGATAATGTGAAAAAGAATCTGTAATATAATATATTTATTCAATTACATTTTCTTTTTCTCATTATTGATTATTAATAATAATATTATCAATATTTTTTCCATTTTTAAATTCCCGCGTTGTCCTGACTCTCTGATCCTTTAATAGTGAGGCCAACATCGCACCTTTGTGATGTTCTTCAGCAACATTTTCAATTAATATTTTTAACATAGTATACGTATCGTTACTTCATTAATAAGCGATGAGGGGTTACATCAAACTGCTTTTGAGTTTTCTTCTGTAGTCGTTAATCTTTTGATATCACCTCAACCTCTGGCGAATGGTCTTGAATGTAGATATATAACGTACGGTACTACCCGGAGTTGTAAAAAAAAATTTGATAAATTATGCTATGGGAAAGTTTTTGTTGGAAATATTGTTCGAAAAATAATCAAAACAGAAACAACGAGATTGGAAATCTCACTTGGAAAGTGCGGCATAGAGAACCGCTCTATTGGGAAGGATAAACTCGGAATGACTGTGCTCGGAATTAACTTATTGAGAACAATGATGTCAGAAGAACGATTATGCAAAACGTTTTTGAGAAAGTGCGATTTGGGAAGTTTTTTTCTGGAAGTGTTCTATTTGTAAATTTTGTAGGCAAATGAGGCAATTTTGCATGCAATACTAGGCAAATGACAGATTTGAATGCATAGAAAGACAACGAAGATGAAGAAATGGAAGGAGCATACGCTGTACTCTTAACGATTATATTGGGAAATAATTCATGAAATAATGATTCCCACTAGTCACTTCCCATAGATAACTTCTAGGAAAAAAATTCCGAAACAAAACTTCCCAAATCGCACTTTCTCAAAACTCATTAACCCGAAATGAATATTCCATTTTTCTCATACCGAGTCATTTCTTCTCAGCCGAATCATTCCGAGTGGTCCATTTTCACTACAACTTTTCTCAAACGGTTTCTTTCGAGAATATAACTTTCAAAGTGAATTTACCGAGAAAAAAATTACAACTCCGGGTAGTACCTAACGTACATAGGTATATATCTACATCAAATACTTTTGCGAACCTGTCTTATATTTCGCCTCTCCTTACTTCCATAAAAACCATTCTTCTAAAGTAAATAAAATATTTAAGATGCGTCGGATTTCGGATAATAAACTGGATGAGGTTTCTTCATACGATACTAATATCCTATTATTCTACGTGAATGGAAATAGAATTGAAGAGAAAAATGTAGATCCAATGATGACTCTTGCAACATATCTCAGAGATAATTGTAAGTTTTCATCCATCATGAACCTCAAACTATTTTGGAATTATCTGTAGTCTCTTGAAGACAAAGTTTCCTATTTTCCGTTGAGTAAAGTTGATAGCATGCGAAAAATTTATTTTGTGTTTTCTTTTGAATCTGTAAGCATGACGTTATTCATTTCCAACTATATGATGAATCAATGATCATTATGTTTATGAATGATCATAGATCATTCATAATCTTATCAATAATGATCTCGTTATCGTTCTGTTAGTATGTAGTATGGACTGGGATGAAGCGTAAAAAGTACATTTTCCTTGAAGATGTACGAAAAATGAGACTACTTGTTACAAACTCTGTACACATCATTTGTCTTTTAGTTTTGGATAGTTTTAATAGAAAAGACAGAAAATGATAGAATTTCAGTGCGATTAACGGGGACCAAGATCGGGTGTAATGAGGGAGGTTGTGGAGCATGTACAGTTATGATATCTGAGAGGGATCCATTAACATCTCACATCAGGTATGCTTATAAAGCATTAAAGTTGATAGAACGCCATTTGCTTAAAACACTATCGAGGCTTTCGTAAAATGCGCGTTAAAAACTTCAAAGATAAGCTCAAATCGAGTGGAATTGTCGTGTTTGAAATGGATATGGGAAAAAGGTAAAATGTTGACCTATTTGTTACTTCAGGCACTATTCTGCCAACTCTTGTCTTATGCCCATCTGTGGAGTATTCGGAAAGGCAGTCACGACGGTTGAAGCACTTGGAAATGTCAAGGATGGACGATTTCACGCAGTGCAAGAACGACTTGCGAAGTATCACTTTAAAATTTTTTTAAATGATTTTTCTCTTTCCCAAGAAAAAGAAGCTGGGAAAAAATCTATTTTTGCAGTCGGACTTCGAAATGGAATAAACAATGACATTTGACATTCGATCTTTGATCTCTTCCAGAACACATGGCTCTCAATGCGGTTTCTGTACTCCTGGATTCGTGATGGCCATGTATTCACTTTTAAGGAATCATCCAGAGCCCACTGTTGAACAGATCAATGAAGGATTACAAGGTATGACCGGTGGATATTGCACAAATAATTTCTACAAGTTAAGTCTTTCGTTATGGCTCTTAAAACGAGATTGTAAAGTTTTCATGTAGAAAGCTTAGATATTTGATATTGTTGCTTTGGTGGAATTGAGATACAACTAATAATGTAATTATGTTCCAGGGAATCTCTGTCGTTGTACAGGCTATCGTCCAATACTCGAAGCATACTACTCCTTCGCAAAGTCGGACAAAGGCGATATAGAGGCACTTTCAAATTTCATCTTTAATTTTTAATCTTCGATTTCGTAGATTAAATCTAACGGTTGTGGTATGGGCGAGAAGTGTTGTAAAGTCAACGGAAATGGAGGCTGTGGAGGTGGACAAAAGTTGGTAGATACGAGTGAATTTGCTCCATACGATCCTTCGCATGAATTCATCTTCCCTCCAGAACTCACGGTGAGTAAAGTAAATCAAGTTTATTATAATAAGGACACATCGACGACATTCAAAATATATAAATTTCAGTTGAAACATACGGAGATTCGAACATTCGCAATGGCTCATGAGTCGACTACATGGTATCAACCGGCACATATTGCTGACCTACTGGCATTGAAAGTAATTACTAACATTTTTCTTGTTAATAGTAGACTACTATTATAAATGACAAATTTTCTGTATGGTTTACACATAGACGTAAAATTTTTAAAAATACATGACAGGGAAAAGAGTCGTGTTGATCTTTTGCATATAATCCATATATTTATATTTCTGATAATTTACTGATTCCAGAGACTCCATCCCCATGCGAGAGTTATCTCTGGAAACTCAGAACTTGCCATCGAGAAGAAGTTCCGATTCATTGATCTACCAATTGTGATCAATCCTAGACAAGTACTTATTACTTATTGACTTAACTTTATACCGATCGTAAGATATAAGACCAATGCTCTCATTATGAGGTGGTAGAACTCCATGAGTCACGAATTGAACCAACCAAGGGAGTTTATCTAGCAACTGGACTCAGTCTAACCCAAATGGACGAAAAGATCATAGAGTTCAGAAATACACTCAAAGGTATTATTTTGGCTTATTTAATCCAAAAATTATATGCTTTTCCTTCATCCATTTAGTATTGTGATTGTTCAAATTATTTTAAGACTTAACAATAATCCCGCGTTCACGAATAAAAATGTATGTTTCAAAATGAAATAATAATAGAAATAGCTCAGATAAATTCGATATTGGTCTGCTTGATAAAACAATAATAAAAATATAATTCATTAAGATTCACAATGTGGAGTACTCAAAGAAGTGAATTCGATGATGCATTGGTTCGCTGGTAAACACGTTCGTAATGTTGCCGTGAGTTATCTATTCTATTATAGCGACCGCTGATCGCAAACTCTTACTTTCGACATCCACGAAAATTTGGTCAGAGCGGAGAAATCATTAATTTATTATTCTGAATACAATTATCTTTCACAATAGAGCATCGCTGGTAACATCGCTACAGCCTCACCCATCTCTGATCTCAATCCGATATGGATGGCCTCAGCTACTTCAGTTATTCTCGAATCGGAAACCAGAGGCGAACGAGAGGTTTGTTGATTCAAAGAGAATATCTACAGAATTCATCTACCACAATTCATTCAGGTTACAATCGATCAGAACTTTTTCGTTGGCTACCGTAAGACTACTATCGAGGGCGATGAGATAGTTAAGGCTATCTGGATTCCTTTCACAGAAGAAGTACATATACTCTTGACTTATTGATTGAATATCGATCGATATTGATTGATTTCAGCATGAACACGTCACCGCATACAAACAAGCAGCGAGAAGAGAAGACGACATCGCTATTGTTACAGGTATAATTACGTGATTTATACAATCCATCAAACAATTCGAAAAAAAGAAAATTTAGCAAATTTTAACTGATTATTCTGCATAATATTATCTTTGATCCATTACATAAATGAAACTGTATTGATAATTATTATTATTAGGTGCATTCTCAACTCTTCTTCATCCCAATACAAACAATGTTCGTCGTCTTCGTATTTCCTATGGTGGTATGGCCCCTACTACAATTCTCGCTTTGAAAGCTATGGAGAAAGCAATGAACAAGTATATATTATTGATTTATTTATGTAATTGAGGTCAGTGGATGATCTCCACGTTGTTTCTGTGTATGTCAATACATACAACAGATTTTAACAAACCATCTCTTGAAATTAATTGTTCTAACAATAGGATATTCCGATAATAATTCTTTAGGCCGTGGAATATGTCGCTTCTCGAGAGTGTATCGTCTGAATTGGCTGCTTCTCTCGCACTACCTGCTGGAGTACCTGGAGGCATGTCGAGGTATGCTATCTACCAATTCTGAGAAAATGCAAATGTGAAACTGGGAAACGCCCTTATAGAACTATGAGAGTATTGCAATATGATGAATGGTTGTGAGAGATATTATAACATTGTTGAAGTCTTATTATCATATTTTCAGATATCGATTAACTCTCAGTTTGTCCTTCTTCTACAAACACTTCTTGGAAGTGTCAAGAAGAGAACAGGTTTGGCTCCATATTTTTATATTTTCTCAATGATTTTGCCAAAAGATCAAAGATCATTATTGTAAAGAGTGATAATGAATTCATTTGTAGATTAATGGAATCCCCTACACTATGGAGTCAACATCAATCGGTGATGATATTCCTCACTCCTTGTATGGAACTCAGTCATTTACGGTACCATCTTTACTATGACCACCGATTATGGAAAGATAATATGTCTCGATAATATATATCGATGTTTGCATTACTATAACTCATCAAACAATCTATGTATGGATATGTAATTCATTATTCAGGAGGTATCGTCATCTCAAAATGAATGGGACGCCGTTGGTAGACCATTGCCCCATGTTTCCGGACAGAAGCACACCACTGGAGAGGCCATTTATTGTAGCGATATCAATGTACCTAGTGAGTATTAGAGGAATAAGTTAAAATAGTTTAGTTTATTTTAGTTTATTTATTTTACTTTTCGTTATTCCTCTTAGTTCCTTAATCTTTGATATGATATTGATTCGTTCTAGACTGTCTTCATGGTGCATTCGTAATGTCTCGTATCGCTTGTGGTACCATAGGATCGATTAATCCATCGAAAGCACTTGCCATGGAGGGAGTCGTACGTTTTTATCCATATCTCTATTCATCTCCTTACCATTTATGTCAGCTACAATATTATCAAATTCTTCGAAAATAAAGTGAAAGAAATCATTAGTCGATGCACAATTTCAGATCGCATTTTTCTCAGCAGATGACATCCGTGAAGGATCCTTCCTCGGCCATGGTGTCGGAGATTCTGAAGTGTTCGCCAGTCGAGATGTTTGCACCACATTCGATATCCAATATGACCATTTGATTGTAGATCAAGTACCACGGACAACCATTGGGTCTGATCATTGCAACAGATCATGAAATAGCTAGGAAAGCAACGAATGAAGTTGTAGTACAAGCAACTCCATCCAAAGCTATTGTCACTATTGAGGTACTCATCAAAATCTAACGATATAGTTCATTAAAAAGAAATATCCCCATGAGTACTTAGAATTCCTCGATTATAGGTATCTTGAGGAAAATAAAAGCTGTCCACTTGTGGCAGTATAAAACAAGCATAGTATTTCAGTTTAACAGTTTTTGCAATATATGAACTAATTTTATAATGTACATTTAAGGACGCCCTCGAGAGAAATTCGTTCATGACTAGCGATATGCGCATTCATTCTTCAATCAAAGATGGACAAGAAAGAATTGTTTCTGATTGGAGTAAATATAATCGAGTTGTAGAGGGACAGGTATTTAATATTCACTTCATATTTAAACGACATGTGCATAGGATCTATTATATAAATAGAATGAAAAGAACAATCTCATGTGTTCATAAGGATAGATATCAATCATATTCTAACCATTTCATCATACAGATCCGTATGGGTGGTCAGGAACACTTTTATCTCGAGACTCATCAATGTGTTGTCATTCCTCATGAAGATGAAGAATTAGAGATCATATCTTCTACACAATGTGTCAATGATGTACAGGTACATATTCTGGTTTTATGAAAAATTGATAAAAAAACTGAAAATTACGATTTCATAAAATAGCATAAACAGTAAAACGTCAATAGTCTTTGATTCCTACCCATTCCTGTAGATGGATCATGAGAACAATTTCAGACCGAAGTCGGCAAGGTCTTGGGCATTCCCAGACACAAGATAAGGGTGAGTGTTCGTCGTATCGGAGGAGGATTCGGTGGTAAGGAGAGTACGGGATCGATTGTTGCCGTCCCTGCTGCACTGGCTGCATCGAAGTAAGTCTTTCATATCCATCTATCCGTTTTCGGGGATGTTATTGTCATCAAAGAGTATTATTATACATTCATCCTTGGAATTGGATTTGTATTTCGAGTTATCAGACTTCGTCGTCCAGTTCGTATAACACTTGAACGATTTGATGATATGGCTATGACGGGAAACAGACATCCCTTCAGATTTGATTACAAGGTACTTCGATGTTTCACTTTCAACAAACAAAACGTTAATTTGAATGTTCTGAAGACAGTTTTGTTCAACATCGAAGAAAAATCAATGACAACTTTTATATGATGATTGTGGAAAGGCAAATGATACAATTTGAGGTAGCGATTGATGATAAGGGAAAACTACTTGATATGGATGTGACTTGTCTATCCAATTGTGGACATTCTTTCGATTTATCCATTGGAGTCATGCGTAAGTATCTAAACAAAGTGATTGAAATCAAACAATTAAATGGAAAATAGTGCATAAATTTAATACACAATGTGAATAATATATTTATATTCTAATCTGCAGATCGTTGTATGGTTCATATAGACAACGTCTACAAATTCCCCAATGCTGACGTCATCGGAAAGTTGTGCAGAACGAATCTGGCATCGAACACTGCCTATAGGTCACATTTCTTAACCCAATCTTTCAAAACGTTATAAGATGCAAACTGAAAAATAAAAATAAAATAAAATACAAATTTTAAAAATTTTCCAGAGGTTTCGGAGGTCCTCAAGGAATGTTTGCCACTGAGAGCATTATGCTCCACATTGCTGAAGAAACAGGAATTGATATTGATGAAGTAACTATGAATTTGCTTATATTTTGTGCTTACACTTTTTGTACTTACATCTCCGGCAAGGATAAGATATCCCTGACTTCTCAACATTTTACTGTACTTTTCAAAGAGAAGTAGCTAGAGATAATCTGATGGTTTATTTGCCTTTAATAAAAATTTTCCCTTTTTTGAATAAAAATACAATGAAACATCCAATACCTTTTACTATTATTGTTTAGCTTCGAGAGAGGAATTTGTATGAACACACTGATAAGACCTTCTTTGGTAACACGATGGAGATATGCAATGTCAGGTCAGATATAATTTTTCAATTTGAAGAATGGGTAACCTCTAATTTTGTACTTTGATCTTTGAACTCTCGACAATGATATATTGTAGACGTTGCTGGTATGAATGCAAAGAGAAGAGTAACTACAATGAGAGAAAAGAAGCCGCAGCTGAGTTTAATAAGTTAGTTGAATGCTTCATTCACTTCTTTAATCATATCACATTTCATTGGTCTTTACTAAAAAAATTGATTTCCCACTTTTTAAACTATTTTTTAAACTATTTTTTACTACCTTACTATTTTGATTTTTGCCGACTTCTTATTTTAACTCCGCTTATCATAGATGTAGTTTTAAATTTTTTTCAGAAATAATCGTTTTCGTAAGCGAGGAGTTGCGCTCACTCCAACCAAGTTCTCCATTGGTTTTGGACTCAAACAGCTCAATCAAGTATGTCGTAATTGATCACTCAAGAAATATTTCTATCAATGGTTCAATCAATAGTTTGATCGATATAAATCAATATTTGAGGCAACCGCCCTTCTATTGGTGTACACAGATGGTTCAGTGTTAGTGAGTCACGGTGGTATGGAAATGGGACAAGGACTTCACACAAAGATCATACAGGTTTGTGTATCTTCATTTGATATACTATTTCGTTCTTCTCTCTCATCGATCGAATATACGATTTTTTAGTATTTTAAAGAAAGGTATATTAAGTATCATAGGTCAAACACAATGACATAGGATAACACACCATGGAATAGCCTCCTTCTCACAGAAAAAAACGAACAAAAGTGCACGAATAATTGAGTGGAACTCTGTAGTGATGAGAGAGATGCAGTGGTTCCCGTTTTGAAAGGCGAAGAAAGACCAATGATCGGATGAAATCGTAAATACTATAAAAATTAAGATAAATAAATCAGGTGACGTCACGATGTCTCGGTATCGATGCATCGAAGATTCACATTCAAGATGCATCTACTGATAAGGTATTGGTTTGATAGTAGTGCAAATTATGACAATTTGCTTCAAAATAATGCCCCTTTTCATATTTTTAAGAAAATATTTTCTATAGATTAGATATAGATTTCCAAAGAAATATTTGAAATGATTTCAGGTCCCCAATGCCAGTCCAACTGCTGCGAGTATGGGTAGCGATCTCAATGGATTGGCTATTCAGGTACATTTCTTTTCTAAATATTATTTCTATTATATATTCCTGTGAAACATTGTCCTGTTACTGAATGTTTTTACTGATAATGACATGTGCAGGATGCCTGTAACCAATTAAATGATCGTCTGGCTCCTCTGAAAAAAGAACTTCCGAATACTACATGGGAAGAATTGATTCTTGAAGCATATGTGAGAAGGATATCATTGTCTGCATCCGGATTTGCCACGTGAGACTTTTTTTTGTTATGTGGTGTTACATTTTCAAAACGTGCGCACGGCGTGCGAACGTTTTGAAATGCACGCCGTGCGCACGGCGTGTGTGTTTTCTATACGGTGTTACATTTTGAAACGTGCGCACGCCGTGCGCCCGTTTTGAAAATGTAACACCACATTATTGAAACTAAAGAACGGAAATAAATAGTCGTCAATGAACTGTTCTTAAATTAGCCGAAAGAAATCGATTAGCGAAGCTTATATTTGTCCGTTAATTTTTTTTAAAAAGACTCAAAAAGAATTTCAGAACTCCTTGTGAACCAGTCAATTTCACAACTGGACAAGGAGGAGAACTCTTCCCTTATGCCGTTTATGGTACTGCCTTCTGTGAGGTCGAAATCGATTGTCTCACTGGAGATCATCATGTACGAATACGATTTCCAATCGATAATTTGATATTTTAATCGATAATTTGAAATTTTAATCAATAATTGATTGATCTTATGAATCTCAGTTACTGCGCACTGAGATTGTGATGGATGTTGGGGATTCGCTCAATCCCGCTATTGATATTGGTCAGATCGAAGGAGCCTTTATTCAGGTATACAATTTATATGGAGTTTTGTCATGTCTGAGAGGAGCTAAAAAGAGCTGACATGGAGTATAAACTAGGATATTGTGCAGACAGCATAAAGTAACACTCAAAAAGACTTCACAATTTTGTTTTTGATGTAATTTTTTTGTTGAACAAGTCTTATCTAAGGATGTGATATTAATGTTTTTGAAATTTCTCGTGATAGTTATTTTTACGGTTAACAGATTAGTGTTGTCTATAAGTAATGACCATGATTGTAGGGCTACGGTCTATACACTATGGAAGAGACAAAGATTCGTCCTGATGGAATACGGTTATCCAGGTCCTTTACTTTTTCTTAAATTATTACTTTACTTGAAATAAAAAAAAACCTAAAAATTACTCGATATGTGCATAAACAAGCGTTATGTCCCTTCAATGGCAAAGAGTGTTTGCCTTGTTTATCAAATTATTTTTTAATATAATTTAATTACATGATAATTTCAGAGGTCCGGGTGCATACAAGATTCCATCAGCTGATGATTGTCCAAGACAATTTTCTGTTCATCTCTTGAAGGGATCCTCTAATAAGTCGAGTATATTCTCATCCAAGGTTCAATTCTTTATTCACTAACACACTTTTATATTTTATTCAAGTCCGATGTTTTACAGTGTCCGGTGATGCTTTTTAGGTACAGTATCGTCTGAAAGTATTTGTTATTTTTCGAATAACTTTCTTCGTTTTCAAGCTATATACCCCAGATTTCTGTGGACGTGTATGACGTACCAAGCAATAATCTATGATATGATGGGAATCAATCGGTTGACGCTCATTTTGGAGCTGAACTAGAGATGCGAAATATCGTTCGTCCTAGTTGTATGATTGAAATGCAACATGTGTGAAATGCAACCCAAAATGAACGTCAACCAATTGATTCCCATCATATCAGACATTATTGCTTGGTACGCCACCTACGTCCTCCAAAAATCTGTGGCCAATAGCTTGAAAACGAAGAAAGTCAGGACGTTTTTTTTTTGGGGGGGGGGGGGGGGTACTTTCTGACGATACTGTAGTGTGGTTGATTTTTATATTAAAGGATAAAACTGAATGCCCCATTAATCAACATCAATCAGAAATTGCACGGTTATGAAATTGTGTTGAAACATATAATATAAGGATGGTCTTTTTAAGTTTGCATGTTATCTCTTTGTATTAGAGTGCAATAGCATGATTTTTTCATGATGTAATTATATTTGAATGAATTACAGGCAGTAGGGGAGCCTCCCCTCTTCCTTGGTTCTTGTGCACTATTTGCTATTCGAGATGCAATCAAGGCACATCGAGAGGTATTACTCTAATACTTTAGTCATTCTATGAAGTCTAACTGCACTTTATCACATATAACTGAATTTGGTCATATCGGAGAGTCTTACAAGGGAAGTGTAAGAAATATCTTTTAGACCTATAGACGAAAGTATTTTTCCTCGATAGCTATAGGCAATATAAAGTCGGAACCAAAAAATCAGCGGCTGGCATGCACTTTCCGATTTTATATAATTAATCAAATTTTGTACATTCGAACGCGCTGTTTTCAGGCTGTGTATGCTATGAAATAAGAAACCCCTGATAGAGCCCTTGAGAGAGCAGTGAGAACGTGACGACGTGGTGTAGTGGTAGCGTGTTCTCTTCTTGATCACTATGTGGGTGGTTCGAATACACCTATGGACATTTTTCTTTTGCTAATTTTTAAACGTTCCGGACTTGTAATTTTGATCAGAAAAATTTTAAAAATCTTTTTCACAATTTTTATGTAGCTGTTGAACTTGAATTTCATCATTTAGGAAAACAAAAATAAAGCAACATCAAACTTTCTAAACTACTCTTCCTGTCCACGGGTACAATTAATCAGTGAGATTATTTATGAAATGCTCCAAATGTGAATGAATAGCCGATCGCAATACGGCAAAGTTATGGCCACAGATTTATGGCAAAATTATAATATTATGCCCGTTGATAGGTTTAGATTCACCTTTGAGACTTCACCGATGTCACCGTGAAAAGGAAGAGTAGTTTGGAAAATTTGATCAAACCTATTTGCAGAAGTTATCAAAGCGATATTCTTCCGTAGCAACTTGGTACATATAAGCTCTCTCCCAAAATCAAATTATCACTATGCTAGTAAACAAAATGTTGGACAAGATTTATTTTTTGTTTTCCTAAATGATGAAATTCAAGTTCAACAGCTACATAAAAATTCTGAAAAAGATTTTAAATTTTTTCTGTGGTGTGCCCAATCTGTCAAAAAAGATGCGAAGAAAGTTGCGAACAAAGTTCGCAACTTTCTTCGCATCTTTTTCTCTAAATCTCTCGAAATACACGCTCTCTAATTCTCTCTAACAAAAGTTGCGTCGAAAGTTGCGACGAAAAGATGCGACTAAAGTTGCGAACTTTGTTGCGAGGTCGGTTAGAGCAGACGAGTGTGCATTTGAAGAGGAGCAGAAAAAGTAAACGGAGCTTTACATAAAGTTGCGACGAAACTTGAATTTACAAAAGTGATAGTGTGATGGTGAAATTGTTATTACTCAACTCCTTATGAGTGTGTGTTCAATATGTTATAATTTTTTTAAAAGAAAACTCTTAATATTTATACAAAAACTGCAAAAGAAGTCGTGTGCGCGCTCACGGATTTTCGTTTGAACTCAAGCTAGAAGGGGCGGGGCGACTGTCACCAAACCCGTCTGGGGTTTGCCGAAGTCTTTAATACAAGTATATAAGCCCCTTACACATCAAAGGGGTAGGAGAGCCTTCGAATGAAAGTTGTGAGGAGAGGTGCGCCTAACACGTCTGGGGTTCGCCGTAGGCATTTTTACAAGTATGTAAACCCCTAGTCTATGTGAGGGGTAGGAGAGCTTTCGGACGAAAGTTGAGAGGAAAGTTCGCATCTTTCTGCTGAACTCTCGCTAGAAAGTTGCGAACTTTCTTCTGAACTTTCGATCGAAAGTGACAGATTGGACGGACCCCCACAGTATTCTGGTCCAAGCCATTTTTCTTCCAAAGCAAGACAAAGGAGAGACCATTGTATTCGAGAGAGTTTGTATGTTGAGCGGTCGTTCTTGCTTTGAAAGTCATGAGAACGCTGTGCCCCTGATCAAAATTACAAGTCCGGAACGTTTAAAAATTAGCAAAAGAAAAATTACCATAGGTGTATTCGAACCACCCACATAGTGATCAAGAAGTGAACACGCTACCACTACACCACGTCGTCACGTTCTCACTGCTCTGTCAAGGGCTCTATCAGGGGTATCTTATTTCATAGCATACACAGCCTGAAAACAGCGCGTTCGAATGTACAAAATTTGATTAATTATATAAAATCGGAAAGTGCATGCCAGCCGCTGATTTTTTGGTTCCGACTTTATATTGCCTATAGCTATCGAGGAAAAATACTTTCGTCTATAGGTCTAAAAGATATTTCTTATACTTCCCTTGTTAAAACATTTGTGAACAGTTGAAAATAAAACCACCGAGAAGATACTGTTCAATAAATCAGTAAAAGTATTTCAGAATTTTTCTACTGCATAGTTCAAAGTAGTAAATACAAAGTCGTTAATTGTCAATGATAAATGATTCGTTTAAGGCCCGTGGATGGAAGGGTTACTTCCGTTTCGATTCACCCGCAACTGCAGAACGTATCCGAATGACTTGCGAGGATGAACTAATCGATAAAGTGCCCGTCTTACCGAAAGATCGATCAACCTTCACTCCATGGGTGGTCGACTTGTAAATTATGATTGATTGTAATTGAATTATTTTTGCTTTGATAAATATATGTATTGATCTATAACAGATATTTGTTTTAGCCAATGGTTACATCGAATGTTATAAATATAATAATATTATTATTTAACGATTATGTCGACCATTGAAACATAGAGGAGAAGCTGATGATGGGAGGGAGTAAATATTGACTCTGAGAAACGAGGGAAGGTTTGTAGTGTACTACCCTTGGGGCCACACAACAGCACATTTAGGTACAAGAATGAAGGAGGAAAGATGAAGAAAAGAGACTGCTATGGCTAGGTAGATACTCTAAAGGAAACATAGGGAAGAAGGAGAGAAGGTGGATGAAGAGGAGAAATAGGGAGAGGGAGGAAGAGAAAGAGGGAGAGAAAGGGAGTGTGAAAGAGAGGAAGAAGATGAGAGGGTAGGGAGAGTGAGAATTAGAGATGCTGGGTGAAGGGAGTGTACTTCAAACCCATTTTACACGTTTCTTCTGCCATTTTTGTTTAATAATACACTTTTTTACTCGTTAAATGGAGATTTATTTTCACCAAATTATCTTTGGAGAAAGTAGGCACTGATGACTCCAACTCGTGATGTTCATTCATGTCTCGTTTGTGGAGTATCTACTACTATTACTCAATTAGGATTGAATGTGTGCAGGTATTATAGTATTATATTTATATTTTTCTTCTGTTTTTTGTGCATCATCAAGTGTATCAACAAGTAATGATACACTAATAATAGAAGTAATGATGTGGACATCAATGGAATCCCCTCGATAATTTGAACTTTTCTATTTTGACATGTATAAGTATTAAGAGAATATCGAGATTGTGTCGAATCCTTTAATTAGGTTCTCATTGATTTTTTTCTGGAAAAATATTAATTCAGAGCGTGTGCGGCCTTCTTTCGTAGAATTTCCCATTCGAAACGACGACTCCAATGCAGACAAGGGAAGAGGGAGTGTAAATTGGGTAAATTTTTTTGCATTTTTCTGGAATTTTTCAAGTTCATTATATTGTTTATTGTTTTCCTTAATGATACTCCCCGAGCTAATTGCTAATTGAACTAGCCACATTGGCAATATCCCATAGCACGCGTGTCGCGTAAGGTTCGAATAAACGGTGGCACATTGAAAAAGTCGAAAATGAGCAGAAGTCATTTTTCGGTAGTCCATATGGTCCCTAACAAGATAGCAAGAGCTTTTGTGCATAGACAAAGTTGGCAAATTTCGGCCTCCAAAAAGTTTGACGACGTCTCTTTACGTCAAAAATGAAGATATGCAAAAACGCTCGGGGCTACCTCTTAGTTACCATATAGACAACCAAAAAATGCATTAACATGTGGGGGTCAGAAAATGTGCCAACCACCCACGGATTTTACTCGATTCTTCAGTGACACGCGTGATAGAGAAAAAAGCGGGTGAGTGTTGCCAGAGCGAACAATTTTAAATTAGCTCGGGGGTTTAAAAATTCAATAAAAATCACGCGGTCTTTTTTTCATAGAAACATAAATAATTTGATATCATTAATACATTATCATTCTGTGAACATTCTGAATACAATGTTTGTTTGTAAAACGTGAACAAATGATTACGAATGACTAATATTAATTCAGTGGATGGTCCAATGTGCAAATTATGTCGATATGAGAGATGTATTCAATTGAAAATGGGTGAAGGAAATCGATCAAGAAGAAGAACACAATCATCAATAACGGATACTCAGTTGTTGAAATTATCAATAGTGGAGAAACAGGAATCGATTATTGAAAGAATTAACAAAGAATATGAGTATGAATTTTGAGAAATAACAAAAGCTAATTATATTTGTTCTTTTTGGACCCAGTCTTTCACTTTCTTTGGCTATTAAAGACTAGTTACAGTTGAGAGATTCAATAAACCGTAAATTATCACAATTGTTTTACATAAGTTCAAAAAAAATGAACAGAATTAATGTCGCTTCAATTTGATTTTTTCTGTTCGCAGTATATATCAAACTATAGTAAAATCGAATATTGTAGATTGGTTTCTGACCGAAGAAAGAAAGCCGAAGATGTATTAAGAACAAGCAACTATGATCTGAGAAGGCTTCCAGATATTGATGAGGTACAATGAAAGACTATTCACATTGGTAAAATGAGAAGAAGCCTCTGCCGTTCTTCCGCACTAAACTTTTTTTAGAATTTTTAGTTTAGCGTACCGTGTTCTCCTTTTTCTGTCGTCGTAGTCGTTAAAAAATTCAGTCGTTTCAAGGAGATCTACATAGCTGACAGACAATTTTGGAGTGGTGCACTCAAAATCACAGCCTACGAAGTCGTAGAATTCGCAAGGAAAGCCTTTCCAGAGTATAACGAACTTTCTAATGACGATCAGGTTAAGCATTAAAGAAACTCTCGGCTTTGACCTCAATCTCTCTCAATTAGAATATATTATATGAGAGAGTGTGATCAGAGCGGAGATGTTCGAATAATTTAATTGTTTTAAAACGCGCTCTCTGTAAGGGCGGAGGGGGGAGGGCACAAAGTTTCAAAATCATCCTAGACCGTTCATATTTGGTGGTTAGAGTCCCTAGGGGTGGGATACACTTCAGCCAAAAAATTGACTCGAAATATCGATTTTTGATCTACCAAAAGTGAAAATTTCAAACTGATTTTGTCCAATCGTGTCATATATCATTCGAAAGAGCGTTGAAAGTTATGTAAAACTGACAAGATTCAAAAGATTTCGTTCATTAGTTTTTGAGAAAACTCCGCTTTTATGAAAAATGGCCAGATTTTTTTCCTTTCATTAAATAGCAGACCACATTCCTATCATTTCCAGGCTCTGCGCAGTTGATATTTTATGTAAAAATGGATGGGCTATCCGAATATCACAACTATTTTTACCATCTCCAAACTCAAACACGTCATATTGGCAAAAAACGAGAGTCTTTTAACGCCCGAATCATCGACGCAGGTTCGAATCCTGCTGCGGGTGAAAATTTTTGCAAACTTTTTTTTGTTCCTTTCTGACCTCTAATCAACTTTTCCCATATTTTTAGACTGTTTAAAGTGGATTTCAGATCGAACAATATCTAAATTGCGATGTTCTGAAAGTGTAAGTTGCTTTTGAAAAATATTTATATTAATAAATACATTTGAGACATCAAGCACAACCATCGTCATCATTTGAATCATCTTCCTCAACAGAGTTGACATCGGTAAGTTCTCCATCCATCAATTCAATTGTTTCTTCCATGTTGAAAATTTCATTTATGTTGTTTCTGATGGAAGTGACCACAAGATCAGCATCAGATATCAACGCTTCATCATCAATTGCATCAACTTCGTTCGTATCCAATTCAATCAACAATTTCCTCCATTCTGTATCGAAATTTAGTTCATCGTTCTCCTCATCGATTGTAGAACGTTTTGCTCTGATTCCACTTTGCCTTTGTCAATGTTAACAGATGCCATGGTTCTTGCAGATTTGATGCGACTATAATATGAGCTGATCTGGCGAGCACTCAACCTTTCTTCGGGCGAAAACATTCTCGAGCCATCCTGGTTTAACGATTCACGCAATCTTTTCTCACCATCTTCAGCTGACACTTTTGTTCCCGAGTCCCTCATCGAATAGCTTGATGACAAAATCCTTCGCCTTTTCAGTTTATCGAGTTGCCAATTTCTTCGTCTTGAGCGCGTATCCCTGCTCAACAACATGGAAGAAACAATTGAATTGATGGATGGAGAACTTACCGATGTCAACTCTGTTGAGGAAGATGATTCAAATGATGACGATGGTTGTGCTTGATGTCTCAAATGTATTTATTAATATAAATATTTTTCAAAAGCAACTTACACTTTCAGAGCATCGCAATTTAGACATTGTTCTATTATAGAATTAAAACTGTCCGAACAATACAAATTCCGCTGTTTGCCGCGCAATACTCAGACTCCGCCCACTTCTTCGCGCGACATACCTTTTTCTCTTAGTTTATCGAATTTTATGGCATTTCCTCATCATTTCACAGGACTTTCAATAAAAATAAAATTATATGCATTGAAAAAACGTTCGAAAAAACCTTCCGAAAATTTGGAGTGCGTTTTTTTTTCAACGGTGGAGAAGTTTACTATATTCGGCATTTGGCGCAGTGTGTGCAAAACTTTTGTAATTCTATAATATCTGAAATCCACTTTAAACAGTCTAAAAATATGGGAAAAGTTGATTAGAAGTCAGAAAGGAACAAAAAAAAGTTTGCAAAAATTTTCACCCGCAGCAGGATTCGAACCTGCGTCGATGATTCGGGCGTTAAAAGACTCTCGTTTTTTGACAATATGACGTGTTTGAGTTTGGAGATGGTAAAAATAGTTGTGATATTCGGATAGCCCATCCATTTTTACATAAAATATCAACTGCGCAGAGCCTGGAAATAATAGGAATGTGGTCTGCTATTTAATGAAAGGAAAAAAATCTGGCCATTTTTCATAAAAGCGGAGTTTTCTCAAAAACCAATGAACGAAATCTTTTGAAACTTGTCAGTTTTACATAACTTTCAACGCTCTTTCGTATGATATATGACACGATTGGAAAAAATCAGTTTAAAATTTTCACTTTTGGTAGATCAAAAATCGATATTTCGAGTCAATTTTTTGGCTGAAGTGTATCCCACCCCTAGGGACTCTAACCACCAAATATGAACGGTCTAGGATGATTTTGAAACTTTGTGCCCTCCCCCTGGGGTGGGATACACTTCAGCCCGCTGTTAGGGAGAGTGCGTTTTAACTATACCCATGTTTAGCATCTTCTCTTCAAGCCTTTCCTACGTGCTTTTGCTATAACTGAGGCCTATTGGAGCACTTATAAGTACTTCTCGAATACCAAGCATGATCAGTTCAGTTAATATAATATTATTTTTAATAATTTCGAAAAATAGTTCATAATATGTATTTTTTAAATTAAAGCTAGTTCGCGATAACAGATCGTTACAGTTTGATGGTATCCCATACAAGCTGCTTTGAACAGAGTTCAATGGCTGAATATGTTAAGAATAACACATCGATTGAGATGAAGAACGAATTGATTCAGTTTGTTATATTATATATTCATATGTAATGAGTAAAGCACAACATCTACTTTCACTCTACTGCACCTTCTGAAAAGATTGAAAAGTTCTGAAAGAATGTCATTCAACACAGATTCATATGAAGAAGAGATATATGAAACACATTCTCCTTCTATCGTTAATAGAAGTACTTCTATTAGAGAAGGTTAATTTCTTCAGCTCCGTAGAATGGTACGACAAAGAGAATAAACGAGTGATCATGCCTGTTCTGCTCAAAGCAAAATTGACAGAAACGGAATATCGATCCATATTGTGCCTTGGAATGTGGCAGTTAGGTAAATACTTTCATAAACATTAAAGAATATAAGAAAGATAGTACTTTTTATGTAAAAAATAAATCGATGGGATGGTTTAACGGGATCGAATATTTTTGATGTCACAGCCCTTAAAGGCAGACCCCAAGCTAATTTTACTCTCCGCATTGGCAATACTCTCTCGTAGACAAAGAAAGCGAGAGAGTATGGCCAGAGCGGAGAGGTTCAAATTTGCTTGGGGTATCGCTTTAAATTCTCTTTATTAAAGATGGTTGGTCTTCAATTCCCGAGAATATTCTTCGTTTATCTGAGAATATTCGAAAAGAGATATTTAATGATCTCAATCGATATTATATTGAAGAGTTCAAACTAAATGAATATTCAGTCAGATTAGGAAACCTCATGTCTGCTTCTTATGCCATGAAAGTTAGTGAGTTTAAATACAAAAAAATTTCATTCGCATTTACAATAAACATATATTATACGTTTATCGTGCACTTGATCTGTTTATGATCTGTCTCCAGATTCAGTTATCTATGTTTATTAAATATTTGTGAAGATCTTATAACTATATCTGATAACATAAATCCTTTAAAGGAAGTGATATCTCTGATCACAGAACAACTTCGTCTCAATGCCACTGTATTTAATCTATATTCTTCCGATGAATTCATGAAGCAATTAGCGAATGTTGGACCCAATTCCCAACTTACATGATCTCTGTAATGTTAGATTGTTACGTCATTTATCCTTGGTATATTTACAGTGTACTTTAGGAATAAAGATATTGGCTTTTAATATTATCTTTCCATGAAAGTCAACGACATATAATAGTTTATTCTTTCACCATCTACATCACCATTTTCGCATAAGTTCAAACGTTTAAACATACATCTGCACGATATTATATATCGCTGACGCGAATGTATAATTCAAAATGAATTGAGTAATAATGTGAATTTCCATTGTGTTTCAAAGGAATACTATCCTCGAGGAGCTTTATTACCCCATACATTGGCACACTTTAGCACATTCATTATAGATATTATGATATGTGGAGAGGTAGCAAACAACCAGAAATTGAACAAATTTTGGCCTATCTAATGATAGGAATGAAAGACTGCCCATTACTCTTTCACTTGTGAATTCAATGCTGTACACTAACAATTTAGATATTTGCAATGATCAGAATTCTTTGAGATTAGATAACGAATAGAGTAATTTTGCATGATAGGCAAAGACCACGAGTACAAATCTTTTAAGACAAATGTATTTCAGAAATACAGATCCACGAATTTGTTTCTAAAATAAAAATGTTCCGATGTTGTGATTAGATGAGAGAGTATTGAGTGCTAGAAAGAAGGAAGAAGAGAGAAACAGAGAAAAGGAGATAGACACTACAATATTTTATTTTTCTCTCGGATAATCGTTCGTTGTAATAACATGCGCATAGATAAGACATGATATCAATAAAATATTTAATTATAAAAATCAGATGAAGAAAGTTTTTTTTTTAAATGAGTACTAACGTCACTAAATGTAGACATATGAGCACATATGTTGGGGAATCTACAAAAAATTTTTTCTTTTTCGAACCATTGTAAACTGTGCGAGCACACTAATTTAATTTAATTTATCTTACACTGAATAAATGTGACAACAAGTGACAAATAAATACGGTGAATTATGTTGAGGCGAAGGAGATTGAAGGACAGTATATACTCGGTTTTGCGTTCAAAGATCATATCAGATTAGATGTATGTCAGGGGCCTAATAACAAGCGGGAAGAGGAATGTTTTGTGTCAGTAGAGACGGACTATTGTATTCTTTCTGTGTATATCTCTTACAATCTTCTTAACAATCTCCACTCTCTCTCATTATTTCTCATCCCTCTCTATCTGTCAACACTCTCTCTCTTATCGTGTCTATGTCTACTATTTGCGTACAATCGATCGATCGCTATTTCACCCATATGATTTCAATAGTATTGCAACGAGTCAATTACGTTATTTAAAAAAAGTGTTATACCATAGATGGTGAAAGATTAATATCTTTGGTGTCATTTCATAAAATAGTCGTTTGGCTCTTACTCATTTTGCGTTCCATTTCCCATTTTTCTCCAAAAATAGAGAACTACCCGATGAAGAGATCATTATATAGCTGACTTCGATCTAAGTATTTTATTAAAAGATCAAACTCTGAGAGTGAGTTTAGTCATTGAGACTCATCCTTTGACATTCGTGTCCTGTGATCTATTCATTCAATATGTGTACACGATTGATAGAACCTTCTTAGATTATTGATCTTCGATTCCATCTCGTTGTATGTCAAATCAACCCTTCAACTGTCTGGTTTGTCAGTCACAAATCACATCGACAAGACTGGGAATAGAAGCATGCAGGCAAATTCAAACCAAGGAATAATTAATATTATCAAGAGCAATTTTAGGGCATGTGCCTCGTTTTTCAAGAGAACAGTCGTGTGTAGGAAAGTGTATGTGTGTCGACAAGGAAATCAACAGTGTGATCTTAGCAAAAGTATGTCATTTATTATATCTACGTAAAAATTATTGTGAGACTCTCTCATCTGCAATTGCATGTAGCTACAGAGGATACAAATTTTGAACTCTAATTATTATGGACTTTCTATAGAAATGTGTAGAAGATGTCGATATGAGAAGTGTCTTGATGTTAAAATGGATATTGGATTGAAGAAGATAATGGGAGAAGATCTTCTCATTCCCAATATAGTTAAAATCATTCCTTCTTCATCTCCCAGTACGCAGACACTTCTACAGAAAATATCACGGGAATACAAGTATGTTTACTTTCTCAAAACAAGAAAAAAAGTGAATTTATTTGTTTACCTAATCTAAAATTTTGATTCTGTCCATCTACATATCTCTATCAGAGAAACACTGTGGGAGAGTGTGCATAGCTTCAATTTTCATAGATTTTTTTCATTTTTTTTCTCAGATTGTGTGTGGATCGTCGTCGTAAGGCTGAAGAAATTCTTCGATTGACTGAATATCCAGAATTGAAAAGGATTCCTCATCCGACTATGGTATGGTAAAAAATAAAGGATAACAAGAGAGATTGTGTAAACAGTGGAGACTTTTATCATTATTTCTTTTCTTTTCACAACTTTGAACACTTCATATGTATGTGATTGGGCTTTTTTTTGGTTGACCACTTTTTTTCATAAAAATCAGTGTAATCTTTTTAGTCATTATACATGTGCTCGGTAAAATTCGAAGCAGATTCATTTCGAATAACTGCTAGAGGAATAAATGAATTCGTGATTAAATCTTTCCCTGATTTCGGAACTTTATCAACTACCCATCAGGTTCTTGTATAACATCAATATTTATTTATGAAATTAATAAGTTTAGAATCTTCTTATGAAGTCGTTTGTGGCTCCTTTCTCATTAATTGAATCTTACTATTTGACAATTCAAAATGACACAAGCATGCGTTAGTACGTTTCATTTTTATTTTTTTTGCATTGTTGTTAATGAATTTGGTCAGTTTATGTGAAATATAACTATCGTTCACTCTATCGCAGAAATATGACTTGTATTGACCCAGTACATTTTCAGTTTCATGATTTCATTGACTACATGTATGGATTTGGAAGATTACGAGAGTAACAATTTTAGTGAAGACTTGAAAGAGAAAGGAATGAAGAATGATTTATATGGGTAAGTAGTAAATAATATATATTTAACTAGGATATACATTTTACTTTTATCCTACGCAAGTGAATTGGGGAAACACATCCACTCTGAAAAACTTAAATGAAAAATGAACGTGAGAAAAGAACATGAAAAATGCAAAAAAATCGGAAAGTTGTGACGTTTTGCCAAATTTTGTCACAATTTATTGCATATGTTTCACTTTTCTTCGTATGTTTCAGTACTATGGAACACTACATGAGACAATCAATGTCTTTAACACTTCCTTCTCTTCAAAAAGCTAATCTCACCATGACTGAATATCATGCACTCATATCTCTATCCATGTGGAGCCTAGGTATTTTTTCTACTATTTATTTTATTATAATATTTAAAATTATATTTGTCTACAGATCATAATCAATCATTTCCAACGGTTATTCATCGAATTGCTGATAAGATCCGAAACGAAATATTTGTTGATCTTCATAGATATTACAAGGATGAACTGGGATTGACTGATTATTCAGTGAAGATGGGCAATCTCATGTCTGTTATGCATACTATGAAGGTAGTTTTCATTTTAATAACGTAATATGTTCCTATCTGACTCATATACAAACAAGTGAAAGAGAGAATGATCAGATCGGAGATTTTAAAGTTTTTAAATCGGTTAAAATCGCTCAAATTTAGGAGGCCACAGCACTTTTTCAAGAGGAAATTCGAATGTACATAACTATCTTTGAACTGCAATCGGATGATGATTTCTTACGGGAAATATTCTAGTGCACACACATCATTCCAACATCATCCCTTCCTGTGGGGACATTAAATTGCACAGCGTTTCAGCCCTGTGGGGAGAGCGGAAATAGAATTTTTGGCAAGATGCCAATAATGCACATCAACTGAGGGGGCGGAGTCTCTCTCCTCCGCGCCCTTGCATGCGTCGCGTGTCGCGTCGCGTGTCTCTAACTGTCTGCAGTCTCTCTCGCCTCTCTTTGTCTCTCTTTTTCTCTCGTCGCCTCGCTAAATTCCGCTCTCGAAACGCTGTGAATTGTCTGTATAAAAAAGATAATGAATAATAATATTGTATTGTGCTACGGAATGAACATTACATATTACCTACAAAATATAATACTTATATTAGGACACTTTGTTCCTCAATGGGGCACCATAAGAATAACCGTGAACAGCGGAAAAAAATAGTTAAGAAAAAGAGCTACATATGCAGTGGTACACGTTAACATTTTCTAAATGAATGTCAATTGGAATATGGAGAAGAAACTATCGATCAATAGCGGTTGACTACCATAACTTTCTACAGTAATTTTTGATCCATCTGGGGTTCATACTCGAGACCCAACACACTCCAAAATTGAAGTTGACAGACATCGCAAATCTCGATCCGTCTCGCAAATGTTACACCTCATAACCCCCCCCCCCCCCCCTAAACCTGTGAAGTTGATTCTCCTATCAAAGGACAATATAGTTTCCCTTATTGCAAACATCACGTGAACCATTACCGTGAATCATTTCATAACAATCTATTTTTCTCTCTCATATTGATCTTTCTATCTCTTTCTCTCTTTATGATCTTTCTCCATTTCTCTTTCGTTCTTTGGTTCGATCTCTCTCTCACTCTATATCACTATATTTCACTCTCTCACCCTTGTCACACTTCTCTATGCTCACTATTGATTCATACACACGCAACTCTTACGTTTCCTTTTCTCATCAATTCTCATCGTACTATTTGTAATCATTCTGTGTGTATCTAGTTTGGTTGGATATATCTCGCATACTCATATACCTCTCTAGATTGAAATACGAACTTAGCACACATAACGGAATATTATATTTCCCTTCTTCCTCATAAGTCCTTACGAGTATCACTCTAGGCATATTATAGTAATAAAACATTAATAATAAATGAAGAATAGATGAATATCGTTCCTACTCTCCCGTGTCTTGTATGTACCGCTCCGACAAAGTCGACTCATTTTGGCATCGAAGTATGCAGGTATTCATTGTCAGTTGTGTCTTTCATTGGTGTCATGATAAATAAATATGTATAATATCACTTCTAAATTGTTTAGAGCCTGTTCCTCGTTCTTCAAAAGAACTGTAACGTCAGGGAAGATGTACACGTGCAGACAAGGAAATATGAATTGTAATATTGTGAAAAGTAAGCAAGTTTGCCATTTAAGAATGAAACGAATGCAATCAACATTTGTTAATCGTGTTCTGTGAGAAAAACCCTATGCTTTATCTCACTATATATGTAGTTAATCTTGTTAGCAAGATAATTAGTTGTATGCTCATATTCATGAATAAAATTGAATTTGTCTATTTTTTAACTCTTTCAGATGATCCTTACATGTGCAGACGGTGTAGATTCAATAAATGTTTAGAATTGAAGATGGATGAAGGATTGAGGATAAGAGAAGAGGAGACAATGCCATCCACTTCAGATGGACAAACTATCCTACAGAGGATCACCCACGAATACATGTATATATCTACTATATTGTTCAAGGAAATCGAAATCGTAGCTACTGTAACAAATTATCAAATTAAATAAAATTATTATCCTTTTTTGAGCACTTTAATCCGAAAATCAACGAAAATGCTTCCAAAATCAATCATTATCAATAAAATGCGCCCGCAACATTGTTTGCAATCCATAAACATTGATATTAAATTTAAAAACATTTCTTAACATTTTCCACCTGAACTTCTGAACAATACTTTTTTCCGCATTTTCCAAGTTCTGCATTATATTTGGGCTGTAAGCAATACAACGGATTCACTTGTTTCATTACATTTTCTTATTTAGGGCTTCAATTGAACGAAGACGACAAGAGGAACAAAAACTACGATTGAAACATAATCTAAAAAGACATCCTTTTCATACTCTGGTAATAAATATCTGTTATCAGAATTAATGTTATTCCTTTTACTATCAATACTAAACGAAAATCAATGATAAGAACTTTAAAATCGATATTTAGGAGATTTACATTTCTACATTAGAATTTGGTGAAGATGTTTCAAAGATATCCATAGAAGAAATGGTTACATTCGTACAAAGAGCCTTTCCTGAATATGACCAAATGTCTACAGAAGATCAGGTAGAAAGAAAGAAGGACAAATAATGAAAATAATGAAAGAGTGTACGCATCGAGAGTCGTACAATGATACTATTTTTTGGTATTGTGTCAAAATAACTATCGTTTCAGTCCCATATGTTCAAATCCATAATCGCTCCATTCTGTGCCATCGAATCCTTTTACTTTTCCATGAAGATCTTCTACAGTGATAGGACATAGTACGGCTTTTGGTTTTGCTTTCAATTTACATTTGTTTCATTTTTCAGCTTCATGTCATCTGTAATTTCATGTGTACAATTAGACCAAATCGAAAATTTTGTATCTGAAAAAATAGTGAAGAGTGGAATGAAAAAGGACTACATGGAGTATGTTCTTTTAGAAAGTTTACTAGAGGCTTTATCCACGATGGTTGACAAAAGCACGAAGTGTAGATGGAATAATTTTACTTATTGCGCACTGATTGCTCTCATTGTCAGAAGTTGCATTTATCAGATATACGATTTGTCGACCTTCTTGGATATCTACATAGAAAGTATTCAGAATCGTCACACATTACTTAGGGGAGTACATGGCTCTAGTCACTCCGACTCTCGCTAAGGCCAATTTTACTGAAGTAGAATATCACGCACTCATTGCTTTGACAATTTGGGATTTTGGTAAATATAAATAAACTATTTTATTAAATAGATAATATTTTAGATACCAATCGGCACATGAACGATCACATTTATGCCGTGGGTGATGGTATACGTCGAGAAATACTAAATGATCTTCATAGATATTACACAAAGGATCTAGGAATAACTGATTATGCTGTAAGAATCGGCAATCTCATCACATCGTTTTATGCTGTTAAAGTGAGGTGTATTCTATTGATTTCAGATATAAGCTACATCAAGTAAATTTAAAACTCTTCGCTCTGACACAACTCTCTGGCAGACCATTGGTGCGTGTGAGTGTGCCCAGAGCGGAGTGTTTCAGGGTGTTCATTTAACGAATCATAAAATATTCCATTCAGGAAGCAATATGCCTGTTCGAGGAAGAAACTCGTCTATGTCTAACAATGTTTGAACACTCCGATCTCGATGAGAAAATGATGCAATTGTTCCTAGGCGATTGATCTCATATTTTTAATTTAATAATTATCGTAATAAAGTATGTAGTGAATCACTTTGTCTTCAAAAACAATTAACATGAAGAAATACAAAAATAACGAAGGTTTGAAGGCTTACAGTAGGATTGTGGGATCCGGCACATCAAATCGCGAGCACGCTCGAATTACCGTATACTTCTTGTGGAATATGGCATTATTGAGGGAAACTTACAACTTGTTACTTGTTACTTGTTACTTGGAACTTGTTAGATTGAAATATTTTTTACTGGAATTAAATTTTATTTAAGTAGCGATTTAGCTACAAACAACGTGTGTCACGAGGAGGGTCACACTGAGAGCAAACTTGCCCAAATATGGGGTAATCGTTACCCAACAACGTGTATCGGGGTATCCATTTGCCCATATTTGGGGTATTCTGATTACCCGTGCATTTTGGAGAGCCAGATCACCCATTATTTTGATAAATATATAAATAAATTATAGTGGAATGCTAGTTAGATCAACACATCATGTCACCCTTGATTCGATATAACCTTTCCTCTTTATTTGCATCTAATTTGTTCTCACCAAAATTAACGCAAGAAGCTGGATTCAACAGTTGGGGTAATCGTTTGCCAGGCAAATGGGGGTGGGTAACGATTTGCCAGGTAAGTTTGCTCTCAGTGCATGTCGTCATTTTGTAATGTGAATTTGAGTACATTCAATTATATGAGTGTATTTGAATGTTTAACTATTATATGATCTATTTCAATTTTAATGGTCTCTAACACATGATTAGTTAGTGTTGTACACCATTCAATCCATGTTTTTCTTCCTACGTTCTAGTCTAGTCATGTTGTGTGCTAAAGTGTACTCTCCAATGATTACATTCACTCGACCTCACTACCTTTTCACTTCTCCATCCCAACTCCTCTCCCTCTTCTTAACCCTTTTTTATTCATTTAATTGTTCATCTAATTATTCTAAGTGTCTAATAAGATTTTATCTGTAATGTTTGATCATTAACAACTGAGTCGTGATTTCAACAAAATATACTTTATGTATGATTGTAGTAATATAAGTTACTCTTACATTATGAATATAGATTATGAAGACATCAGAGACATTATATAACTGTTCAGAGAATAATCGATTATTAATTATTAGAAATGAAGAATAAGAGTAGACGATGTCTATTGTACACTCATCCTTTCAATGTCTACTCACTTCTCTCATCCCTTTCATTGTCATTATGTAATCTCATAAAAGATCTTTCCTCTTTTAATATGATCCATGTTAATGTCGAACAAAATTTTTTGAATTTGAAATTTATTGATTTCTTTTCAACTGCTCCCTCTATCTATTCGAATGTTATCTATTATAGTGTTAATGTTGTTTGGTCACTATATATGTATGTATATCGATCACATTCATTTCTCTAATTTCACCCTCATCTTTATAACAGTAATCTCTCACTTCCTTTTAACGAGAATGGAACATTTCCTTGTTATTATGGATGATGAGTGATGTTTGTTACTTGTTTCTTCATCGGTCAATGATTTCTAATTATATAAAGTCAAATCATGCTGACAAAAAGATCATTAATGATGGAGAAGCACCATTTTTAACTCCTTCAGATACATAACTTTTCTGGTCATTTACAATGTCTTCTTGAGAGAAAAAAGAAAGAAATACAAACAAAAGAAAAAAAGTACATTACGTGTTTTTTTTCAGATTCGAATGAGCACACGATCGTGTTTGATTTGTACAGCACCTACAAACTATGCACATTTCGGAATCGATGCATGCAGGTATCTAAAAGTACACAGTATTCTAATTTCATTCTCTTCTCTTTTCACTATTTTATGTATTTCTTTTGTCTGGGAGAAAGTGTTGTCTGAACCAAATTATCTTGAGATGGAAGGGTTACAGATCATAGCTAACAATTCTCTTCACCCCATTATCTATATCATAATAGTACCGGCAACCATCTTCTAATCATTCATTTCAGAGCTTGCGCTGAATTTTTCAAACGAACCCTCACCACTAAAAAGAATTATGTGTGCAGACAAGGAGACAAAAAATGTCAAATAAAAAAGAGTAATTTTTTTAAAATTCTTTACTAATCTGATTATACGTTCTATCTATCGATCTGCCTTAACACTTAGGCCAATGTCATGTCTTTCTTTTTAGTCAATTACAAAAAAATAAACGTCAATAAATTAATATAATTTCAAAATTTAAGATGAACGTTTCGTTTGTCGTCGTTGTCGATTCGATCGATGTCTCACATTAGGAATGACTCTCGATGATCCTAGAAAGAGTTCGAAACGTCTTCAATCCATCAATTTTGTCCGACAAGACCCTGTGATCGTACCTTCTACATCGAAGATGGAACAGAAATCAATACTCAAGAGAGTATCGGAGGAATACAAGTATTCTATTACGAATTATTTGCTTGGAATGAAAATTTATTTACCGTGATGTGACGCTCATGAAGTTTTAAAATGTGAGGAACTATTGTATTTTGCCAGTATGAGTAATTTTTCACAGCGTGGGGCTCCGCTTTGGTCAAACTCACTCAAGTTCTGTGAGTGTAGGAGAGTGTTCGAAGAGTGGAGATTTAAATGATCATAGATTATGCCTTTAAACAACTACGATGAGATTACAGTGCATCTGCGGAACGTCGTCGTATTTGTGAAATAGCCATGCGACCAGTTTCATTATTGAGACATGTAAGAGTTCAAGAGGCTACGGAGGTGAGAAAGTACTTAGAAACTATAACGTATTTGTTAGAGATCTTATGGAGAATACTTCAATGAAGGCACTAATATAAATATGTCTAAAATGTTAAGAGAGTTTTTCACATAGTGAATTCTAAAACTATTGTTAGTTTATGAAAAATATGTAACGATTCAGGAAGTGTACTTGGCAACTTTACCGCATCTGATGGATGTTCTTCGTATGTATGTCACTGATTACATGAAATTCGCCACTAATTTATTTCCCGTATTTGGTAACTTCTCGAAGGATGAACAAGTATGACTATTCAATTATTCAAATCATTATCAGTAGGTATAAATAGATAGATATACAGCAAAGTTCTCTGATTCAAGCTTCTATGAAACACTGACTAGCAAGATAATTGAATTTCTAGTTCGAGCGAATATATTAAACATAATATATTTTACGAATATGTTAGCAGTAAATTTCATTGTAAACCTCTAATGAACATATTCATCGGTTTTTTGATTAGTCGATTGGCCACTTTTCTTTAAGTTTTTTAAGTTCTAAATTTTCTTTTGATATTCAGCTCATAATGCTTCGATGTTTCGCTTCTCGATTATATATGATCGAACAGCAGTTTATGTCTCCGAAAATATTCCCTGCGGAGCTAAACAAACGATAGTGAGTATTCATTTGTCTCTTCATATCTTATCTGACCTAAACCATCTTCAAATATTCTATTCATTCATTTTCATGGATGGAAATCAATAATAATCAATAGCAAATAATCGCGGAAACATTCGTCGACCAATACCCTAAGTTCATTACGTCAAAAACAAACTTACTCCTGTGTTGTTTGGTAGGCAAAGTATAAAATGCAACAGTACAGCCCGGTCGATTTTTGTGCGATGCGCGGCAGCGCTTTTTGCGTGTATCATTTCAGCAAAATATGAATAATTTTTGATTCTCAAAAAGATTCCGTGATAAAAGTTCTTTTAATGACAAAAGAAATGAAAATAAAAATTTTTATTAATTAGAAAAAAACAACAACTAATAGGCAAATCTCGCTGGTCCGAAAATGATGGGTACGAATTTTCTGGAAAGGTGTTATGTATTTGGCATGATCTTTGTAAGTTCTTTTTTAAGTTAACAGTACCCATCATTTTCCAACTATTGCTTTTTTATACCGGAAACTAACGATTAAAACATTTGAGAATAGAAAATTATTCATAGTCTGCTTAAATAAATGATACCGGAAATGATATCATCTTGAGAAACAGTATTTGATTAAACTTATGAGCACAAGGACACCGGATCTCTTATGTGCGTTTTGCACGGCAAGAAAGGAATTTTTGTTTAAAAAAAAGAAAGGAATTTTCCAATTTTAGGTTAAAAAGAATTACAGAAATTTTCAAATAAACTGTATTATATATTTTGTTTGAGTTGCATGTCGACCATGACTACGTGTACGGATAGAAACAATTACTCTTTCTTCATTACAAATGGAAATGAAGAAAGAAAACATGTAAATGAAGAAGTCTTGAAGTAAGTTCAACTTTGAATGAACTGTTTCATAATCTCTGAATGTCATACGATTGTTCTCATTGACAGAGTAGCTTCCTATTGTTCAGAATGTTCATTGTCAGAAAACACGTGGTTAGACATTTAGGGAGATTAATCTAAACAACTTCAAAAGGGAAGTTCTAACATTAACATGTTTATTGTAGATCTATGGAGTATTATACTCAGAAGTTCATCGATATAATCTGTCCGATTCGAACGAAAACAAAACCAACGGATATAGAGTATCATGCACTCTTCGCTCTTACCATGTGGGATTTTGGTAAGCTACTTTTTCGAAATAATTATCTTAATAATGACCATAGATAACGTACGATAACAAGGATTCGCAAAACGATGAAAAACTATGAAAATATGTTCGTACATTATTATTTATCTCCTCTTTAGGACCTGCCCCACCAATATCTGAGAAGATTCAAGAAATCGGAGAAAAAATTCGTCACGAAATTTTTGAGGATCTTGGGCGATATTACAGGGAGGAGATGAAATTGGAAGATTACTCCGAAAGAATGGGAAATCTATTGTCAGTGGAATTAGCTATGAAGGTAATATTATTATATTATACAGTTATACCATGAATATAAACAATTAAAAACTGTCAATGAACTATTTTAAACTAGTATATTTTCTAATAAAGTTAAATATTTTTAACCGATTTCTGAACAAATGGCGAACAAACAATCGAGACACTTTAAAATATTTTTCACAAATTTTTGTTCATTATTTTAGGAAGCGAGTTCTCTGTTAGTCGAGGAGATTCAAACTTACAATCTCTTCAATCTATGGAGTAATCACACTTCGTTTCTTCAAGTTATTGTTCAAATCTCCCTATAATCTCTACATTATTTTGTCATTAACTTTATTACTCAATTGAATACGAGTAAATCCTTCATATGTATTCACATCATTCCTATTTCTTCCAAGTTCAACAAATGATATCGATTTGTTCTCCTTCTTGGACATTAAAGATTGAGAAAATGTTCATGTAAATCCCTCACATCTCTCTTGTAAGGATTAAAGAATAAGATAATGCGAATAATAACGATGTATGCCTTTAGTATATTTTATATCTATCATTTCAACTAGTATGCGGATTTTTTCAAATGATCCTTCACAAATAAAAAGAGATTCTTTGTAGACAAAAGGAAGATTGAAATGTGGTACCAAAAGGAGTAAGAATCAAACTTTGTTTGAAAAGAAGAAATAATTTTGGGAAGCGACTTCCCTGCTGGTCGAAGAAATCCAACCAATAACCTGCCTATTCGGTCTATAGACCAATCACGCTTTGTATATTCAAAAAAGCCTTTCAGATCGGCGTATTATAAATGAAATATTATCTATGCTATACATATATTCCTTGAATTATCTCATCGGGAACCACAACTTCTTATTCATTTCTAGTTATCCATTTGATTTGCATCGATTATGTGATCGACTACGTATAATCTAAGGATGAATCATGTTTCCTCTCTCGTGCTAAAATGTGTATGTGTTGTAGTTGACTGATAGGAGACGAAAGAGTACACAAACATAAGAGACGCCATAGGAATGGATAGAGAAAGAGAGTAATTGAAAGAGTGTAGCCAACCCATTCACGTGTTTGGTGATCTATTCCATAATGACTATGACTGAAGTCTCTCAAAACAAAACAATCATGGAGAATCTGGAGAAGGTTAGTACTAATTTTGTCGCCTGTTTTATTTTTTTTGTGTTTTCTCGATGAGAGTGTAATGATCAAACATCACTGGTCTTTTCTTCGTTGAAAACTTTATTTTCTCTCTGCAAACGCTGAGAGATCGTGCTTGAACTACTTAGTTTCTGACCTTTTAAACATCTTCCGTAACTTAAAAACCTTTTGAGATCAAATGAAAGGTTATTATTCCTTCATAGGATCGTCGATGTCTCATATGTGGTGGTCCTTCACGATACTTTCATATGGGAATTGATGCATGCAGAGCCTGTACTATATTCTATCGGTAACTTTATTATTTATTTTTATGAATACCATTTGTATTTATTTTTTTCTTTGTTCACAATAATATTTTAGAATTAGTGACATAGAATCGTGATAAGCCTTATCGTATCTTATCTTAATAGGATGATTGATAACGAATGAAAGAGATGTTATAGATTAGATTAAGTTTGTGCGAAATAGATGTGAAATATTCGTAGTTTTGTGCCGAGATATACGCATACAATTGACACAAAATTGCATAAAAATGATTAAAATGTATAAAAGGATTATAAAGATGCATAAAATGTTTCAGACGGGCTACATCACGCAAACGTCAACATGTTTGCAGATCAGGCACCAATAAGTGTGCAACCGATAAAAGTTTGTAGTTGATATTTTGCTTTTAATGACACAATTTTATCTATAACATGTAGTAGATGTGGCTATTGAACTAAAAATATTAATGATATCTGAAAACCGCAGCTCAGATAACATAAATCCGGGGTTAACAAAAATCGTTTCAAAATAGTGTGCACCTGTGATTCTTAACATCGCTCATATTATAGTTGAACTTTGATCGTTTAAAAGTTGTCTGAACTTTCATAAATAAATATATCATTTTACAGATGAACAATTCTCATGTAAGAAGTGCAGGCTGGACCGAATTAACGATGTCTTGAAGCGGTCAAAGGTATTTTATACTTGGTATTCTGTATCATACTGTAGTATCTTGCTGCAAATGTGTTGCCATAATGATCGCTTCTCTTAATACGAATTTACATCATCATGTCATTATTCAGACTGCAAAACTGGTATACGTTCGAACCTTTTTATAAATTCCTACCGTATACCAGTTTAACAAAACAACGTTCACAGCGAGTTATTTTTCTCTTCATAGTTATATTGTAGTACAAGCACACAAGTGCTCAAATACTCAACTATCTAATAAAAACTAACAACTGAGTTCAGAGATCAAGGAACACAATCTTGTAGACCTTTGCCAAATATTGCCACAATTGGTTACATTTTTTTTCGATTTTTACTTTTACGGAATATAAATAAAAGGGCATAACAATATCCGTCGATCTCTTCTTTTTCCATTATTATCTGATCTCAGCTCACATTCACTTATTGATAGATTTCATTTCCTGTAATCCTACTACCAACGCTATTTCAAACTCTCTCTATGCAAAGGAAATGAGAAAATGTGGTCGGAGAGGTGATTTAAAATTATCGTACGGAATGTATTTCTTACTGACGTAACAATATGACTTCAGACTCCGTCATCAACAATACCGAAGGAGTATCAAACAAAAGATGATGATGATTATAATACATCTGAATGTCCATCATCATCGATTACTCCTCTTTCGTGGTACAATTATATTTCATTAATTATTCTCACTTATTATTCAATCAGAAAACAGTGGATAACATTGGAAATAAATAAATGCTTTTTTTCTTGAAGGCAGGGTTGAGACTATAGCAGTTTTCAAAATCAGGGGTTTCATGCAGGAATTATGGGAGATCATATATTATTATTGTATCCAAGTTACAGTACTTCACTGCCGTCTACATCGGGTACCTCTCATGGTTCAGGTCTCATTACTAGGATAATGAATAGTTACAGGTATTCTATAGAATATATATGTCCTTATTCACATTGCGCAGGAATTCAAATTATCGTAATGGTGTGACAATTTTGATAATTTTGAAAAACTATTCAGACTCGACAAAAATTTTGGTTGCTTTTTTAATTGTATTCTCAAAAAGCGATCGCTACTTTAAAAATATTTTACCTTATTCATTGAGGAAAACGACTCTCATTAATTCTATGTCGTGTGGTGCATTTTGAAAAGCTAAAAAAATAATTATTATTTAATTGAAGTCTCCTCAACACGATTCGTCGTGCGAGTGAATTGAGCATCAGACCAACTATCGAGAACGCACAAGTTATCGGAAGCAGAAGTATTGTGAGTCTCTTGAAGATCTCCGATCTGATCAAACCTACACACTTTATTTTCGAGAGAATTTAGAAGTCCTTTCCTTCTGTTTTCTTTTTAATTCCGAACTTGCTCCACTCTTGATTTATGTATGGAATCTTTCAGTCCCTGATCCCAGCCACATATGAACTACTCAATAATACTACTCGAATATTAGTCTCCTCACTATTTGACTATGGCGCAGCTGCTTATCCCGAGTTTGATGATCTATCGATAGATGATAAGGTACAATTCGTTCATGCACATTCCTTCCTCAATTACTCCTTAAGTCACAGGGGTTGGCAACCTCCTCAACACACAGTCTGAAACGTCCATCATATTCAATTTTTTATGCAGAAGCATTTTCGAGATGTCGATTGTGTTGGGTTTAGGTTTCATTGCATGCATTCCACAATTTCCATGGTAATAATGGAAGGAAACTCAGAACGCAAATTCGGCATTTCTTTCTTAATGAACCGACTGCCACTAATATATTAATAAGGGTAGATTAAGTATCATTGGTTAACTTAGGATATCACCACAGACTCGCTCGATCATCACAACAAAAACTCTCAAAAACGCATGAATAACTCATTCATCTTGTGCTATTGGGGTACCAACAGTTAACCAAAAATAATATTGTTATATTAGGTCATATTATAGTAAATGATAAAATATAAATGATTGATTACAGTGGTTGTTAGTGAAGAACTTCTATCCGTACTTTGTCTCATTGGATTCAGGAAGTCGATCACATAAACTATTCCCCGAACGATTGACTTTGTAAGTTTATTTAAGATATTTCGTTTATTCCACATGATATACAATGTGTCAGTGAATAAAATACATGGGTACTTCGTCACATGAGAAAGTTATGTTACGAGAGTTTTCTTGCCACGATGTCAACTTCAAATTGTTTCCTTCAGATGCTTCACTGGCTATGGATCTTATGTAGATGTTGATACATTGGACATCTTCTGGGAGGATTGTCCTAGTCAACAGAATCTAGAAGAAGCGAACAGGTTAGATTAGATTTACTCTAGTTCAAAACTATAAGGGATAATGTGAGGTAGTCCTCAAGTTACGTAAGTCCACTCTCGAAGTACATACAATAATTCAATAAACATGGTGGGACTTTGATTAGAGGTAAGGAAGTGGTGGCATAGTCTCTTCTAACAATAAATATTCAATGTTTAATAGTTCGAAACGAGAATATCGAACAATTCTTTCTCATGACAACATATAACAAATTTCAGACTTCTCGAATCTTATCTCACAATAGAGATTCGTCCTTATCGAGTACTCTATCGTGATTGTAATCCAACAGATGAAGAACTATCTGTTCTGATGGGATTGAGCTTCTGGAATATTGGTATGAATACGAATCTTAGACAACAAAAAACGCTGAGCTCTTTGACTAACACTACACTCTCACAATATTTGTGGAGGATAATTGTTATCTATCATGCTTCACAACACTTATTCTCTTTTATCATTCACTCAGATCTATCTGATGCGGGAGAGGAACTCTATTGTCTGTCCCTCAAATATCGTCATCTCCTTATAGAAGAACTTCGTCAATCATACAAAGCGAGTAATGTCCATGAAAACTTCGCCGAACGATTCGGAAATCTCTTCATGTTAATACCTGCAATACAGGTATACACATTCATATTTTGATGTTTTTGAGTCCAAATATTTATCTTATAGTAGCAGTGCATGAAAGCGGAGCAATTTATTCTATTTTTAGTTGTATTATTTTATTTATTATATTATATTATATTAATTTTATTATAAATATTTATTATATTTCTAAATGCAGAGTTCATTCACTTCGATGCCGTCCAAACTCGAACACTGTCGATTGATAGACGTCTTCGACGAGAACAATATGTTCTTCCAAGTCAATAACAGACTATAAACTTTAGAAATAAATGAATAAACTAATATTTTTCATGTGTTAATTGTTTGAAGAACCGTATAAAGTGATTTATCTGGATTACAATAAAATGTTCCTTCATCAAAAGTAAAAGGCTAGAAATCTCATTATCCATACTAGCAAATATTTGATACCATATGGTTTTGATAAGATATCAAACCGTGCACAATTCTTTCGTAGAAGTCATCTGTTTATGCACGAATAACTCTGTGTCACCCTTATAGTTGTGAAGAAATACTTGTAAAAATAAGTGTAGACAAATAGTTGACAAGATGAAGAATCGATGTCATACTACTACCTCCTACATGATATTAGAAGGGGTAGTTGATAGAATACATTGACAAGGATGTATTACGTGCATGATTGTGGGAATAGAATGACAGACTGACAGATAGACATACGGAGAGATAAAGAGATAACAAAAGAGTGTTAGAGAGAAAGAGTATGTGACTGTCTACTTTTGTGTCTGTGGATAGTGGAAGGATGGAGAGTGAATAAGGGTAGACAGATATAGAGAGAAACAGAGAAACACTATCACATGCTCTTCACTTCTTCTTATCATTCTCTGTCCTTCTATCCAATCGTCATCTTTCATCAGTATTTCTACTCTATCGCTGATTCTTATTCACTATGCTTACAATTCATTTATATGTAAATCTCAATCGCTATGAACTCATTTTCATTGATGAGTAAATTGAGGTACCCTATAGTAATGGCAGAAGCAGTGGCTTTTGATTGTCTCGTCTGTGGTACATCGACTAAAGTAATAAATATGGGCATTTACGCGTGCAGAGCTTGTACTGTGTTCTATAGGTATGCAATTTATCATTTTAAATAACAATTTAACTTATAAAACTGTATTATCTTTGTACAGAAATAGCCAAGCAGATAAGCAGCATATAGCATATATCTAAATATGGTTTTCTGTAATCATCCAATGGAATTGAAATTTAATTTATATTATTACTATCATTTTATTACTACCATATCCATCCTTTAATTTATATTTCCCGTTAAGTACAATGGAATCTTGATTTCTGCTTGCAAAATGTAGAAGCTCTATTGGTTTAATTTAACTTTAATATTTCGTCCAGGCGAAACTTAAAACGGGCAGCAGAATTTATTTGTCAAGAAAATGGAAATTGCAACGAGAACCGAAGTGAGTTGCCAAATTATGTCATACAATGTACTCGTATGCTATTATAGTTGTGTGTAAATATCCCATAGCTCAAAATATAGTGTATTTTGTGAATGTTTGATCATATCCGACACGTACTTCCCATATACCTTATTCATTATCAAATAGAACTATCATATTCATTGTTTCAGGAGGAATATTTGCCTGTAGAAAGTGTCGATTAGAACGATTCGAACAGGCATTGAGAAATTGTACCTCGGAAAACCATGAAGTATGAGACTAAAAACTATTATTATTATTATTATTATTATTATTATTATTATTATTATTATTATTATTATTATTATTATTATTATTATTATTATTATTATTATTATTATTATTATTATTATTATTATTATTATTATTATTATTATTATTATTATTATTATTATTATTATTATTATTATTATTATTATTATTATTATTATTATTATTATTATTATTATTATTATTTATTGTCATTGTGAGAGAAAGATCTATGTCAAATTACCCACATGCATAAAACTAAATTATAATGGTATTGGCAACACAAAATGATAATATATTTTGTGTCGATACTGTAGTGCTACGTCTATTATTTCTCATAAAATCCACAAAATATACATGAAATTATAGATGCCAACAACATCATCTGTATCCAGCGACAGTCCCTCTCATCATAGGTATCGTATTTTAATATTAATATCATTAATAATAATAATAATAATTAATATCAATAATATAGTAGCATTTTAGTTCCCTTGAGAATTCTCCCTCTACAAGTTCCATCATTGATTTGATCTCTTCTAATTATCGGTAAGTTGATGGCTCTTAAAGGGTCATGTGATAAGTGGGATAAGTGAGTCTAATCTTCATCGACATAAGATCTCTAGTATGATAGATAGAATAAATAACGCATGAAACGAGGCCATTAGTTTGGTTAGATTCGTTAAATATATAATATAATATTTCTTTAGTACAATGTGTAGTATTCGTCGTTCAAGTGAACTTACACTGAGAGGGGTGGATGTGGATCCATTCGAAGCATCGAATGATGACTATGTATGATATATTTACCATTACTTAATTACATTTTTAATGTTTCTTTCTGTCACAATCGAAAAAAGATCGTGATCTTGTTTTGTTAAAGATAGTGATTTTTCATCGTTATGGAATTATTTAAATTAGTATCTTCATCTTTAGATAACTTACATTAACTTCAGCCAATCGCTCCAACTACGTACGCTATCATGAATCATTCAACGCGTATTCTTGTATCCACTCTTTTTGACTTTGCATCATCGACATTTCCTGAGTTTACCAATCTTCCCTTCAACGATCAAGTACATTTATTTCTCACATATCAATTTCATTTTTACCTTGTGCGCAAACTACACTACATATTACGAACAATAATATAGTTCTTTGTCTACTAAAAACTGCTAATATAATAAATTCAAACGTTGAATACAATACGAACTAGGACCTTTTAATTTAAAATAATTGTACGGATCACTTTCATTTTTGTTAGAAACGAGATTAGTCATTTGACAATGATGGGAAAATTCAATAGTTAATTGGATCAAAATTAACAATTCTTCAATATTGATTATATTCGTTTCAGTGGTTATTAATCCGTAACTACCACAAGATCTTTCACATTATTGATGCTAGTTATCGATCGGAACACCGATTTGGACCTTATCGTGACAGGTAAACTAAAGAAATTCCTCGTGTGAATCTGATTCTCCGATTTGACGTCATCATATGCAAAAGATACGAGAACCAAAAGAGAAGATCTAATCTGTTTCAACATAATATTCCAATCAAATTTCACACTCCTCATTCATCATAGGTGGATAATGTGAAGAGTTACATATATCGAAGTATAGTTCACTTCTTATTGAAAACAATCTTATCGATTGCAGGGGTTTCGGAACATACACAACGTATCTCGATCTGGCAAATGCTGATAATTTCTTTTCCGATTGCCCGGATCAGAGAAATATCGAATCAGCCATACGGTAACTGCAGAGAAATACATTATATATAAGATTATTTTAACTACAGTTAAAATGTTTAATTATTATTTTTTGTTAGATTCCATTATTAAAATCTTAATGTTATATAAGTAAATAATGTTCTTTTAGAACGTTGAAGGATGCGTTAGTACAGAATCAAGTGGTGGGAAACGTCACCTTCGAGCCAATACCTACTGAAGACGAACATATCGCTTTGATTGGTTTAGCATTTTGGACTATAGGTAATAATGATAAGTCGAAAAGTGAATCATAAAAAATTACATAACAAAAAACCAATGCTATATCTGTATAACAGTTATGTTTTCAGCAGTTAAAGTCCATGGTTAAAATTGTTGACCTCATGCTGTTCGGCTCGAAAAACTGATCAGAAATTTTTTTTTTAATAAATAAAAAAAGAATCAATGATGCTCTGTGAAGAAGTTAGATTACTGTAGCCAGCTTTATTAGTTTGGCGACGTTTGCTAACAATAAGTATACTAACTCAATCAAAAGCTCTTGAAGGTTCATTGTAGAGTGTGAATCTCGATTATTGGCAATCAAGTCTTTTTCGAAAAGTGGCTAAGGCAATTAGTAAAAGACGCATACTGTATAGAGCAAACTGTAGATTTTTGACGACACTATTCTACTTATGAGAGAACTTTTATGCTATAAGATGTATATGTTTGGAATCATAATTGTAAGCGATTTAATGCGAGATTATTCGTTTCTCTCGTCACCGAAAAAAAAAACAGTTTCGATCAAATCTAGAAACCTATTAAAATATTGATTCATGTATCAATAACTGTATTTTAGATATGGCGGTAACCATGGAGCATGATCTTCTTGATAAATTATCTCGTAAATATCGTTCATTGATTCTTCGTGAACTGAATGAACGATTCAAAAAAGATGGAACGGAAAGTGAATGTGCTGAGAGAATCGGACGATTATATTGTAGATTACAATGCTTCCAGGTACGATCATTCAAAGATTGATAAACCTTATTCAATTCAAAACAATCATGCAATAAATCCATCAATAAATTGATTGATTGATTATTCTAAATCTATTTCAACAGATAGAGAACAGAGAAATAGTGAATGTAATGAATAATTCACTGAATACCTCCGTTTATTATCATTCAAATATATCACCCGTTACATATTATTATATTATATATTCCAGTATTCGAAAACAAGTATAAAAGATCATATGTATGTTGTTTATTATGTTAATGTAATATTTCAGAACTTTGAATTAAATCAATCAGAAGAATATGAGGTCTATCGTATACTAGATGTATTCAATGATGAAACATTTATGTATAAAATGCAATTCCATCGACCATCTTTAACGAATTGACTTTTGTCTCATAAACTTTATTTTGTTTTGTGATAACTTTGTGATAAAAGGATAACTCGGAACGGATCCAATCGTAAATCAAGATGAAAGATAAATTTTGTCCTATTAGTATTCTTTTTTGCTTATTTTAGTTATTATAATACGTTATCATAATTACATTATACAAATGTAGATGCATAAGGCATAAAAAGGCATACATACGACACATTTTCACTTACTTGTTGTCAAATATTTCATGCAGACAAGTACAGAATAGTACAAAATGTGCAAATGAAACTTATTTTTACAGCAAATTGTTGTAAACAACAATTTAAATTCTAATCTATTCGTTGAATACAAAGAGGTCGTTTCCCTGTTTGCATAAATAAGATCAAGGCACAACACACAAGTAAAATACTATGTACTTCATATAGATTCATTTTATGATACTAGTACATAAATAGATTAGAATAGATTACTTTATCTATAATATGATAAGGCACGTCTGTCTGTCTGTCGGTCCGTCACACTTCACTCTTTTCATTCACTTTTTTTTGCATTTCTCTCTGCAGTGCGGTCGGCAGATCTATTCTCTCATTTAGCATTCCATCTTCGTCTGATTCGGTGGTGCGGTCGGTAATTGAGCGCGCTCTGGTGTTCATTTTTGTAAAACAATGATCAATAACTTTATTTCTTTTTATTTCTATGACGAAGTTCAGGTTATCGGAAAAGTCAATGATCATGGCTATTAATATTTTTTTTATTTCTTTGTTCAATTCATTAGATGGAATGCGGTACGCCGCGTGACGCCTATGCCGTCGCGGCAAGCCGCCTTTAGAGTCACGATCGAGCGAGAATATATTGTCAAACATTCTCTCATATCAAAGTGTGAACGGTCTCTCCGGTATTTTTTGCTCGCGGGGGCACACCGTTGAGAGGCCAAATCTCGAGGGGTACACCGCGAGGAGCACCATGGTGTGGAAGTGACGGTGTGCCTCGAGGGGTGGACATCAAATCTCGCGGGACACACCGTCTTCCCACACCGCGGGGTGCACCGTCGAGAGCCACAGCTCGCGGGGTACACCGTCTAAGTGTTCTACCCCGTGGTGTACCCCACACCACGGGATTGAATGGTGTGCCCCGCGAGTAAAAAAATACCGGAGCTCGTCTGGCAAACAAAGCACCCGGGTTCGAAATCCATGGCATGTAACCTGGAGCTCGCTATTCGGGTTGCGGGCCCGTATGCTATTGTGGGCCCGAATGCCAGTGCGGGCAAGCAATAATTTTACGAGCCATTGCGGACCCGCAACCCCTCGAATAGCCAACTCTAATGTAAACCGTTACATCAGAGGTGGCTCCTGGCTATACCGTGGGATAGTCCAACCCGCATTTTTTTGAAGAATATGAATACCCACACGCGGAAACTACACACGTGTGATGCGTCGGGGATATACACAGATCATCACTAAAAAAATCAATGTATCATGAACGGTGCGAATGGAAAAAATCTGAATGGATCAGGCCGATCAAAAGGGATTGTGGGCGATCTGGCCATTTTCATTATTTGTCATTGTTTTCATTGTTTTTTTCACTCCTTCGAATATACTAAAGGAAATCAGGACAACATACTGCCATTCAACTAAAAAAATCATTTCTTTCATGATTAACAAAAATGATCCGATCGTGCACAATCCCATTTGATGGACCTGATCCATTCAGATTCATACACATCGTTCATGATATAATTTCGTACGATATATGATTTGGTTTTAGATGTACTGTAGTGAATCATCACCAACATTTTTAATTAATATTTTTAAACGTAGTATTTACATGAATCGATGCCGCATTAATAAGTGATGATATGATAATACCGCAAAATAGAACTGTGCCCGCATAGAGCTTATTCACATTTTCTAGTTAGAGTACATATAATATCGTATGAATGCTTTGAGATGATGCGAGTGAATAAAGTGGCAACCTTCTCCTTGCTAAGTTCTATTCTTTAACACATTATTCTATATTTACTATTTTATGAATACATTTATGACCTGTGATTGTTCTTTTAATCTTATTTGTGATATTTCACAAAATACTCGTGTACTTCATTCTTCTTCCTCATTCTATTCTTTGGCCCATCCACCATAATATTGTCTACCATCTCTTCTTCTGTCTGAAACTCGAACACAAAAAAGTGCGAAAAATCACGCAAATAAAAGGTCATATTTTGAGTGTGGGGAGAGTACTTATCTCAATATATTACTATGCTGTCTACCTCCTACACAATCCAATGTTTTCGTCAGTAGTCATTCAATCCTTCCGTCTAGTCACGAGTACTGTTTACACCTTCATTCATTCATTCATTCATCCTTTAACCTAATATCAAACCTAATCAATCTCTACTCAGATACAATCATTCACTTTCTTTGAAGTGATCTCTTCATATCACACACTATTTCTCTTTTCTCTAATAGTTTAACAGATCGTGTTATCCACAATCACTCACACTCTCACAACTATTGATTCTTTTGATGTATGAAGTATGGAGTTGGTATTTGTATGTGAGTTAGAGAGAGAGGGAGAGAGAGAGAGGGAGAGAGAGAGGGAGAGAGAGAGAGGGAGAGAGAGAGGGAGAGAGAGAGAGAGGGGGGAAGAGAATGAGAGGGGACAGAGATTAAGAGGGAAAGAGAGTGAGAGAGAAGGGGGAATTGTATCGATATTCATTGTCACACGGCAATTGATCGTCTACACTTTTTACTCTCTTCATTACTCTTTATTATTAATATATTCTTATTATTTATCTGTTCACCTTATTGATTACATGATGAATACTGAAATCACTACCTCTCATTCACTTATTTATAATTGTTTTCAATGTAAAGGAGATATTATATTAGAGATATCTATCATATTTTTATTTCAAAGAAGAAATCATTATCAACGATCTCTTTTGTTGACACACACTATTTCATTGTCTATACTGGAGAGTGTTTGAATTCTAACTATGACTCCTTATCTAAAAGCTACTCTGTCATAGGATTTGGAACGATAAATATGTTATTATTATTATTATTATCCTTCTGTCTGGCTCGTTCTAAATGACTTCATCTTTTCAGTCTATTCTATGTATCTGAAATTATGTACAAATTAACATATTTAAGTGTACACATTAATAGGAATGAGTCGTTCTTCATTCCGTGAATGTCTCATCTGTGGAATGGAAACGAATGCTACTCATATGGGAATAGATGCGTGTCGAGCATGTACTGTATTCTATAGGTACCTTTGTCATAATAATATTATTATCACATTTTATTTTTGTAACCTAAAGAAGAACGTAAGTAGACTAGGGAAATTCATTAGAACAATACTACGTCATAGCCGTTAAGAATTCACTCATTGTCAGGAAAAAAATTCCTGAATAGTCTTTAATGGGAATATTGAATTATTTTATAGAGAAGTGTTCCCTTTGGGTGCTTTACCAAAGCAATATTTCCTTGGTGAGAGCGATTTTTCAGTGAGTGTGACAAGAGACGGCGTGGGATTATAAAGAAGCAAACATCACGTTTTCTACTTTGTGTTTCTTGTTTATTGTCCAAACAAACAAGCATAAACTAGAATCTTAGAGACTAGTGAGAATACTTTAGAAGTATTGATTGATTTACAATTATTGATTGATATATTGATCAATTGTTTAATTACAGACGAAGTCTATCACGAACCACACCATATCTTTGTGGAAAAGGAAAGGGAAAGTGTATTGATCACAGACGTAAGTTCATTTTAACTCGTTTAGTTTTGATTCTATCGGTGTATCTTCTCTCTCTTTCCATTATCACTCACTATCTCAACATCTTTTTATCTCTAACAACTATCGCTCGCTCTCTCTCTCTCTCTCTCTTTGCTTGATCACAAAATTGCCAACTGATATTAAATCTCTCACATCACTCATTATATTTATTAAAATTACAAAAATAGAAATATTTCTACATCACAAAATATGTGTTCCAGGTGGTGTTTACAGCTGCAAACGATGTCGATTCGATCGATTCAAACAAGTATTGAGAGATTGTCGAGCTGATGATGAGGTAGAGTATTGTATCCAAAAGATCCCGCTAAATGTTCATCCCTAGATACTCTCGTTCATTCATTCATTCTCTTTGAATATGAGAGAGCGTGGTAAGAGCGGAAAATTTAATTATAATGAATGTGTGTCCATGGTCGTTAAAGAATTCCCATTGATTCTTGATCTCTTTATTTCACATATTTATTTTTCTGTTCAATGGTGAATTCTCTGAAGATAAACTATCTTCAAAGGGGAACAGACATCAATCTTTCCCTCCTTTATATCTGCGGTCATTGTTTTCATATGGTAATGATAAAAAATATTTTCCTTTCAAAGTAGATAAATAATAAATAAATTTCAATTTTACTTACAGTTGATCTTATCGTCTCCTCCCCTCTCCGAAGGTAGTCCATCATCACGAGGACCCACGTAAGTGTTAATTGACTACTTTGTGATCTTTATCTCACTAACATTAATTATTATTCTCTTAGACATAAAATAAGATTGTAACAGACAAATAACACATACATATATTATTCAATCTTTGTTCACAATGAACAGTATTAAGATATACTGATAACGAATGCATGAAAGATATAGAGATATAAATCATTTTATTTTACAATATATATATGTATAATTTTCAGTTCCGTAGCTTCTTCAGTAGAGGGTTCCTCAATCATCGATACCATTCAAACGAATTATCAGTTAGTTTCAGTTTATGAATTATTCAAAAGAAATTTCTCACTTATTCTATGAAAGAGTACTCAAGAAATTGACAATGAACTGTCGGACTTATTCAATAATATAATCAGTAATCTTTAAGGTTATTGAACATCGTTCGTCGTACATCAGAGTTAGCCTTACGTGGAGAAGATATTGATCCTATTGATGCTGTCACTGAAAACTTTGTATGTCCAAGTTATAAACATTAATTGCTCATATATAATTTGTTCTTCGCAATAAATCGAAAAATTAGAAATTTGATTTCTGTTCAATCAGTATGTTTCAGCCAATTATTCCCTGTACCTATCAAATAATGAATCAAGCAACGAGAATTCTCGTTTCTGCTCTTTTCGACTTCGCTGGATCAACATTCCCTGAATTCAAAGAACTCAACGAAAAAGAACAAGTAATCATATTATTTTTCTCTAAAAAGCTCTGCATGACGTGCGGATACAAACTAGCTTATTTGGAAAATAATGTAAATATATTTTACAGTGGCTACTGATAAGAGGATATCAGAAGATTTTCCATATCATGGACGCTGTTCGAAGATCGGAGAAGAAATTTGGTCGAGATTTCACAAAGTAAAATTTTCTCGAATCTTGGTCGAATCAGCCTTTTGTATTTTAAAAATTTTTTCGCATTGCTGTATTTTCTCTCAAAGTTATCCGATTTTTCGGTTGCACGACAGCTGGTTAGCTGAAAATGTTCTGAAATTGCGCTAGACAACTGTTATTCGATTGTCAATTTATTGATTGTAGAGGTTTCGGCACATACACCACATATCTTGATCTGGAACATGCGGAATACTATTTCTCTGATTGTCCCAATACAAAGAATGTTCGAGATGCCACGAGGTATTGGCCATTATACAATTGGCAATTGAGAAGAATTTTTCTCGATCTCAAATGATTGACGAAATAGAATATACTTTATATAAAAAGAAAAGTACAGTACTGAATTTCAAGATTCAATTGAATGGATGATCAATCTTGAACAAATACTACAATCATTCAATAACTTCGAATTTTCAGAACACTCAAAGAATGTTTGGTATTGAATAGTGTGTGCACAGAACAGAAAAGGTTTCATACACCATCGAGTGAAGATGAGTACATAGCACTACTGGGATTAACCTTCTGGAGTTATGGTAAGTTGTCCATTCTACTTTGAATATACCGTAATGACAGCATTATTTCTCATTAGTGATATTGATCCTACGCTATTTTAGAATTTATTTGACAATGCTTTGAAAAGGATTACAGTCAATGTGGCCAAAACAACTTGGTTGTATAATTTTCTGATCTATTTATAATTTTGTGTTTTCAGACACAACAACGTCATCAGAGCATGAAGTACTAGAGAAATTAGCATCAAAATATCGATCAATGATATTGAATGATCTCAATGAGAGAATAAAACGAAGTGAAGGAGAAACACAAGCAGCTATACGAATAGGAGAACTTTTTTGCTCTATGGAAATGTACAAAGTATGGTATACTTGATCTTTGAACTTTGATCTTTGGTTCTTTCCTAATTTTATACAAATGACCATAATGAATGCACTTTCTTTGATTTTTCCATAATTCTGGGTAATGTAAAAAGTAAGGTAGATTTGATGTTTAATCCTTGTCTTTTCCAAGTTTTGTTTTTTTTTTCAGCGAGGTGAGCTAAATCTGGCGGAGGAGTACGAGGTCTACAGGATTCTAAATGTATTCGATGATGATACTTTCATGTACAAAATGCAATATCACCGACCGGAATTAATAGAATAACATTCCTATTCCTATTTTTTCGCTGTTTTTGCTCATCCACTACACCATTATTTGCTCTTTTTCTCATCATGATTATGGTTACTATTAGAATAATCCACTTAGATGAAGAAAGTAGATTTACTGTCTTCACGTAACAAAAACTTTTCCCCATCTTATTGTTAGAGAAATATTCCCTTATCTGGGAGTGAATAACAAACAAATACTAGATAGGGAATATTTCACTTCACTTTAGGGAACTTTTTAAAACATCTATAATCTTAGTGTTGTCAGTTAGTTAAGTGGTAATCATTCCAATTTTTGTGATATCGTTATGCTCCCTCACACAAAAATTACTTTACCTCATAATATTCGTTTACATGTAAATAGTAAATAATTCAAATACAGATGGAAATTTTCGTTCGTTGATCGTTGGAAATCTAAACATCATTGTGATTTTTTCCCGTGGATTTTCAGTGTGCAAACAAATTTTTCCTTGTTATCCGCCATATTCAAGAGTACATAAAACACAAAAATAGACAAAAAAGATCTGTGGAGCCGATTGAATAAAGTATTCTCTAAGTTTACTTGTTTGCAGTTAGGACGAAATTGTTTCAGTCCGAATACACTTCAGATACTTACATATGTGGATATTTCGTGCACTTTTGTTCTGTTCTTACAATTTGCATGTACACTACAACAACAGTACAATAGTCACACGAGAATATTGACATTCATACGAACCATTCGTTCCAAAAAATGTGTAAATTGAAAATCACGTTTAAGGGTCTACACCACTCTTTTTATATCTCTCATAATTTTATTATTTTTAGTTATCGTCCAAAAAATTTTCGAAAAATATCAACTGTTCATTCTTCTAGCTCTAAAGCCTGGTTAGTTCTTCGTCCTCCAAAACATTTTCAACAAATTGTCGTTTGTATGGTGCTCAAAAGAAAAGATTTTTATTACCTTCAGCAACATAATTAAGTGAGTGGTATTGACAAATTCGAAATCAAGATAAGGCGCTATAAACTTCTTCAATACAAATACAGTTTGATTGGAAAGTGAGAATGAGTAGAAAGACCTTTTGGGGCATTAGAAATACAAGTAATAGATGACAGTGAGGTAAGGGATCTGATCCTTCTAAATGTGTGACAACAAAGAAATTAATAATTATCCTCAACGATATATAATATGGATGAATATTCTAGTGTGGGATAAGTGGATATTGCATGCTTCTGTATGGGGGAGCTATAATAAATGATTGGTAATGATTGTAAATGAAAGTTTATGGGATGAGGAGAATGGTATAAGCAAATCATGGAATCAATGAGATTTACAAGGGAAAGTAGAATAAGTAACGAAAAAAGTTGGGCACTTTATGCCCAAAAGTGAGAGTTCTTGAGTGTAGGTTCAAACTTGAGAGTGAGCTTCTTAAAGAAGTCTTCAGTACCATCATTACGATACTCTGGAGGAGGACCAGACGATGAAGTCATCATATCATCAATCGAGTTACTCAAAATATTATAATTATTTCCAAAATGTTGGAAAAAAAGACCAGACAGCACAAAAAAAACATGAAATAATATGGTAAAGATGAACATACATCTGAGCCTTGTAGTTATTACGGCCTCTATTGGCCAATTTCTCAGCAGAATCGATAGGAGATGGAACCGAGATTGGAGCATTAACAATGCCAGTTGCATAGGCAAGAGCATTCGTAATAAGCTACAAATGAAAATAATCAATCAATGATAAGTCTCTTCACGGTACAACGTTCTCTCGTTAACAGATATATTATAGTGTCCCATATATTTCAAACCATTTTTGATTTCAACAAAATTTTCTAGATTATGAGAAGACCTCTGGCCTTGACTTTGTTCAACGTTCCATCTTCATATTCGAAATTATTGAAAGACTACGTGTTGGAATATCAGAAGGTTGCAAGCGTTTCGCATTATCGCACATTCGTTGATCAATATTTTGAAATCACTAAAGTTTGTCAAAATATATGGGACTCCATGATAGATATATTGTGTGGGATGAAGACACCGATGACAAGGTTTACGATATTAACAAACCTTCAGCTCATCAATATGAAGAAGCTTGCCAGTGGTACCCTGAGTCTCGTGAACTACTGTATAACGAGTGGGACGAGCGGTACCCTTCAAATATATCCTATCATAATAGTAGACATTACGGTGGCGATACAGTAATCATTAGAATAACTTCATTGTAATCGTAACAATAACCATTGCCGTGCTTACCAAAATAGCCCTCTGGGCAACGAGAACGAACTCCTTGAGATAGGGATGACATCCATCTGCATCCAGACATGTACCAGGGTTGACGTTGTTGTACGTGTTATCCTAAAATGACAATATTGATTCATCATTAAGAAATATTGATTAATTATCCATACCTTAGGAACGATGCGGTAGTTGGAACCTGTCATAACACAGATGATAGTGAGACAGGGACGATATACACCAGTACGACTGAGAGATGAAATCTTGACGAAAGCCCTATTGAACTGTTCAGCCTCTGACGATAGCTAAAATAAGCAAAAAATAATAAATAAACATGAAATAATAATCAATAATTGAAGAACAATCAATAACAAGTATTTACTAAAAGTGCGACTTACCGATTTGAACTCCCCCTCGCTCTTTCCATTACGATACACAACAATACCTTCGGGAAGAACTCCGTTCTCAATATGGAAGCGCTAAAGTAATTAATTTATGATCAATCAAACAATAAATAAACGATTACTGTACCGTGAGTGCCTCAGCAATATGATCAACCATATCAATGATAAGCTGCTCTCCGGGTTGTTGCATAAACCATGTGCCCTCCTGCTTAGTGACCTCCTTCGTAGAATACGAGATCTCAAATGTATCCATTGAATCAGATTGGGAGCAGTACGATAGATGAATCAATAACTCACTCCTACGATGGTCGGTTCACTCTGTGCAACTTTGGCAAGACGATCAGCGAATGATTGAGCACCAGCGTGTGAGACGTATAGACCAAAGTACATCTTTGTCTTGTTGAACCATTTGGTCGAACTACAATAAAGTATTAAGACAACAATAATATATACATTATAATAAAATAATAATAACTAACGAGCTGTAGAGGGACGGAGATGATCGACGAAGATCACTTGGAGAATGAATGGTGAAATTGACTCCTCCAAGCTTCTGATTCAATTTATTGATGATGTTACCACATGCGAGAGGCTTTCCACCAAGGACCTACAATATCCAGATATTAAGTTAAGCTAATTAAAGAGATGATCAAAAACCACAAAATAAAATAAGCAACAGAAACAAATTTACATACTTGATCAAGCACTTTCTTAGTGCAGTGGAGAGTGACGATACCCGTCTGAGCCTCGAAGAGCTTCAGATTCTCTGAAACAGGGAAATACTTCGTTTAAAGCTAATTCAAACTCAAAATTCAAAAATAGCACACAATTAAACAATAATTTACGACATGACGAGTATACCATGGACACAATCATTAGCATCACGAGTGAATCCAATAATGGCTTGACATCGTCCCTTTCTTGTAGCGAAGAACTCTCTCATCTCTTCAAAGTTCGATGAAAGTTCTCTGTGTTCAACATGGCTAGGGTTCAGTTGCATTCCATGATGATAACCGCACTCGAAGAGTCGAGCAATTGCAATTCTAAATAAATTAAATAATTTAATTTATAAAATTAAGTATCAATCTTTGGTATGCCTTCGGGCAACAAAAAATAACATATTAATATTTTAATATATATAAGTTAATATATATAAGTTCATACTTGGCATCCTCCGGCTTCAAACATTTATCGAATACAATGCAGTATATATTGTTTGTCTGTCTTGCTCCGATCGCGAATCCTTCTCGAGGTCCGAGTCTCCACTTCTCCGCGAACTTCATGTCCTTCTACAATATTAATAAGCATTACTAAACAAAACTTTCTAATTAGTTACTTGAGCAGGCTGTTTATATACGATCTGTGGAGAGAAGAGCTCATCTGCACCACAAATAATCTGATTAGTGGTTATGCGAAGCTGAAATGAAATCAATCAGGAGTTAAAGATCAAAGATCAACTTACACCAAATGCATTCAGATTCTCATGTTTCGATCCATCGAGATATGCTCGATATCTTTGATCTTCAATATGTCGATTCAGTTCATTGGGTTTCTTCTGAGCTCTCTATAAATCAAATTAAATGTTAAATATAAATTAAATATGGAAAATTGGAAAAGTATTAGTTTATTTTCCCTTATTTTGTACCAAAACGTATGTTTCTTTATATGTAGCACAATGGACAGGCAAGCATCATACTCTATCATCATCATCATTTAGTAGTTTGTAGTATGCTCCCTTGTTCTCACCTTGATCAAATCAGCAATCATTCCAGGATCAGATTTATTATTATTAACTCTTTGTCCATCAACAATCTCGAGTACTTCAATAGGATGATATGATACTTTAGATCCTCTTCTTTCTTCGACTAGAGGAAGATCGGGATAACGAAGACGAATCTGAACACAACTACTATTATTGTTATTTCTTTAATTATTTAAATATTACAAATACACACCTTGTATTTCTCAATGAAGTATTCATTGATACTGATAGTCTTCGTATCTCCACTATCGTCAGTCATCTCGAATGTAGTACTGAAAAGTACGTTATAAAATAAATTACTATAATGACTAACAAAAAATCGTAAAAAAATAATAAAAAAAGCCCACTCATTGGCAGATTTCTTTGCGAATCCTTTCACTTCGAAGATTCGCTTGTGAGGAAGATGTGTAGTCTGGACAACGAGGTCTGAAATAATCAATATTATAAATATTATTAAAAATGTATCAATGTATCCATCGATAACTTACTTCTAACTTGCTTCTCAAGTTGTCTATTCTTAAATATATCTCGTTTATCACCCATCTCTTCAATGAATGTCATCAACTTCTGTCCCTTGAAGAATGGCGAGACCTTGCCTGCAATCACAATTGTCACTTCAATATCAATTCACATTCTGATGACAGTGACATTCATAGATTGTATCCATGGACATTGATAATCCATCCGACAGATGACAAAATTGACTTCATAATTATGATTGAATGATGATATCACATTTTAATTTCAAACCATCATGACTATCAATAAAGCTTACTGTCAATTTGAATAGCAAGATGTCCTCCAATAGGACGAATACTCTTCTCAAATCCTGATTTGATCACTTTTCCTCCACCCAATGTATCATCCGGTCGCGATGTTGATGTGTAATAAGCCTTGTTCCCAAAATGGAGATGACGACTACTGCAAAGAATATCGTTAATTTATCATATGTATCATTATCATATCGTATCATTATATGTGTTACTATGCCAATATAAATATAATTATTAATGTACATACTTATCCAGTCGCATCCACGACAACACATCGATAACTTGAATCGAGTTACGCTCAGCAATGTTGGTACCCTGAAAACAGCTAAATTAATTATCCGGTTTATGCGAAAGTTTCTTTGCAAAATGAAGCATGAAATTATTCATCTGCCACAAATGTACAAGCGCAGGCTCATCCCTTATGAACCTTCTGTAGTGATGCGCCATTTATCGATCAACTCGTGCAAGAAAGTCGGTCGAGAAAATAAAATGTCATAAACGGAATTTTTTAAATCGTCAAATCGCAACGTGAAAAGCAATGCTTACCTCGAGATTGATTTCCTCGACCGTGCGGCAGTTGTATCGAATTAACTGAACTCCACTGATCAACTCAAGCACAACTTCAGGAATTTCCGCCTAAAATGGAGCATTATCGTGAGAAACGAAAACTGAAATCTTGACATTACTGTAGAAGCCCGGTGGCCGTATGCAAGAACCGTTTTCCGGGAAAATGTGACGTCATTAGCGTAGGCGGAGGCGTTTTCCAAAAATCCTCCGCCTACGCTAATGACGTCACATTTTCCCGGAAAACGGTTTTACCGTTGTTCTTGCATACGACTACAGATCTTATCTTCGTTAATACTACGTCAGGATATTTGTAACACAGAAAACCCTTGCCTCAACAATCTCTCCACTGAAATCATGAATACGTTCTGTTGTGTATAGAGCACATCCATTGTCGAAACCCAGTCGATTAAGCGGCTACAGATAAAGGATAATAATTATTCTCAAATAAATATATCAGCACCCTGCTCGTATCTCCAGAAGACGGGAATATCTCAGAAGTGTGCCGCTCACATACGAGAGATAGCAATTTGTGGAGGATTTTCCTCCGGAGAGAGATGACAACGCTAAAATGTCAACAATTATTATTTTTTAAATAATTATTAAAATTTAAATAAATGAAAACGTACTCTCCCTTGCCACCCTTCGTATGAACAGCGAACTCCTTCTTCCTAGTGACGGCCGTAAACACCAGCTAAATAAAACATTCATTAATGATTCGATAGCTATCAGATATGATCATACCTCGCTCTTGTAGGCATTATTCACAACCTTAGACGCGTCTAAGATGAATGCATTGAGAGTAGTCTCGATGTGCCTTCCAATAGGCTCATTACCAGGCTCCTGTGGAACTGAAAATCAGAGATTAATAAGAGTATATGAGAATGTAACAACGATAGCACAGAATGTGGATAGATACCTGGAAGTTTGATGTGATCGAACTTTTTGTCTCTGCAGTATTTCGATTCCTCCAAAAGAGGTTTTTGATCGATTTCCATTGATTGATTACCCTCCATACTAAACAAAAGAAAGTGTAAACGGACGGCATCGACGAGTAACGGTATCGATTGAAAAAAGTCAAGTTGTGTAAGCGAGCGCGGTAATATGCACAGTATATGACGTAGAAATCCCAACAATATGATAAACGAAGTACCATATTTTAAAGAAAAGTGATACTGCAATAACTTGAAGAATCGATCCAAGAGCGAGAATAACACCTAATTTCACTTTCTCTGCCCTATATTTGATCTTTAGGCAGGTCACGTTAAGAAACAAAGAATAACTATCCAAAAAAGAGTGGCTATCACCGGAATAAGAAATGTGAAAGGAGTAGAGTCTACAACAACAAAGAAATTATCATATGTTAACACTACATAAGCACGGAATTGTCATTATATAAGGGATCAAAAAGGAAACTAACATAAGCAAGCAAGCACGTAAAAATAAATAAAAGCGCGGGAAATGCCTACAATTCAATCACCTATCGTTGTAAGACCAATGATGGAATAATTGTTAAGAAACATACACCACTGTATAGCAGAAAACATTGATTTTTTCAACATTAAGCAAATATTTTTGAGTGCGAATTCAAACCTTCCATGAACATTTTCATTCGACATTTTACTTTAACTATGTAGCAATACGCTTGTAATCACCACATTGAAAACTAAAAACAGTCTACAGCCGTAGAATTGTGGGAAGTTTCAGTTACGTAACGTTACATATTCGCAATATATGGAGCCTAGGTCCACTTTTTCATGAAATCAAAACATTCCAAATTCTACATGCTATAATAAAAATATAATTAGCAAAATACACAGAAAATCATAATCGGTTTAGCAAATGCACAAGCCAGAGTTACACTTTCTAAGACCGCATCCGGGAATTGGCTAACGTAGTAAAAGACGCCAACTATCACAAACTGAACAGGCGCGATTTTGTATTGTTCGCTCCTCAGATAATTTGAAAAACGCTATACATATGTATGTACATACAGCCTACTTTTCTTGGCTACCAACTTTGTGTCACATTTTAAAAGTTGGCACCCAACTCTGAGTAAACTTTCAAGGCACAAAGTTGGCGGCCAGGCACTGTGTTCTTTTTACTTGGAAAGCCAGAACACAGTATTCTGGTCCAAGCCATTTTTCTTCCAAAGCAAGACAAAGGAGAGACCATTGTATTCGAGAGAGTTTGTATGTTGAGCGGTCGTTCTTGCTTTGAAAGTCATGAGAACGCTGTGAGAACGACATCGAAGCAACATGGAAACTCTCTCGAATACAATGATTCAAAGGAAAATGGCTTTTGCCCGCGTGCAGCATACTTTTCTTGCTGTGCAAGAAAAGTATGTTGCACTCGTTTTTCAAAATATCTGAGTCCGTTTCGTTTTGTATTTTCCATGCGATCTTACTCATTTTTCAATATCTTTTTTTAAATGTACATTGTTGATATCAGTTTAACAATGAGTGGCAGTGATTCTGAACCTGAGGTTAAGACTCAATCGAAGAAGAACGAAAAAAAGAAAGCAAAAAGAGTAAGTACACTTAATCCTTGTAATCCACATCCCGTGTTCGTAGTAGTTACCATTCATTGCTTAATGCATATTTTTGGGCTTACTTAATAGTTCTACTTAAGGAACGTTCAGCATCGTCTTCTGATGAAGGTGTCAATGATCCAACACCTATTAAGAAACAAAAACAGAAGCAGGGAGATTCTTCGTCTTCCTCATCGAGAATTAAGAACTCTGATGGCGATGAGGTATTTATTCGTTTGGTACTCATTAGAAAATGCTATTCTTTGTCTACAAATTTAGCGTTCTACTTTGATTCCACTGTCAGTTGTATATATTGTATGTTGGTGTTGAATGTTCTGTTCAGATGATTGAACTGGGCAAGATGAAGTATGCCTCGGTGCGCTCTTTCAAAGGACAGACCTACATTGACATTCGCGAATACTACATGGACAAAGTAATCGCGCCTTATGATTAACTTTTTTCTTTTAATCCTTAATCCGTAATAATTCAATTCTGTTTCAACCAAATTGCTGAAGTGTTGCATTCCTTGCATGATAACGTAAAATTTGTGCAGTTTCTGGCATGATCATTCATATAAGATACTTAAATTATTACATTACTTTGCTACTATTTCCTATTTATATACTACTATATTACCGTAACTATTATAAATAAATTAATTGAGGGATCAGGAGAGATGAAGCCTGGTAAGAAGGGAATCTCACTCAACCCTGAACAATACAAGAATCTTAAGAATGCTATTCCTGATATCGATGGACTTCTTAAGAAGATTTAAGATCTCATTTATCATATTTACATGTTTCATTCAAACAATTTCACAAAATCCGGTCTAATCTGTATAATCCGTACTCTCTACACATTCATTCCCATCGTCTATTCTAATGTATTACAAAGGATAAAAGTAATTATTTCCCTGATGCTCAGCCTTTATGTAATATGTTGTGTCGTGTTGTGTATCTGTCTTTATCGATCGATAGATCTACAGTAGTACTCACATTCGCTGCAGGATGGCGGAATCGAATGAGTGGATCGCACCGTCTCCGACAGTTTGTTCAGGTATAAGCTGTCTATAATTTAGCAATATTTAAATATGGAGACGTTGAATATCGTCTATTATTACAATGAACGCACGATAGAATGAGAGGGGGAAATGTTTATACATTAAATGAATAAGTTCTTTAATTCTTCTAGGTAAGCTCTTCCTGTCCCTATGCACTGCATTTGCCATGCTCTTCATAACTTTTGTAAATTTAATCGAATAAGAGTTTATGCTAATGTGGGTTTTATGGTGTGAAAGTGAATACAATACTGTATCTATGAATGAACTACTATATATGAGATTCGTAGTGGTTGATGTTGAATGCTTCATTAATTAATGATCTTGGTCTATTATTGTCGTTCATTCATTCCATTTAACCGGTTCATTTGTTCTCTTGATCTCATAATCAAAAGGACTATTTTTAGTATATCAACAGAATAAGTATAATATTAGAATTTTAGAATAAAATTAAACGAGGGGTTACAATCTTACAACATTGAATAAAATGGGCACGTGGGTAAGACTATAGCCCTCCACCCCCCCCCCATCGCTAGAGCGGCAGACGTCGAGAGTAACGCTCGCCTACAACGAGTCGCGATCGCAGAGTGAGCGAGAGGGCGGCGAGACAAGTGAAGAGGCAGAGAACGAGGGTGGGTAGAGACGCAGAGTGGATGTGTGGGTATGGCTTGTCGAGTGTGGAGGTTGTTGCCGTGGCCAACGACGAAGAGGACCATTCGACGCTCTGGTCGTCTGTCGCTCTAGCTATAGCCTTTGTCGTTCTAATCGATTTCTAGTCTAGTTCCTCAAGCTTTTGTATTTTATCCCGATTGCACAAGTTTGGGCACTCGAAAAGTTGATTGGACCAAGTTCACTCGCCCTACGTTTATACCCTTCTTTGTTCCATTCATTTATTTTATTATCGATTTCAGTTGGACCAAGCTCTGTGAATGGATCAAGTGCAGTAGCACCCACATCGGCTGTATCACAATCATCTTTAGGTAATATTTTAATTTAATGAATTTTTAAAGATAATAATTAAGGTGATCCAATCAGTGTGGATTCAACTCCGTCATCATCGTCATTTCCTCCAGTCTCATCATCTTCATCATCATCATCTCCTCCATCTACTTCAACCTATCAACAACCACGACCTCGATTCTCCACTTTAGCAGAGGCCTTTGGAGTGAAGACATCATCTACGACAATGAGTCAGAACTTTTTATTATATTATTTATGTTATACTCACGACTTCAGAAAGGGCGAGGTGAGAAAAAGAGACACAGAGATGTTAGAAAATGTAAAATAAAATAAACAAATTCATTTTTACGTTTCACGTTTACATAAGAAATATTTTAAGCAATTATGAACGAGTCATAAATATGAAAAATATTTAACCATATCTTCGTATTAGTAAAATAGTAAGACGAGAGGAATAAAATAAACTCAAAAGGAAGCTTATTGTCAATGGATGAGATATACAGAAATCGATTATAATTTGATGAAACCAGTTGTTTCAATAACAACAATTATCAAATACAACAAATTTGAGATAATCTCATTGCTTTCACACAATTCAAGTAACAGTCATTATTGATTAACACCGGATGGGGAGAACACAAAATGGATCATTACTGGTTAGGTTAGGTTAGGCCTGCAGGATACTTTAAATAGTCCGGAGGGTTCTCTAGTAGATGTTTATAGATCTATTACTAACGAAATAATAATAATAAATTGATTGAAGGTAATCAACGTACAGCAAGTCCTCTCTCATCTCCTCACTCACAACAATCAATGTCTCAACAGGTATCCATTTATATTCATTAATATATTAATGCCTATTTTATACGAATTTATCATTGCTTATTCTTTGATCTTTGTTCTTTATCTACAATAATTTAATAAGAACAATATCTTTATATGTGTCCCAAAATAGAATGTAACATTAATATATTGTGATTGAAGGGATACGACAGTGTTCCTCCTCCTTAATATTTTGTGATTGAAGGGATACGACAGTGTTCCTCCTCCTTCTGCATCTCCATTTCCTCCACATATGCACACATTTGCTCATTCGAGTCCTGCATTGAGTTCAAGTCCAGGTACTGTACTTTGATCTGTCGTTGCTTATTCTGTACTGTACTTCATTTGTATCCACTCAATAATTAAATAAAATAGGGAAGACGTTCATGATAATCCGAATAGTACGTATCATTAACTTTATTAGCCAATGAAAATATGTAAATAGGGAAAACGTTTAAGCATTTATGGTGGTGATTGTATAATGATTTCAGTGCATAACATACCTCAACAATCACCCATATCAATGTCACCTGCTCCTCAATCATCCCAAGGACAATCAATGTATCATCCATCCACTGGTGGTCAGACTCCATCACAAGCTCCGCCTACTCCTCAACGACCATCCATCCCTCAAGGTATGCCCATGACGCCACAGCAGCAGGGACAAATGCCGATGGGCGCACCCATGACGCCAGGTGGCGCAGGAGGTCCTCCAATGACACCAATGACTCCCAGTGGCCAACCAATGACGCCAGGTGGTCCATCTATGACACCACAAATGATGCAAATGACGCCACAACAACAACAACATATGATGATGACTGGTGTGTTATATCTTCTCTGTTTATTGTATTGTTGTAGATTATAATATTTATATCCTTTATATAATGTTATATTCTGAATGTAAAGAATATTTCTCCATTGTACGATGGATGGAGGAGTATAATTTAATGTTTTCATCTCGACCTTGAGATGAGAGTTAATTGTTATGTTCCTTTCTCGATTCATGTACTTTGGTCTATCGATCGTATCGAGATTGAAGTACATGGTAAGCAATAAAATGGATATTTTCAGGCCAACAACCGTATGGGTACCCTCAGCAGCAAGGAGGCCAACCACAGCATCAGTGGAATCCCCAACAACAGGTTTGACTCATTGATCTACTCCTATTATATTGATTTTTACTTTTAAACTTGTTTTATTAACTATTTACTTTGGTTATATCACTAATTGATAGCGAGTTACTACAGAAAGTATGAGATATAATCTATTTATTTATTATATTTGTGTGGGAAATGGAGATATTGAATTGAATGATTGTAGATGCATCCAATTTCTTCACACTACGTTCGACAACCCCAATTGATGGGGGCAGGAGTAGCACCTCAACGTGTTATGATCCAGCGAGTACCATACCCAAATGCGCCAGGTATTTATCATTCAGTTATCACTTACTCGACCTTAATTAATTCCGACATTAAAGTAATTGTTTAGAAATCAATCGTAATTGATGTTGTAAAGTGTGTAATTTATATTTAATGAAAATGAAATCTTTCTAGTTTATCCTCAAGGTCAACAAATGGCTGGAGGACAATCAACGGCTGGTTATGTGAGACAGATGCACTATCCGCAACAAGGTTGCTGCTAAACATATTGGCTTGATAAATTTGCTTGTTTATTTATTTGTCTGGTTTTGAGATTCCTTCTATTTAAATTTCCTTCTCTGATACATTTTTTTAAATCAAGCATTCAAAAATATTCCCTTGTGGCATAGGATACTGTATTTCAGTCATTGTAAAAAAACAACATTAATGCTTCTAGGTGGAGGACCCCATCCAGGGTACGGGTATCCCCCTGGTACTGCCCATCCTGGACCCGGTTATCCTGTAGGAGTACAACAACAGGGTGGAGGAGGAGGGCCTGGTGGTACAGGACCCTATGCGGCCATACCTCCACAGTACCAACATCGACCGGTATGTAATATTATTTCAGTTTCAATATTGATGTAGTAGTAAAGAATCTTCATTCTATCTTTTCACCGAATTGTTTCATAAATTTGTAATGTCCCGGGAGGGGGGGGGGTGGTTCGGTACCTTCCGAATTCCTGAATAAAATGATCTGTGAGGGTGTGGTAATCTTCTTAATATACATACAGTATAGGTCAAAAGTCATGGGACACTTTTTCATTTTTTTATAACTTTTGAACCAGGAAAGCAATCAAGCTGATCTTTTGAGGCAATGTACAGAATTTATCAAGGAATACAACCATGATGTGGTGGTGTGATTAAATCAGTTCACTGCTGCGTAGTGATGACGCAATCGAGGTACACTTTTTTGAAATTTTTTATTTCTTCAGTGAAAAGTCCTGTTCTTCTGAAGCATTGTGAGAGTGGAGACACACACTAGGGCTGCACAGTCACACATTCGGGAATGGCTCCGACTCCGATTTCAGGCTGCAGCAGGGTCGCAACTTGGACCCCGAAAATTTACAACTCAGCTTCTAGATGTGCTAACGACTCGTTCTAAGTACTGAAATGATGCTAGTGGCGAGTAATGTTTATCCCCAGATTACGGTAGTCATGTCTCGCCATTTGCCCTCAGGGCATAAAATAAATTTATTCGGGGAGGACCGATTTTGAGACCCTACCGTTCAGAGGGCGGGTCTTCTAAAATTGTGGTTCCTGTGCAAGCAGCTTTGTAATGTATCATATATGTATTTCAATTATTTTGGTTAAGTTCCGATTCCTTTCAAACCCGCAGCAAACTTTATGCTGAGGTCTACTCGGTGCGCGCTCTTGCGCTTTCTCTGTTACTGCCCTCGCCCCTGACCCTCTATTGATGAAATCTCTTAGTTTCAAAGTACCAATGCATGTTAGAGATGTTCACAAAAGTTTTTGCACTAGTTCTGAACTTTGATCTTTGATCTTTGTATTTTGATCTTTAGTCGCTACAACCGAGTAGATCTCAGCAGAGCGTTTGCTGCGGGTCTGAAAGGAATCTGAACTTAACCAAAATAAGGGAAATACATATATGATACATTACAAAGCTGCTTGCACAGGAACCATAATTTTAGAAGACCCGCCCTCTGAACGGTAGGGTCTCAAAATCGGTCCTCCCCAAAAAAATTTATTTTATGCCCTGAGGGCAAATGGCGAGCCATGACTACCGTAATCTGGGGATAAACATTACTCGCCACTAGCATCATTTCAGCACTTAGAACGGGTTGTTAGCACATCTAGAAGCTGTGTTATAAATTTTGGGGGTCAAAGTTGCGACCCTGCTACAGCTTGAAATCGGAGTCGGAGCCATTCCGGATTGTTTGACTGTACAGCCCTAGTGGGGGTCTCCACTCTCACAGTGTTCCTGAAGAGCAGGGCTTTTCACTAAAGAAATGGGAATTTTCAAAAGAAGTGTACTTCGGATGCGTCATCACTACGCATCAGTGAACTAATTTAATTACACCAACACATCATGGTATTATTCCTTGATAAATTCTGTACATTGTCTCAAAAGATGAGCTTGATTGCTTTCCTGGTTCAAAAGTTATAAAAAAATGAAAAAGTGTCCCATGACTTTTGACCTATACTGTAGTCTATTCTCTCCTCCACAAATTTATTCTTTCACAAGGCCTATTGAATATTTTCGGACGATTTGTAAGTTTTGTGATGAGTTCGAGTTTAACATGTCTCACTTTTAGTGGTTTTTGTTATTTTTTAAAAAAAGAATAGGAGAAAGAGTATACTGTAATAGTTGTTACCCTGGTGATATAATATGGAAAATACGAAGATGAAGAGATCGAATAGAAGATATATATTAGGAGATATGAAGGAGAGAGAGGAGAAGATGAGGTTTTAGTTGATTGATTGCTATGTATGCTATGACAATTCTTCATTCATCTTTATTCTCCCTCTCTTTCTCTCTGTCCCTCTCTTTCTCCCCCTTCCTCTCTAACTATGATATTATCTCTTCATTACATATCTCTATTCTCTAAACGTTCTCATACGTTACTAGGCTACAATATCGTTTCATCTTCTTTCTCTTCTCCTGATATACAAATACTCTCCATATCCTATATCTCTCATAGATATTCCAACTTTTACATTTATATCTGTCATCTTTTCGAACGTTCTCCAATTTAATATGAAATTTTACTAATTTATTTTATGTGATGAAAAAAAACAAATAAATAAAATAAAGGATATGATTCAGAACGTGCCTCCTCCTGGTTCTGTTGTTCCAATGCGTCCATATATTCAATCACCTCAAGGAGGTCAACCTATGATGGTACCATCACAACAACAACAACCAGGTATTAATCAATCAATAATCTATCTATTTGTATCATACGGACTTTACTCTTCATTACAGTATATTCTAATGGCTTTTGTGCTTTGTAGTTCGTTAGAGGATATTGATATCTATGGTTAATTAATCATATAGTTTTTGTGCATGTTTTTCGCGGTTTAATTATTTCTGTTCATTGATTCCATTATTTCACAAATATCGTACTTGTGTGTGCTAATGTGGTGAAGAACGATCGAATTATAAAAGAAACATGTATATGAGGATTTAATTTATTTTTATATGAAGTTTTTTTTAAAGTTTAAACCATCAAAAGATGAATTTATGTTAATTTGTTAGTTTAAATGTGGATTTCTATTGTAACTAAGAACTCATAAGTTTTTCATACATGTTGCACATGCATATTTATTATTCTGTATATCCACTGTGGATCGATCATCTAATCAAAATGGTTAATCCTTATTCTTTCTCTTCTTTCTGTCTCATTCCATCATTATTTCTTTCTATATTCATCTACTCCTATGACTCTTTATCATCTGTCCTTTCTGTTTGCTCCCTCCTCTCTCTCTCTCTGTCTACATTATATTCATCTCCTCTACAAATATACTGCATGACTACTACTCGCCTATCCTCATATTCTTTTTTTTCCGTTTTAATCTATTCTTTCATTATTCCTATCTATTTCGTGACGTTTACAGTCTCCATATTATTCATGTTCATCTGCTCATATACTAATGATAATAAGAATATGATTGGGTATAATAGTCACTATCTGTATGATGAATGTTATAGTAGTAGTATAATAATAGTAATATATATGATAAAAACTTATAGTAATGGATATAATATGGATAGATTTGTGAGTATTTTATGACACTCTGAACCGTGATCCTTCGTTAATCTCACAAGGGGAGCGTATCTCGTTCTCTCAACTCATCCTGGCCTTATGAGAAGGCAATACCATGAGAATCACTTTTCCATGCTGATTACGAAATGTCTAATCGATCTGAGTTGCTAGTGTAGTGTGTGACTATAAATAGATTCACTCATATAATTGGAGTCATTAATGGAATGACCATGCGTCTGATAGTTACACTAATTGTAAGTAGACACACTTGTTCAAATATGTATGAAGGGATAAATCATTGTAATTCCATTGGTAGTTCATTACTCATTTCATCTTCATATATTGTATTGTACATAGTTTTTCCTCTCTTATACTTTGTATTCCATTCTCTTACTTCTTCATCTCATTCATTTACCCTATATCCCATGTTCCTTCATTTATGGTTTAATTATATATATATATATATATATATATATATATATATATATATATATATATATATATATATATATATATATATATATATATATATAAAACACATATTTGTTATATGTTCATATTCTTCCATCAATTTCCTCTTATTCTTCTCTGATAGATCATTTATCAATATGAATCATTCTATCACATAGTTTATCAAAGGAACAATTTGACTATCTCTCCTTTCATACGTCCTCTCATCTATCTATCTTGTTCCATCTTTCACTATGATTCATATCTCATTTCATTCTCTATCCATCTTCCTTCTACTTCATTCATCCATTATATGTCCATCACTTTCCATATCCATCCTCTCAGCTTATCCTCTCCCTCTCCCTCCCTCTCTCTCCCTCTCCCTATCGCTTCTACATTATATGCCTGTTGTACAAACATCCCCATCCCTCAATTCACAGATTCATCATCTATCGTAAATAATGAATGAATTGATTTGTATTCAACCTCTACCATCACTATAAGTTATGATGCCTGGACCTCCACCATCACATATTTCCATATCTTAAAGAATATACTTCATTTATTTTATTGCATGTAATATTTGTGTGATACAATAATAATCCAATATAAGTATAATATATCCTTCATCCGTCACATTATCACTATCATTTGTGTACAATAGTTGGTACTAAAACAAATTAGAGATTATTCCTATATTTGTTCTTCTTTTTCTCATCGGTTGACTACGATAATAATGTATTTATCGTTCTTCTCTTTCCCATACACTTCTTTCCCTATCTCATTTCAATCTTTCACTATGCTTTCCTACTCTCTCCCTCTCCCTCTCCTTCTCCTCCCTCTCTCCCTATATTCATTCTCCCCTTATTATCGATATATCATTATTACTTCATTGCCTTATCATTAATATATCATAACAATAACTCTCCTCTTCTTCTCTCATTATTCATTTCATTCTCATATCTTATATTGTTATCTTCTCATCACTTCTTCTAGTCATCATCATATTCATCTCCTCTCATAGGTTCCCGCAGTGATTGTACGGTTACGGTATCGTTGTAAACAACAATTCTCATGATTAACTTGTTGGATTGTATGTACTGATATTTATACTCCTTGTCCTCGATGGATAAAGAGATAAAGATAAAAGATAGAAATATAAGATGAGATAATGAGAGAGAATGATATGGGGTTAGTGAATATCATAATCTCTTTTCCATTCATGGGAATAAGTGATTCTTTAAAGGTAATACGATACTGTAATGATATTGCGTGTATATTTGTATAGTACATGGACATCATTAATCCAGATCTCTAATTCTGGTTGTAGATCCTACATGAATGACAGTTATAGACATATGATGCACATATCCATCTTCTATCTATCTCTATCCTTCTTTTTCTTCGATCTCATTTCGCTATCTCTTATCGGCCGTTCACTCTTCTTCCTTTTCTTACTCCTTGAGACTAGAAAGATAAATGAAGTTAAAAGGTATGATGAGGTATAGATATAGATGGGAATTACACACATACTATTCACTATTGCTTATATTCATTTCCTTTTATATCTTGTTCCATTCTCTCATTCTATATCTACTATTAGTACTCTCCATTACTTTTCATTATTTCCTCTACACTATATCTGTAGACACATGGAGATGTCATCAATATCGTTATTATATCTCTTATCGTATGAAATATTATATCACTTGTTATATCAAATAGTACTCGTTTAAAGCCATACATGCATTCGTATACTATCCGTGTACTGTATTGGCGTTAAACTGTGAATTGAAACTCGATATACAACAACATTATCATATCATGTATTAGCAGATGTAATAACTAGTTGTGCTACTTCCACTCTCTCATTGAATTACTTTATCCTCTATATATATTATAGAGAGGACTAAGATGGAAGATGAGAAAGTGAAAGAGAGACTGAAATAAAGTAAATGGTTTCTTTCTTCTCGTCTAACGAACTAGAGAGGACATTTTTGTGTTGTCTCTTTCTCACGATTGGAGAATAGAAGAAAGAAGAAGAAGAAGAATGATTCTATGTGAGAATAGGAATATCCACTCATATTATAGATTATATCTGATTCTGTTGTGATATTGATTAATTATCAGATTTTGACAGATTGAATATCTTCCATTCATTTAATTCTTCTTTCTCCTTCCGTCTCTAGATCATAATGAGTAGATATAAGCATGGAGAAGGAGAGGGAGGATGGATGGTTAAGAGGGGTCACCCAATAGAATATAGAGAATAAGAGGAAGAGAGGTATAATTGGTCCTTCCTCTTTCTATTCCTTCTGCCCTTCTATCTTTACTAGTGAGAGCTTATCCTCTCTCTCCTCCACCCTCCATCTAATACATCTGTCTCACTTACTAGTCATCATCATTCTATTCCCATTTGAGACCATCTCTCATTCTCCCTTCATCATCATGATCTTCTTCCTCTATCGTATCTATTCTCCACCATCCATCCCTTATCTACTATAATATTCATTCATTCATTCATTCATTTGTGTTCTCTTCGTTTCTTCAACCAATCAACATCATCATTCTCTCTCTTTCCCTCTATAGTTCATGTTTTTGTTCTTCTTCATTATGTTCTTCTAATTCTGAAGGTGTTATTACTACTTCCTCATCTTCTTCATCTTTTCCTTCCATACATAGATAGAAGATAGATTGAAGAGTTCATTGAAAGTATTCAGTATGTTTCCATTGGATTGGCTATTCTCATTATCACATTTGTCATATCTCCAATATGGATAACAAGGGAAGGGACGGCGAAGATCCTTTTGGTACTTTATACTACATAGTTCTCTCTCTCTCTCTCTCTCTCTCTCGCTGTCTCTTTCTTTCTCTCCATCTTGTGTATCTCGTTCATCTAGCTTCATTATATCTCTCTTCAAGAGAGAGAGGGAAGGGGATAAATCTCCTTCTATAATCATCATTTCTCTCTCCCCTGTCTGTCTTCCTGTCTTCTATATTCATTCTCTCCATTATGTCTTCTATTCTACTTCAGTCTTTTTGACTCCATTATCTGTATCTCTTTCTGTAAAGGAATAGAGGAGGATGACATGTCCATGTACTCTTCCTTTTCTTCTCAAATGGTAGTCTTCATCTCTTCCCCTTTCTGTCGTTCATCAAGCTGTAGATGGAAAGAAGAGAGAGAGAGATGGAGAGAGTATAGAGGGGGGATAGTATATGAATGGAGTACGTAATACTCAGATGCACCTGGCCCTCTTTTCTCTTCTCTCTCCTCTCATAGTACTCCTATTCCTTTCAATACCATTTATGTCTCCATATTCCTTTATCTTAACTAATTTTTTGTATGCCTTAAAATATCCTCTGCACTTTTTTCGTTTTGTCTATTCTTCTTCTATGGTACTGGCATATTTACGAGATGCGAAAGTGCTTTATTTCTTTTTGTGATTTGGAAGTCGTGGATTGAGAGAATGAATAGAAAGAAGTGAATTAGTTGGATGGTATGTCAATACTACAAGGGAACATATAACCATCTTACAAATATTGTGTCTCGTATGTAATTCGTATGTAAAAAGTATGTAATTGATGTAGATCTCTGGATGTTAGATGGGTAATTGAAGTTGGGTACTTGTCTATAGACGCGCTCATTATTATTTTATATATAGTATTTGTTGGAGAAGCATACCTGGTCTCTTGAAGGATGTGTATAGTTAATGATAGTAGAGGTAGGGATTATTTTTAATTAAGTATACTTATTATCATCTTGACTAATGGTAAGCATTATGTCCCCATTAGGTGTGTGTATCAGTCTATCTCTTTATCTATATATCTCTACCCTCTCTATCTCTTTATCTATCATCATATATCTTTCAGTCATTCATTCTTTTAACGTTCTGCATTTACTTCTATCCTATTCTGTTTACCACATTCGTTCTTTATTTCTGATATATCTAATGACATTGGACAGTTTATTCTTCTCATTTCTCTTATATTATATAACTCCCCCCCCCCTCTTCTAACACTTGTATTTCAACAATACGTTCTTTCGTAGTCGGTATGTATCATGAAATATAGATTGATGGAGGGAAACGTAGATTCCAATATCATATTAAAGGTTTGGAAGTGTTAGAGTGAGTAGGGGGGATAGAGTTATTTTGTATCGTATATCATAATATTATCGATAGCTTGCTCCTCTCTCTATCTCGACTTAATGCATGTATCATACATTCTCTCTCATAATAGATATTCTATGTTTGAATGGGGGCTTATTTCATCTCATTTCAACTAGAAATAATAGTAATATTATTCTTAATAACATGATATTTGTCCTCTTTCCTCTCATATGGATAGATATCTTATATTCCTTGTATTTACTTCAATGAGAGAATGTATTATATCCAATATCTCGCGTATAGTTCATATTGCTTATATTTCTATATATCATCGTTCATCTTCAGATATGATCTCTCATCCTTCTATCATGACTATCTCTTTTGTTCATAGAATTGTTCATCCGTATGGTGTTATCGATACTCGATCACTAGTAGATGACATTCTTGAGGAATAATCATAATATTACTCACTCTACTCACTTTTGAGATAGAAGAACTTGACAAGGGAACTATCCCAACTTAATGTGGCCATATGACATGGGAATAATTTACCTGAATCAGTTTTCGATGCTGATTACGAATCCGTTTTCAAACGTTGCCCAATCGAGCTGAGATTCGAGAAAATCGATATTCAAATTCGCTAGTTTATTCGGAAATTCGTGAGACTTCCCATATAAACCATCCCAATGCGTTCATAAACTCATCCATCAATTATCCAAACACCTCCTGCTGTAATTTAGTGGATATTGTAGGTAAGTTATGAATTTTCGAATCAAATAGTCGAATTTCAAGATCGATTTTCTCTAATCTCAGCTCGATTGGGCAACGTTTGATAACGGATTCGTAATCAGCATCGACAACTGATTCAGGTAAATTATTCCCATGTCATATGGCCACATTAAGTTGAGAGAGTTCCCTTGTGAGTATTTGCACTGGAACACATTCATTGTTTTGTCTAATGGGATGTCATGTTTATTGGATCAATATAAAGGTATAAGAGGTATTATAGTGTATTACCTTACTTTCTCTAACAAATATCATGGCATGCTATAAATAAGAGGGTCGCGATTTGAATCCCCCTATCCTTATCCTTCCCCATCTCTCCATATCTCTGTCTCTCATATATACTGCACAATTAGAGTATTGATTAAGGGTTTCAAAGTGAAAGAAGTGGAGTTGTCTGTTCTTTCCTTCATATACTCACTCATTTGTTATATTCTATCATTTCAATCTTATTATTAGTATTCCCCTTCATTCATTTCATTTCAATGAAGTTATACGTGACATTTATGAGGTTGAAGTTCAATAGGAGACTCATCTTATTATTACTATTACACTTCATCTTCATTCATTCATTCATTCCATATCCAATCATTCTGTATTATACATTGTTGTATGTCTACACATTTCAGTATTCTCATTAATCATACCGAGAACACTCATCTCAATTTCCATCCTCTTCCTCTTCTCTTACCCCTTCTCTTCCTCTTCCTCTTCTCTTACCCCTTCTCTTCCTCTTCCTCTTCTCTCCTCTTACTCTTCCTAATACATTCTACTTGTTCGAATGAGTTCATTTCGCGTTTCTATTGTTGATCTAACCATCCATTGTCCTACACTAACTAATCCATTATCTTATCATCAGGACATTTCATCATCTCCATCTTCGTCCTCATACTTCAATGAATACTCTCATATCCTCTGTACCATCCACTTCGACCTCATCATCAGTAGTAGTGGGACATCATCATCATCATCATCATATACATAATCATTCAAATCATCATCATGCCATCTATAGACGACCACAATCACCATCTCCATCATTATCTTCACGATGTACACCATCCATATCATCATCGACATTATCTTCTCCATCACCAACGACATCGACGTCTCCGGATGTGACGAATACGATGACGACTGCTTCAGAAATCATATCATCAATATCTTCACTATCAGAAGTATCTATTTCGATCGATGAATGCACTAGTCCCCAGTCGCGATTCGCTGGTCTTACAGTAGGCGATGTAATCAAGTCAAGAAGGGTGATGAAACGAGCGATTAGAGCGACACCGTCGCTTACTAAAGCACGGAAGACAAGGGAGCAGGCCACAGGTCGGCCAATGTCCGAACAAGCTCTAACATGTACATCATCACCGAGAAGGCCAGTGGCCACTCATCGACCATCGACAGGACATAGTCGACCTACGTCTGGCAATAGTCCATTAGAGGATGAATCAGAACGTATTATGGTTCCATCACCGGATATGTTGAATAGGATGATGATGGGAATTGATATCAGACGAGGTATAAATAATAATAAATTTTATCTGACCTCGGGGGGTATTTTAAGATTCATAATTAAATGTTTAAACAATATGATAAAGTCAGGAGGTAAGAAAGAAGGCTACGATTACTAGATCGTAGCATACAATACTTATGAGTTACGAATATAAGACTTAAATACATTGGCACTATGGGTACAAACAACACTATTGTCAAGATTATTCCATTTTTGCACAATACGATTTGTCAAAAAAGATGAGAACTTTTTTGTGTGAGATCTGTGGGTTCTTAAATATAAATTATGTCTACGTGAAGTGTTGGTAATATTAGGAAATAGAAAAAGTTTACGGGCATCAAGGTCAAGATGTGAGTGGATTACATTGTACGTGAATATGAGGTCATTCTGATCTCGGCGGGAGTGAAGTGAAGGGAGCTTGAGGTGTTGTATGCGCTCCAGGTAAGGTCGATATGACAGATTACACTTGCTGAACACGAGCCTGGAAAATCGATGAAGGACGGACTCGATACGTGCAATAAGGGATATTGATTGAGGAGACCAAAGTTCACTGCAGTACTCTAAAATAGGACGGACATATGTTGTAAAGAGACGGGCATACACATTTATACTACGGGACTTATCACGGGTCTCCTGTAAAAGTGTAGCAAAATCGGCCTGTTCTGCCACTAGGAAAAATTTTTTGTCTCCGATTTCGATGAAAGTACATTGGTAGATATGGTTGGGGGTCATGAGAAGGCCTAGATACTTGATTTGGCCAAAATCACAGATTATCGATTTTTTTCGATCTACCCTGAAAATGATCATAACTCGGTTCATTTTCATCGTACAACGGGCTGGCAGGTGTCATTCGAACCGTATTCTAATTATCTCCAAAAAAGTTATTTATGACCCGTTCGCTACTAAGTCGTCTTCAGGACGAAAAACGCGAAAATCAGAATTTTTGACCAAAAAGGTGACCTGTTCTCAAAAATTTTCTCTTGGGATCATCCGTATTCTTGCAAAAAATATGTCTTCAAAGCAGGCATAACATCACTATCTAGTTCATTGCCCGTATCTCTTGGCCCGGGAGGTCGATTACTAGTATATCTCACGGACTTAGTCGATTTTTCAACAAATTCCGTTTTTTGATCGTATCTCGCTTCAAAGTTATCTAATTACCTTTTCAAAAAAATAGAAATGATTCTCTCGAAAAGGAGATTGAAACGTTCGCTTTTGTCCAAATTGCTATGTCAAGCCGTTTTCGAGTTATTAAAGGAAAACTCCTCCAATTTCGATTTTTCACCGCTTTCATGTGTTGAACAGGGAATGCAATCAATTCTACAAATATGTTTACTTTACAATAGGAACTGTAACATAATTGAGCAAATATTGAGCAGATATCAACATCACTGGTCAAATACGAGGGTAGTTGATAAGTCCTGGGCGTCGTCCGAGAACAAATTCTTCATCTCTGAATGCATCCAATCATAGATCGCATCCGATGAGACAGTCAGATCATTCTCGTGCACTTGTACTTCTTCTTCAATCCCTCCTCCCTCTTCGTCGTATTCCTCCTCCCAGTTCTTGATGAAATCCATTGCCAGTGCCGCATCTCTTCGAGCTCTCGTCGTTCCCTTCTTCCCTGCTTCCTCCTTCTTCTTCGCGAGAAGAGTCCGAATGCAGTTCTTGATCTGATCGTGGGACATCCTGTTTGCTGGCATTATATCCGTTCTGGCCTTCATTCTCTTCTCGACTTCTTCTGCTCTCAGCTTGTTTCTTGCGGCATAGAACTCCTCGAAGAGATCCACCACCATCTGCTTGGCAACGGGGTCGTAGGGCGCACTCTTCTTCCGAATACGAAGTGCCCATCCTATGGGTCGCGGATGCTTTGGTGCATGCTCGTATTCCTTGAACGATTCCGATAGGGGACCGATTCCGACTCCTTGCTGAACCTCCTCGAGCATTCTCTTGTACAGTCCTAGGGCGAAATCCATCATGGACACTCTCTCAGGTCTAATCTTGTGTTCTCCTCTGTCCCAGTGACGTTCGAGGTTCCAGTGACGGAGAAAAGTGGCCGAGCATTTACTACATACGAAAAGCGGATTCGGGTCAGAGTCGGAGACGGGCACGGGAGCCTTTCCAGTCACAACTTCATCATCTACGTTATCGGGCTCGGGAGTAGTGACCTTCTTCGTAGGAAAGAACCAGTAGTGCGGCTCCTCTCCATTGACGATCTTCTTCTCGTCCTCCTCCTTCAGGCCAGCTCTCCACAACTTCCCTCCATGACTGTGCCATTGGATGGAACTGTCGATTCCCTTCAGTCCGTTCACTCTCATTCCATCTCCGATTCCTCTGAATCTCCAAGCAGAAATGGTATCTCCGTTGAACTCGAAGTGGCCGAGTCCGGAGATTCCATTCAGCTTCGTCTTCGGTTGAGCAGTGAATTCGACAGTCGCAAGATGAACGGACATACCTCGCAACCCCTTTCCCAAACTCAGTGCTTCGAACATCCTCTCGTGGGTGTCGATATCCATTCCCTTGGCCATGAACGCCCTCATGATGGTCTTGGAATATGAGGCGTACCGATCGGAGGAGGACTTGCCGCTTTGCGATTCCGAGAAACTCCAGGAGGCGATGTTCACTCCAGATGCAGCCTCGATCGACGGCATGGTGGCGAGGACGGCAGCAGAGTGATAGTACCCTCAAATTAATAATTAAATCTTTCAAGCATGTCAGATATCACTACCTGCGTTGTCCGAACGCAAGTGGATCTTCTGTATCCCCATCCTGGCTAGGTCGTCGGCCATGTGCTTGATCAGCTCGACCACAACAGAGCCATTCTAAAAAATTATTTTTAGAAAATTCAGGACAACGCTACGTACTTGCATCTCGTTCTTGAGGATGTGGACGAAGACATGCTGGACCAGTTCTCGAGAGACGTTGGCGTACACGTGAGACACATGCCAACTACAACAGCAAAAAAAAAATTCAGCAGAAAATAAAGTAAGTACCTGTATCCGGGCTTGCCGAAGAAATCCTTCTGGGTCTCACGGAAGTAGCTCGGCAGCCACTTCTGGGCGAAGTCCATTGTGATGAAAGCTGAAGAGATAACTTTTAAAAACTGATTGTGTTATCTGAGATTTGATAACCAAAATAACAATGTTATCAACTTATCAACAAACCTTCGCCATTCTGCAGCCCTCTAATGAAAATCTCTCTCTCATTCGAAGTGAAGACCGTCCTTACTATGTGCGCCTTCAGGTCCAGAATCATTTCGACCGCACTTCTGAAATCATGTGCCATTTGGAGAAGCTGGTACGCCTCATTCTGATCTCCGGTGTCCTCTGGCCAGTCCGTGAATCTCTTCTCAAGGTCTCTGCGAAGAAATGGATTAATTAGCAATAGTTACATGATCCAATTAACCTGAATACGAGGTCCATTTTTTCACACATCTCGCACTGTCTGTCATGCTCGTGAGGAGTCTTCGGATCAGCGGCGAATCGCTTGTCCGTCGGGTCGGAGAGAGCGTGGATCATGCAATGATCACTGATTCTGCTCTCCTCCTTCACGTGCAACTTGAAGTCAGTCCTCAAGTAAACCTGAAAAAATCGTGAATTAATCCATACCGAAATCTTCTTAATCGTACCTGAAACTCATCGAAGTATCTCTTGAATTGCGCTGTCTCTGCTGTATCCAGTCGATTCATCGAGTTCAGGTTCTTGAGGACCTCCTGGATCGTGAGGAATCCCTGAATTTATATTGTTGAATATCTAATTTTAGTTCTTTCTATAGTTCTATACCATGGTAGCATCTGCTTGATAGTAGTCGACACAAGTCTTGCTAGAGGATCGGATGGCGGGGAAATTGGCCAGGAACTTGTAGGTCGTGGAATTGGAGATTGGCTCCTGTCCATACTCTTTGGCCCACCTGAATTCACTTTATTTTTTATGCACGAATTTCATGAACTCACGTCTCGTACATCTCGATGGTCTCGTAAATGCCCATGAGACGAATGGTATTCGGGAGAGTGATGGTATTCCCCAATGAATCCTTAGTCTTCTGCTCACCCCACGGCAAGCCAACCATTACATGAGGGCTGAAAAAATTCTTCGATTTCCCCCCATTTTGCAAACATTGCAAGATTTGCAAACAAACCTCGTTATGAACGAGATGAAAAGCGCTATCTTGACTGGATCGTAGCGAATTCTTTTGTTGACATCGGGGGCTTGCTTGACGGGACTCTTCGCTGCCTTCTTGGCATCCTCCCACATTCGGCGATTGAGTTTGGGGATGTACTTGGCCATCGTGTCGTACTTGATGTGAAGAGAGAAGATGGAGAGAAGAGATCTCTTCTCCACGTACTTGATCATTCGATCGAATTCAGTGGCTACGGCAGTCAACATGGAGTGGAGAATGGCATTGTCCTCGTTCAGAGTCTTTCCAGTCAGCAACGTCGTCACTTCAGCCATCACTTCATCCAACTCTTCCACAGAATCCGTCAGCAATCCGACAATCGTCCGCAGAATGAGGACGATGGTTCGAGTCTTGGCCTTTTGATTCTTGGGCTTCAGTTGCGAGAAGGGCTTGCGACACCATGCCTTTTCCACCTTGATGAGCTTGAGGAATGAGTCGAGGGACAGTTCCACTTCCGTGTGAGGTTTCTTCTTATTCATCTCGGTCTCATCCTCGAAGCAGGAATCATTCTCCTGAATTAATCTGCTTTGTGAATTTTAGCGTGATTTTTTTTGAATTTAAGACTTAGTGAAATACCTGTGAAGATAAATCCTCCGACAAAATTTGAGACGATTGAGAGCTCTGAAAGGATGGAAAATCCTGAAAAATGTTTCTCGTCCAGATCACCGCATTGTCACGTACCCCACAAGTGTTCAGATTTCCGTCGGCATCTTTGTGTCTCGAGTCTTCATTGCATCGTGGTTCCACGGATTGCTTCGGAATAGGATTATAATGCCGCACGCATAGGGCTGAAATAATTTCATTTTCATAGCCTCTCAGCATAAAACATACGAGTCCCTGGAGGAACTAGAATGTGATCACGTTGAAGAAGGTTCTTGGACATCGTGTGAGACATCGTCCGTTTCCCTTGCGTGGAGTGGTTCTCTTCAGGGAAACCGCAAGCCTGAACTCTGGATCCGGCGACACTGAATCTCTTCACATGTCCGAACTCATGTCTGAACCAGTCACGGGAGAGTTCATCCAAGTGGCGCTGGCAGATGACTTCGTCTTCCCAAGCATCGAGAGACGAGAATTCATTGAGAAATTGGCCATCTCCTCTTGCCAAGACGAGTGCAAGCTCATTCGTCGCACCGTACAGATTACCCTCGACGTTCTCCGCAAGTTTCGCCATTCTAAAAATATTAGTTAATTAAAGCGTTGTTGTTTTGGAAATTAAATCGGAAATAGTCATGGTTTTTCAAAGAAGAAAAAACAAGTGAGCAAAATAAATGAAGACTCACGAATGCAATTCTCCTGCGCAAGTGCCACTAGAAACATGGTACCGAGGGTCTCGAGCTTGTATCTCGAGAGAAGAGAATAGCGGAATCTCGTAGTAGCAGGAGGTCTTCAGTTTCTTCGCAGCAGGCTCATAATCATCATCGTCTTCCGAAGAAGAACACTGCATTCATTTGTTATCCTATACGTTGGAGAAAAAAACAAACCTCTCCGAATGGATCATCGTGGAATCCGAAAAACAACAACAGAAGCAGCAACACTCGCATCTCTCAAAAGTACAGATCGGTGTGAGTCGAGTCACTTTGTGCGATAGACAAAAGTGAAGAAAGTGAAAGGACGCCATGTCACCACGAAATACTGTGAGAAATAGAGAGGGATAGAGATAGCGAGCGAAATAGAGCAAAAAACCGAGCGCACCTGTTCCACGAGATAACCGCTTTCTCTCGCATTGGCAGATAGAGAAGAGGACAGGGGAGTTCACGAACAAATACAATACATGAAAAACAAAAATATCAAACTATTATTATCGTGCGAATACAAAATGGACTCTGTTCAACACATGAAAGCGGTGAAAAAATCGAAATTGGAGGAGTTTTCCTTTAATAACTCGAAAACGGCTTGACATAGCAATTTGGACAAAAGCGAACGTTTCAATCTCCTTTTCGAGAGAATCATTTCTATTTTTTTGAAAAGGTAATTGGATAACTTTGAAGCGAGATACGATCAAAAAACGGAATATGTTGAAAAATCGACTAAGTCCGTGAGATATACTAGTAATCGACCTCCCGGGCCAAGAGATACGGGAAATGAACTAGATAGTGATGTTATGCGTGCTTTGAAGACATAATTTTTGCAATAATACGGATGATCCCAAGAGAAAATTTTTGAGAACAGGTCACCTTTTTGGTCAAAAATTCTGATTTTCGCGTTTTTCGCCCTGAAGACGACTTAGTAGCGAACGGGTCATAGATAACTTTTTTGGAGAGCATTAGAATACGGTTCGAATGACACCTGCCAGCTCGTTGTACGATGAAAATGAACCGAGTTATGATCATTTTCAGGGTAGATCGCAAAAAATCGATAATCTATGATTTTGGCCCATTCAAGTATCTAGGCCTTCTCATGACCCCCAACCACATCTACCAATGTACTTTCATCGAAATCGGAGACAAAAAATTTTTCCTAGTGGCAGGCTTTGCTACACCTTTACAGGAGACCCGTGTTAAACGATCGATGAATAAACGCACAACGTGCTGATGCCTTTGTTACTATATTTTCAATGTGATCATTGAATTCTAGCTTGTTGTTGTAGGTTATCCCGAGATATGTGTGGGAGTATAATGTTATGGATACACATGAATAGATAGATATTCATATCATAGTTAGATCCTTCGATAGCTTTATATTAGTATAATGTCTATCTATAGTTCATACCATCTTATCCTCGACTGTACTGTCGTATTGGTCCTACTCTCCGAATATATCTATCCGTATAAGATATGTGAAGCCTTACACTATTTAATCTTCTCTTCCATCCCTTCTTCGTCTTATTTATATCCGTTCAATTACATCTTCTTCTCCAGTTGTAGAATCCCATAGTCTTTCATCTCTCCTTCTATTTCTTGTTCTACATCATCTTCATATTCTCTTACTATATCATTTCCTCATCATCTTCAGTTCTACACTCATATCTTCAATCTACTCTTCCATATATGAGCTCTTCTTTAGTTCTCAATCTTTCTCTCTCAATCTTTCTCTCTCATTCCATTCTCTCAATTCAGATCACTCCCCACTCCTCTTCCCATCCTCATTCATTCATTCATCTATTCAGTCGTTCTTTCCTCTTAAGTAAGTCTACTCGTTTCTCAACTCTTTTTGCCCCTCTCTACTCTTCCTCCCTTGACTCTTAATAGTGTCCTTGATAGTCAATGAGAGTAGTAGTACATCAATAGAATAAGTGAAGAGGTTATGATGTAGAATTTTTAGAATTAGTCTTCTTCTCTATTCGATATCCTTCCATCTACCTTCCTCTTTTTCTCAAAATTATTATCTACGTAAATTACGACGTCCCTTTATTCATTCTTATATTCTTATTTATTCGATATATGAATTGTTGAATGATCAGTATTAAGTTTGTAACTTCTCTACATATTTCTCTATATCTCATTCATTCCTATTCTTTCTCTTTTCCTTGCTTATTCTTCTCCACAATTGTACAAGAATCATTTATGTTGTCTCTTTCTTATTGCTTTCATTAATACACTCTTTTCTCTATCTTCTATGTCTCTATCGCATCTTTCTCTATATGTCTATCTTGTCTCTTTTTATTTATATCTTTATACTAAAGGTAGTATATCATAAATGATCGTATAAAATCATCAGATTAAAGGGAACAAACATTTTTCGAATGATTTGTTTCTAATCTGATAGATATATTGTATCTATCCAATGATATTGTATCTATATTACTAATATATCATTGATATGAATATAGGTGATAGTTAGTGAAAATAGGAGTGGTTGGGGATATTGAAATAGTGAGAATGAGAGTAAGGGAAAAGAGGAAATTGCGATAGTTGAATCTCATTTCACTTTTTCTTTCCTTTTTACACTTCTCATTCCTCATCCCTCTCATTCCATAGATCGAAAAGCATGTTACAAAGTACCAAGCCTTACCGGATTTTGAGACAAAATTTCATTTAAATCGAAAGCCCTGACCAGATTTTGAGCCAAAAATTCACAAACATCGGAAAACCTGACCGGTTTTGAGCCAAATTTGCCTAAAATATTTAAAAAAACCGACCTATGTCTTAGTCTACCTTTCTCTCTACTAATAACGATACCTTGTTTTCGAATAGTATCATTTAATAATAATAGTAGTAGTAATTATAATAATAATAGTTTATTCAATGAACATGTATAAAGAAGTTTTGCTTCTACGAGCGTTCATTGAATATATGGTTCGATGACAATTAATGAATATAAGATATGGAATTATACATGTTGTATAATGATTATTCTTCTCTATATGTCTCATCTATCTATATCTCATCTCTATGTCTTCTTCTTCTTCATTGAACATAAGAAGTGAGATCCATTTTGATCTCTAGTTTTCACGCAATTTCCGATGCATGAATAAAGAGTAGAAGATGAAGAGAGAGGAAATGAATGAATGAAGGAAGGAAAAAGGAACTTTAGTCACTCTATCTCCTCTTTCTCTTCCTCTTCTTTCTTTCTTTCTTTATCTTTATTCTTATTCCGAACCTCGTAAAGTAGAAGAAGATGTAAACTGAGCCTCTCTCTTTGTCCCTTCTTCCTTATGTTTCAGTCAGTGTATATATGCCCCCTCCCTCCCTAGTGAGTGGTTCACTTACAAGGGAACACTTATTATTATTCATCTTCTATGATTAGTTTGTTGGTTTGTTTTAGTTCTATATATATTAATATTTGTGTGATAGGAATTGAAATAAACTAAAGGGATGTAATGTTTCATGTACTAAAACAAAAGAACGATAATGATAAATGTATAAAGTGTATTCCATATTGGGAAGATAATATAATATGAGTGATAGGTGATATATTATATATGTGTCTGTGTGTGTTTCTACATATATCCTCTTTCTTCTTACACTTATTATCTTAAATGAATAGATATACTCTTATTCTCTGTTCTTCTCTCAAAGAAGGGGCAACATCTATCTTCTTCTTCTTCATCTTCTGCTCTTTCCTACTCTTTCGTTCTTTTCCCACCTTGCAATTTAGAGAGGTTTACTCAGGTCTTTATGAGATGATATTCATAGAAAATACTGAAGATATCTTGATATTTTTCTCTTGTTCTTCATGTCTTCTTATTCTCTTCATCCATCTATTCAATAAATCATTAATTGAGAGACATATGGATATTTATTTGAGCTGTGCACGCATCACTTTTATGCAATATAAATTTCATATTTTAGAGATTGCGAGAAATATTGATTTGATTGAATTCAAGGCGGCAAGCTTTAAATAACTTGCTCAAATATCTTGAGATATATTTGGAAATATTAAGTGTTCTGCGATGTTTTGTGTCTCTCTCGTATGATAGAGTTATCTATTCCATTCATTCTATTCCCTTTTCTTGAAAAGTAGTTCAACTAAGGAAAAGCTGATCATCCTTGTTAATGTTGAATGAAATGAATAAAGTGAAGTGGATAGAATGAATGAATGAATAGAATAGACAACTCTCATACCAATGACGCACAAAACATCGCAGAACACTTAATCTTTCCAACCATATCGCAAGATATTTGAGCAAATCATTTACAACTATCACGTTTTAATTCAATTAAATCAATAATTATCGCAGCATAAAACATATATCAAATTATTATTGCATGTGTGTGGCAAATAATAATAAATTGAATAGATGGATGAATCGAAGACCTTCCTTGTAAGTGGATTCATTCATACATAGATCTATCTCGTCCATGATCTTCTCTATTCTCAATCTTGATCCTTCCTTTCTCATATATGTATAATCCATATCTTCATTTATTCTTCTTTTCCTTTACTAGGTTATGCTAGTGTCTCATTCAAATCTGTAATGTCTTTGCATGAGTGGAGTATATCAATATAGAAAATGTAAAGTATTTTTGATATATCGATTAATCTACAGTACCCTAAATATTTATTGATTATATTTCTTACAGTATATCCGACTGGTGCCCACGTGCCTCAGCCTCAGCAAGTCATTCCTCCTCAACAACAGCAGCAACAGCAACAAGCATTGCTGCATCAGCAGCAAGCTGTAGCTGTACAACAACAACAAGTTCATCCACAACATCAACAACAAATTGTTGTGCCTCAACAGCAACAAGGACCACATACACCACAGACACCCTATACTCCTAACGGTAATATTGTTATCATATTTAGCCACTTTACTCTATGATATGTACATGGACTCAAATTGTTACCAGTCATGATTCTACTACACAATTGTTCGTAGTCTTATTCTTATTCTTGAACAACATAATTAATATATTGACATATTATCGATTCCCTTGTTTCTAGGTCCTCCTCGATTTGTGGGTCCTCCCAGTTCCTCCCCACTCCATCCTCATCAATTGCAACAACAACAGCAAGGAGTGCCCACTGTAGTGGGACAGAACGGTCCACCGGATATGAGGTACTGTATGGGAGGGATACTGTCTTTGGGGGATACTGTACTGATATGATCTTCCACTGATATAATGGTGCGCTGTTTTATGGTTCGTGTCGTTTTATTTTGACAGATTGGGAAAAAGTGAAAGTTTATGTGTTTAGTAGTCGTTATCTCTGTCAAATCTTTGATAAGGCTATGGGTTGTAGGACTGGTATCATTTTTGATTGTTTGATTGCTTTAAATAATAACAATAATAATAATTGTAGGTCTCCAAGCACTCTGATGTCTCCATCACAAGCAGCACAAATGATGCAGCAACAACAGCATCAACAGGCTCAACAAGTACAACAAGCACAGATGCATCCTGTAGCACGACCTATGACTAATGGTTGGATTTCTATTTATTATATATAGTCCTTTCAGTGCTGTGGTATCGATCAAAGATTCCTATTCTGATATTTCTTAAAGAAACGAGGGCGTAATAAGTGTTCAATAGTGAAATATGTGAAAGTGAATTATGAATTGTATGAGAATGCATGGATAGATTGATTGTATTCACAGAGAAGAAGAAAAAGTTGGGGAAAGACCTCTATCTCCCCTCTTGCTACTTTGTTTTTTCCTCTCTCACTTTTTTTGGTAGTGACCCTATCTTACTCCCTTCCCCTTTTGTGTAGATGTTCCAATTTCCGAGAGCAATGCATGTACTTTGCAATGTATCATCACTATTTCAAGTATTATTTAACATTATATATAAATAATTTTTAATAATTTGAGGAGAGCTGATGGCCGTACAACAACAACAGCAGGCACAACAACAAGCTCACATGAGAGCAGCGTCTATGAACTATGTTACACGAGAAGTAAATGGTAAGTGAGAATAACTGAAGGATTACTGTAGAAGTGAATGGTCGTTGGAATGGTGGTGTAATGTCAGATAGGATACGGTAGCTATGGGGAGGAGCGATATTCAAATTTGAACATTGGTAGCGTCTCTTGTATTTGTATTATTGCGCGCACACTTAGTCGGTATCTATTAGATATATGTATTTGTCTAATTTTGCCTCTTCAATATTCTTTATTTATTCGTTTATTTCCAGTTCCGCCCGATATGTGTCTACTCGGCTGCTACTTTGTTGTCTTGGATTGGGACAGGTAGAGTTTATTTATTTATTATTAATTTTTAAGTGTATTTGTTTAATTTTATATTTTAGATATTCAACAGAGAAATCGGATCAAGTTGCATTGAGGAATACAATTCGTTCACTTGGAGGTGAAATAGACTTCAATTACAAGGTGTTAGAAGGACATCAAAGACATGTAAGAGTTATATCCAATTGTCAATTATATTATGAAATAAAATGAATCTTAGGTATATCGACAGGTCGAAAAGTACATTACAAACTACCAAGCCTAACCGTATTTTGGTCCGAAAATCCCCGAAAAATCGAAAAACCTGATCGCATTTTGAAAATGTGTAATGTAGCTATTCGACCTATGCCGATTATGAAAACGATATTGTTTATTGAATTACAATTGTTCTTTTAAAATTACATTATTTAAATGTAGTATATATTTTAGATGGTCACTCACGTGATTGCATCCCACTTACAAGTACCGGGTATATATCCCAATCTATTCAATGTACTACAATTGGTAAGTATTAGACATACATTGCCATACCCTCGCAGTGCCAGGATTGGGCCACTATATAAGGTCCATTTTAGGCCACTTGATAAAAAAAAAGAAGCTAAAAATGACAATTTTTAAGCGAAAATAACGAATTTTGTGAATCAACCCACCCTATTTCGATAATTGACCCACTATATAAAATTAAACGGCGAGGGTACCGAAAATGTATGGTATTAGACTTCATCCACACTCTTTATTCATACCTTTTACTTGTATATATTTTACCAGTATGTTGATATTAATATTAATTATATTTGTAGACGAATAAACGTATCGTGACGATGCAATGGTTGGTTGATGTAGTAGAGAAGCAATCATTAGAACCACCATCCCGATTGGCTCATCTACCCATTCCACTTCAAGTTAGTTTCCCCCCTTTCATATCACATTTACATTCCTTCATATTGCTGTCCAAATCTTTACTTTGCTCGTTATTCGTATTATCGCTAATATACAGTATATATCAAATGACAAATAATAATATTCAGCCTGACCAGCTACTGAACGGTAACATTGGTCGTATCTGTGCTGTGGCCGGTTTCACGGATAGTGAACGATCGGCTGTTAAGTATATGATTGAATCGATTGGAGCGAAGATGAGTCCTGGATTATCCATACACACTCATATACTCATTGCGAAGAAGTCAGTTATATCTTTCATTCATTATCCTTTTTTAATATTTAGAGATTCTAGACTTGCCTTGCTTTGTAATATGAATTTGAATGTTTTTATGTGGTGTTAAAATCTCGGAAAAGTGAAAAGTAGTGTTAATTTTGTGATTGTAAAAAGTAGTTGGAAAAGTAGCATAGCTTCGTAATTAACAAACTTTTACAATAAGAACCCTTTACGCGATTGTTGGATTACTACTTTTACAATCGCAAAATTAACACTACTTTTCACTTTTTCATCTACTTTTCCAAGATTATCACCACATTAAATAGTATTTGATTTCAGTGGAAACAGTGAAAAGGTAGAACGAGCACGAGAATGGCAAGTATCAGTGGTTAATCTTCAATGGTTAGTGGATGCATATCTAGGAACTCCTCAACTTGATCTTGATCATCCACGGTTAGTTATTTATATTCTATTTAACTAATTGATTAATTTGTTTTCAAACAACCTTGTTACTGTATAGTTAGGGAAGAAGAAATGATATACGCAGTTTTTTTCGTATACTGTAGCTCTGGTTTTTCATGTACAAATTTTCGGCCGAATCTGAAAAAAAATCCTTGAAAAAAATGCCATGCGCCCAGCCTTTTCCCCCAGCGTACCCACACATGTTTCACATTATTACTTAATAGTTTTATTGTTACAATTATTAAATACGTGCATGCATATCACTCCTGTACATTGATTTACTTACTAAATTAATTAATTAATTTCCTACAATTGTCATAATTCCTTATTGTATTCAGCTATCAACTCTCGGGTCAATCTCCTCCTATTGAAGTTAACTGTGGTGCATATGTCCTCGAGTGTGTTCATGAGCCCTACAAACTCTGTCTGGGTATGTTGAGTCATTCAGGGATAGATTACGGTAATTTTGTTATTCAGCGGGATGGCGATATCCGATTCCGTGTAACGATGAACTCTGGAAGCAGGCAAATATAGCCAAGAATATAATGTACGAAGAAGGGGTCTACCCGCTCAAGAAATTGAGGTATACTATTATATTGATTTTGACTTTTGAAATTCAAATATTATTTTTGATATATTAGTGTAGATTAGTTAGTATGGCACGTACTTGCAATATTCAAATTTCGCACCATAGTTTGTGATATTATTGTTTAGTGGATTCGGGGATATTATGAAATTGTCTATTGCAGGGCGTCAATGTTAGCATCTCCTCCCCCTACAGAAGAAGAGATTCGAGATGCACATGCCAAGTGTCCTCCACCTCCTGAATCACGATTGATCGTTGTATCCTTTGAAGGATTTGATGATGAACTCACCGATGCTATGAGCAAGGTATGCTAATTACTCTAGATTTTCGATTTGTTATCTGTTACAGTGTGCTTTATATGAGATTTCTTTCTTTTAAATTAAATTTTTAAATTCTCGATTAGTTCTTATTAGTTTGTACGTGCAATTTCCTTTAAAATTGTTTATGTAAAATTAATATTTGTAACATATATTAATTTGAGAAAGTTCGTATGCTTGGTGGAGGAGTGTGTTCGGATGTAGCTGATTGTACTCATATTGTTTGCGTTGACGGAAAGAGGTATCTACTTTCTTTACTTGTTAACATTTCCTATTACCGTAGTTACTATTGTCCAACTGTTTTACTATTGTCTGTAAGTATATGAATAATGTCTTCTCAGTATATACTTTTAACTGTAACTACTGATTATAGGACGGTTCGACTACTGGAAGCGATCACAATGGGAAAGAATCTCGTGACGTCATCATGGGTGATGAACAGCTATCTCAGTAAATCATTCGCAGGTATCGTACGATGAATTACTGTAGTTGTATAGTGTGAAAATACACAATTAATGGTGTATGGTGTAGTACATACCGTAATCCTCTTGATATTTCAGATACGATAGATTTCTTTCTTCGAGATGATGAACAGGAGAAGATGCATGGATGTTCCTTCCGTCTCTCGGTTCTACGAGCTCGAGTTTGCAAAGTCTTTGAGGTTTCATCTATCACGATTTCATTTATATTTCTCATTAAAATGATTTTCTTTAAGGGCATCGATTTCTTTGTCACTCCAAGCGTTGCCCCATCTGTGGAAGTAGTTACAAAGTTGATACAATTAGGAGGTAAGTATTGTCTTCCTTTTTAAAAGTCAAAATGCATAGTTCTAACTGTGAGGTCAAAATATTATGTTAGTAATTATGTTAACCGTTCATTTAATATCAATGTTTTAGACGTAATTTTTATTAGTTATTTCGATATAGGTGGAGTAGTACACTCTGAGCCTCCATCCCCCTCTACGATGGTCCATTGTATTGAAATAGACAAACCATACATTATCGTATCCACCGAATGCGATGCTGCTTTCCTCAGATATCTAACGGATGCTGGAGTTGGTAAGTCGACCTTTACTCATCTTATACTCTTGTATATATTCATTTGTGTAGTGTGATAACTATGAATTAACTTGAGCCATCTTCAACTCTGAGATAGTCTTCACATCTCTTCTTCGTCAAGAGGTCGAACCTCATCCCTCCTTCTACATCTCTCCCACATCATGTAAGCCCAATCCTCTCCGTGTCAGTCTGAGTGGTCCCACATCGTCACGTCGTACATCATCCATAGGTCACACTCCTACATCTCAATCCAATCATCAAAGTATTATGACTGGAGGTGGAGGGGCCACACCTACCACTCCCATCGAGTTTGTTTCACCTGCAACTCCTCGTATTAAAGCTAATTAAGTGTTCAGATGTTAATGAATTTGTTTTTAATCATTCCTAATCAATAAGTCAATTTAATACGTGTACTCCCTTGATCTCTCGTCCATACAATATTGTTGTATTGTACTAGACAAAAAGAATGTTGTTTGTAAATATATGATTCTCTCATGTTCATTGTTTTTTTCTTTCATTTCTCTTTTTTTTTCATTCGAAATGATTCTCATCCATTATATGTAGATATATCGATCTTCATCAGATCAACCATCTTGTCTCTCTATGTAGATGTTCTATCCTTCTTATTCATATTGTATACACTTAGAAATTGTATTTCGTTGCGCCCATTTACATATTTATATGTTTGTTTTAAAGAACTAAAAGAGATAAATCAGATTTTTTTAACAAATTCACAGTTGTGTGATCTGATGTTGTTGATGAAAACATTTTATTGTTGGTATGGGAGGAAGAAGCATTCAGGAAATAAGAAACGAAATGGGGAAATTGATCTTATTTACTTGCTTGACACCAAAGTAGGAGAGTAGGAGCCAATTTATGAATGCGTTCAGTCTTCCATGTAGGGTTGGAACCCGACATGGGTTTTTTAATGTTTATTGAAAAGTTGTTTTTCTGAAACATCGTGAGTGTGGAGACATCCACTAGGGCTGCGCAGGCAAAAAATAAAGATCGGAATGACTCTGTCTCCGATTTCAAGCAAATCTCGGCACTATGTTAAATTTCTATAGGAGATGTTAAATTCAAAGCTCCTATGCATGTTGGAGATGTTCACAGAAGTTATTACTCTATTGCTGTTTGATCTTTATATTTTGATCTTTGATGTTGATGTTGTTAATTGTTAAATTTCACTTATTATTTTCTGTATTAAGAAGATAAATCTCATAATTAAAAACTAGAAATTTTTTTGAAAAATCGCAGACAAAGACCAAAGATCAAGATAGAAAGATCAGAGGACAATTTGCCTCTATGTCTGCAGGTATGACTATAGTATTGACTACAAGATAGGAAGTGGTTCCATTTCAATGCTAGATCAGTAATAGAGTGGCCAGATGATCAGACGAGATCGATGGGCAGAGACGCAGAGAGTCATCGCGCGCACTGCACTCAATATACCACCACTATTGAGACGGGCGGCGGGAAGGGATAACTTCACGAACACAAAAATTTAAAATTTTAAAATAATAATTTTGATAAAATAAATATTCAAAATGGATCTAATAATTTTATTAGCACATATTTCATATGAAAAAGTCGAAATATCTGCGAAAGAAAATATCTCTGGGACAGAAATATATTTAGTAGATATAGTGAACAATTTATGCATGACGCTCAAACTAATTCTAATAACCTGCTAAATGACTTAAATAAACACTTGCAATGACAACGCCAGCTATACTACCTGCGAAAAAATCAGAATAATAATAATAATAAATAATAATAATAAATTTATGAGTTACAAGGATAACTCAGATATAATGAACAATTTATGCCATGATGAATTACATAAAATACGGTGCCTCAGATTAGGTAGTAAAGAAATAACAAATAATTATTACATATCGAAAAAAACAAATTAATACTTTCTCGGGATGATTTAACGTGGTATCCACTTGAACTATTATATGATACGTCAAATTATCTACATAAACTTTCTAGAGTTCGTGCTTATACACTGATATGTAGCTCCGCCCATTTCTGATTTACCATATGTATATAGTGATTCTGACTCCACCCATTTAACTTCGCGGGCTTGGACACCGCTTGCAAACAACACATCACCCAAAATCTTTATTCATTTAAAAAGTAGACTACGAGTGAGGTCTTCGAGAAAATATTCGTAACACTTCCAAAGTTACCCATCCATGTTTAGACGTCCGTAGAAGAAGGTTCGCAAATATAATGACGAAGAAACAATACCCTACCCTTCAGATACCCTATTCATGAACGTTAGCAAACCTTGTCTACAGTCTACGAAAGTTTCGTCGCTAAAGCATACGGAGGAAAGGACAAGGATAAATCGATAATCAAATAATGCGGATTGATCTAGAAAATAACTGATGCTGTTTATCAAATTCACACTGACAATGATTTTTTCATGCACTCTCTGCTTTGTTCAAATACTAGACACAAGTTCCAGTTCCTCTCTCTCCACAAATATCGATTGATCTTATCCATCTCTATCCGTAGACATCCGTAGCAAGTGTTTATTTAAGTCATTTAGCAGGTTATTAGAATTAGTTTGAGCGTCATGCATAAATTGTTCACTATATCTACTAAATATATTTCTGTCCCAGAGATATTTTCTTTCGCAGATATTTCGACTTTTTCATATGAAATATGTGCTAATAAAATTATTAGATCCATTTAGAATATTTATTTTATCAAAATTATTATTTTAAAATTTTAAATTTTTGTGTTCGTGAAGTTATCCCTTCCCGCCGCCCGTCTCAATAGTGGTGGTATATTGAGTTCAGTGCGCGCGATGACTCTCTGCGTCTCTGCCCATCGATCTCGTCTGATCATCTGGCCACTCTATTACTGATCTAGCATTGAAATGGAACCACTTCCTATCTTGTAGTCAATACTATAGTCATACCTGCAGACATAGAGGCAAATTGTCCTCTGATCTTTCTATCTTGATCTTTGGTCTTTGTCTGCGATTTTTCAAAAAAATTTCTAGTTTTTAATTATGAGATTTATCTTCTTAATACAGAAAATAATAAGTGAAATTTAACAATTAACAACATCAACATCAAAGATCAAAATATAAAGATCAAACAGCAATAGAGTAATAACTTCTGTGAACATCTCCAACATGCATAGGAGCTTTGAATTTAACATCTCCTATAGAAATTTAACATAGTGCCGAGATTTGCTTGAAATCGGAGACAGAGTCATTCCGATCTTTATTTTTTGCCTGCGCAGCCCTAGTGGATGTCTCCACACTCACGATGTTTCAGAAAAACAACTTTTCAATAAACATTAAAAAACCCATGTCGGGTTCCAACCCTACATGGAAGACTGAACGCATTCATAAATTGGCTCCTACTCTCCTACTTTGGTGTCAAGCAAGTAAATAAGATCAATTTCCCCATTTCGTTTCTTATTTCCTGAATGAGAACAAAGTCTTCATCTCTGAATGATCTGACCATCTCCTGCGATATATGCTGGGATATATCTGCACAGTGTTAGATCAATTATCAGTTTCTGTTGTGAAGTAAACATATTTGTCGAATTGATTGAATTCTGATTGGAAATAAAGCATTTTTTTTCACAAGAAAGAGGTAAAAATCGAAATTGGAGCAGTTTTCCTTTAATAAGTCGAAAACGGCTTGATATAACAATTTAGACAATAGTATACTTTTCAATCTCCTTTTCGAGATAATCATTTCTATTTTGAAAATGTAATTGGACAACTTTGAAGCGAGATACGATCAAAAAACGGAGAGATAAAAAATCGGCTAAGTCCGTGAGCTATCTAGTAATCGACCCTGGGGGCCAAGAGATACGGGCAATGAACTAGATAGTGATATTGTACATGGTTTGAATACATGATTTTTGCAATAAAACGGATGGGGCCAAGAAAATACTTTCGAGAAAATTTCACTTTTTTGATCAATAAGTTGTTTTTGCGTTTTTCGCCCTGAAAACGACCTAGTAGAGAACGGGTCATCAACAGCTTTTTCGGAGAGCATTAGAATTCGGTTCGAATGACACCTTTCAGCTTGTTGTACGATGAAAATGAACCGAGTTATGATCATTTTTAGGGTAGATCACAAAAAATCGATAATCTGCGATTTTGGTCAAATCCAGTAGCTAGGCCTTCTCATGACCCCCAACCACACCCACTGACCGACTTTCATCAAAATCGGAGACAAAAAAAATTTTCCTAGTGGCAGGAAGGGCCGATTTTGCTACACTTTTACAGGAGACCCGTGATATAGAAACCTACGAGATCAAACCGTATGTATAACCAACAGTTATTTATCATCTCATCAACTGAACAAAAATAGAGAACAGTAAAGGTCTCTGAATATCATAGTAACAACGAAAACACCAGGAAAAGGAAGAAAAGAGTGAACATAGGTAAGAAAGACATAGATATGAGATACTGATGATGAAATCTGTGCAGGTTTTTTTCGTAAATAGATATCCCTAACAATTTTCATCTTCAGAAAAATCGATATCTCAATCAATTCCCAACTATGTCTTCCTTATACTTATTAGCAACAAACGATTGAGGAAAAGGAAGAACAAAGAACAAGGGAAGCTCCTCAAATAAATACTATCTGAAGAGCTATGGGTAGAAAGGAGTGAGGAATCTGAACCAGTTCAGGATAGGATCAAATAGGATCAGGATCGAATACGGAATTACACTAGATGTCTAATTGACGAGAGTGATCTCATTGACCTTCTTGATATTCTCATGAGAATTCTTGACAGATGAAATCAGAGACTGAAAGAGAACAAGATAAGCGATATGAGTCAATAGTTGCTAGAAAATATATAAATAATAGAGCAAATGGTTCTAAAAATTAATCCCAAAAATTAAGAATCGGAAATCATTGATAGAATACGAAAAAATTGGCATGGAGTTGGTTAATAATTAGCTACCAAGTCCTACAGGATATTAATATAGATAACTAAGACAAATAATAATATTTCAGCAATGAATAAAGTAGCTTACTCTAAGTCTTGCTTGAAGAGTAACCCATTCATCTCGACCGAATGATCGATGTTGGAATGATGACACATGGAGGGTTCGATCCTTCTCATTCAATTTACCCTAGGTAGATCAATCAATCAATAAATCCATCAATAACAATCATTGACGATTAACGACATAGTATTGTGGGCCTAATAATCTAATTTAAGAAAAGTCTTGAGCCTTTTGATTGGCGAGTGGTATATTAACGTACACTTCGAATTACTCTAAAAATCAATTAATAATCACTAAAAGAAGAAATTAGAAAAGAAGTGTTTGGGATATACAATAAAACAAATATTAAAAAGGTAACCGAGATAGCATTGACTTGGACAGCCTCAATGACAAACTCCTCAAGTTCTTCATCATCAGTGATATCCAATTCTGATGACAGAAGCGATAGGGGAACGAGCTGAAAAAATATATTGCTCCATATCACCGCAAAAAAACGCTTTGAGGGAACGAATAAGTTAATATGGAAAGAAATAGTGATGCACAAAGGCAATGAATCAACAAAATAAGTTATCGGTTTACAATAAAAGATTAATCTAACCTGATTCTTCTCAGCGATGGACATAAGAGTAAGAAGACGAATCTTCTTAACGAGTATAGTCTCATCTACATGAAGCTTATCAGCCACAAACTTGGGCTCAGCCTTCACAAACGATTGATAGTCCCTATGATTAAACATAATATCAGATAATGATAATAATGACTTATACAATTTGTTTTTGGATTGAAAACTATAATACTTATATAGACGTTTTACCCATCACTAACTAGGGAATGGTTTATTTGTTGGTTGAAATTACAGGGAGTGACCTACATAGCAATATTCAGCATGGTCGACTTAGTAAGAATCAACTTTTAAAAGTAGCCATTGATCGATTTTTTAAACGAAATCCGTCGCATATCCGCCGCACGAAAGACAGCCAAAAAGATTTTTTGGACTTGATTTCCAGTGAAACAGCATTTTTTGCTTGAATTACCATGCAGACATGAAATGCTGTCGGGGGAATCGAACTCGTGTTCAAAAAGTAAAAAAAAAAATTTTTTGGCTGTGATTGGTGCGGCGGAAATGCGACGGGTTTCGTTTAAAAAATCAATCAATGGCAACTTTTAAAAGTTGATTCTTACTAAGTCGATCATGCTGAATATTACTATGTAGGTCACTCCCCGTAATTTCAACCATCAAAGAAACCATTCCCTAGTAACGATAAACTTTATTTGATGGATATGCTATATAAGAAACAGGAACATAACGGGCGGATTATATATTATCATGAAATAAATTGAATATTCTTTTACTTGAATGTGCCTGATGCAAAGAGTTTGAGTGCCTGATGCATGGATGGATCCTTCTTCTCAAGTTGTTTCACTGCAGACAAACGAAGGATATGATCGAATGAGAATGACTTCGGATCTACCTTCAAATTAAGATCACTAAATCAGATTCATTTCATAATAGATACTGTATCATGAGTAAGAATTGGATAGTTCGTATCATACCAATACTCATCTAAATTAACTGAGTTCTCTGTGTTCACATACAGTAATCACAAGAGAGATCAATAATCGATAGTAATACTATTACCTCAGGATGACAGTACTGTGTATTTATGTAATAACCAATAACTCACAACAGCAGTTCGAACGCACTCTTGAGCATCTTCAATGGCTGAATCAGCATCCTCATCGGTGTAGAGATCAAGAAGAGCAATCATGACCTCAAATGATTAATAATAATAATAATAATAATAATAATAATAATAAAATACCTTGGCGGCTTGGTCAGCACGATTGTCAGCAAGGAGAGCCATGTGCAGCTTACGAAGAATCGAACGACGTCCGACCACATCAGTCTGCCAGGTCTACAAAGTACAGTTATTATTTTATTAATAATTATTAATATTATATACCTTGAAGTAGTCACTGAGAGTATTCTGACTGACATCCATTTCGGAGATTAGACGAGCCTCACGACACATCTAAATGGACGACAATTAGAAATATGAATAGTAATTACAATTAATCAAACAGACAATATTGCAGCCGCTACAAATCGAAATTGCACTCGCAGATAAGTAATTAAATATACTAATCATTAAATGAATTCTTCTGCCTACATCAAGGATTCCATTCTTCTGCCTTTCTCTCTGCGGTGCGGTCGATTTGGACTATTCTCTCTCCATTCTCTACTACACTCGCCTATTCCATCAAGAGAAAAGGACCAACAGTTGAGTCCCCTCCTAGAAGACTTTGGAAAGTCAGGAGCGGTATTTCCGTCTTGTAAAGCAGGCCTCTTGGACGAGCAACGCAGCGTTTTCGTGGGTTATTTTTACTGTTCTGATCAAGTTTAATATTTGGACGTTTTCTTGAATGGAGAATAATTCTCTCAGAGACTGAAGGATATTACTTGTGAATATGAAGATACCCCTTGCTTTGACCCCCTCTGCATACTATATGCTGAAAGGATAAAGTATTGTATTGTATTGTAAATGAATTAAAATGCCTACATCAAGGAGGGCGATGAAAAGACGCTCCTGAATCTTGGCATGATGAGTAAATCCACGGAAGAGATTAGAGAGCATACGAATGGCTGCACCTGCCTCAAATTATTCATCCATTAATGGCGCACTAAAAAATAGTGGAAAACGGAAAATGGCAACTTTCCAGGGTCTAAAAATGTACACTGGAAACCGAAAGTGGAAACTCGAAATTTGAATTCGCGGGCGCGAAAAAGGTGCGGCAATTCAAATTCTGATCCCAAATTTCATTTTTCAGCATTTAGAAGTATTGGAACTTGAATACCTACGTAATATCCTTCTTAAAACCGCAGAAAATCGCATTTAGAAGGTCAGAATTTGAATTCCCGCACTTTTTTCCGCGCCCGCGAATTCAAATTTTCGGTTTTCCGGTGTACTTTTTTAGACCCTGGAAAGTCGCCATTTTCCGTTTTCCACTATTTTTTAGTGCGCCATAAATAACACCTTTTAATGCATACAACATTTCGCTATATAAAAATATGAACAACTATTAAGTATGTAGCTCAAGTGAAACATAGAAATGGCAGGATTCGTGAGAGACGAACCATAAGAAAATCATTTCTCCATTTACACGAAGAGGATAAATAAATACTATTGGATACTTACAGCACTTCCCCATCCAAGTCCCTTGAAGTGTTCAGGAGTGATTACATCACAGAAAGACGATACGACATTTTCCGCCTATAATTCATTCACTGTCAAAGATCCACAATTCATTGTACGGAATAAACATAACGATAATTATAATTAATAATAACAATTATTAATATATGGTTACCTTATCCTCAGGGATGGCGACAAAGAGGGATGAGATGGATGAGAGGATTGCATCAGCCTGAAAATAATCAATCACTTATAAGTTTAATCTAATAAATTAGATCAAAGATTAACTAACACTTTGTAAGAGTGGATTATAAATAAATAATTAACAAAATCATTAATTTATAATAATAATAATAATAACTCACTTCAGGTCCAACTCCACCAACAATGGCAGTATTCTGGACAATCTCAAGGAGATTATCAGAAAGGTCAGAGGGACCCTTGGGATCGAGCTTGGCTCCCTTGCTGTTGAGGTACCTACAGAAAAGAAGAGGTTCAGATTGATTACATTACGGTACAAGAGAATGAATTACATAGGATTATTGCAAGACTTTCAAGAAAATGATGGGAGGCAAAACAACCAACTCATGGAAATAAGGAAAAGAACACTCACTTTCTGAGATCCTCGACCTGAACAAAGTCATCAACAAAGCAGAAAACGGGCAATGCTTTAGCATCAGCCATGATTCTAGAATACAGTGTTTTAAAAAACTAGAAATGGGGCGATTGTTACAAATATTGCATTGGATGTAGACCAATGATCAAAACAAGATCAACAATTGGGGATCCATACATATCTTTATACTCTATATGGAGAGATTTGACAATTTAACAATAAACTACAACAAATATATAACAAAAAATCTATTAAATGACAAGGATTAGATCCATTTGACTAATTGGAACTTCCTCTTGCCCCAACACACAAGAGTCATACATGGTGCATTAGATAGGGTAATCGATGACATATCGATAGATTGGGAAGAATTGACGTATTTCATTCCATTCACCTCAATTAAACTAATGATATATATTTTGAGATGAAAAATATAAATAAATACCTTGAAAGCTCCCGTCTTCATGAGTTTGCTTCCTTTCTGTTTATCATCACGAGTTCGATCAGCCAAATCACCAAAGTTAACAATCTAAACAAAGAATATATACTTCATTCAATTAAAATATAAGTTAAATTGTTCACCTCATCAGCCTTCAACGTAATAGGTTGGCCGAATACATCTTCGAGTACAGTAACTGGTAGGGATTGTACAGATTCCATAGAACCGTAGAATAGTGCCTTGCTGGCCGTTTGGGCAAGTTTTACTGCTTCAACTCCGTGAACGATCTAAAAAAACTGTTTAAAAGTAATAAGAATAAGAATATCAAGATACCTCAGTCATTTCTTGAGCAAGTGCATCTTGAGCAATCCATTTTCCAAGATTCGTCCCATGATCAGCCACAATAGAATCAATCTCTTCAGTTGAACGAAGTGAACATCTGAACAAAGTATTTGGGTTTGATTCTCCTTATTTCTCAAACCAGACAAGATTAAGAGAGATGGCCGTTAAGACTCGACCACCCCCCCCCCGGACGCGTGCGCTAGAAATGAGAGCTGGGGGTCCATACTTGGGTGTTAGGAGTGTCATTGGCCCTTTTTACACAAAACAGCAGAAATTTCCTGTTTGTGCCCTCAGGCTATTAAAAAAATTAATTTAAGTGCAAAAACGTTTAAAAATCATAATTTCTCAAATTGTTGAGATAAATTCCAAATATCATTTGCGATGCGTCTAGGGTGCACAGACCTTGCTTATTCACTATTAGCATCGTATGTGCGTAGATTCCTAAACCTCTTTTATTACTCAAAATTTTGGTTTTTTCGGACAAAGCATCCCTTGTTGTAGTTTGCTCCAGAGTTTTTCGACCAGGTATTGTAGCCTAAGCAATTCTGCATCGATTTCACTTAAAACTGGCTTCTTCACGATAAACCCAGTTCTCGAATTTTTCGATCGAAGTTCCGTAATCGATGGTTTTCCCGAACAAATGCTGTATTTTCCAAACGATTGGTGCGGAATTGTGGCGTACTCAAAGTTTCGAGGTGAGACGAGTAATATGGCGCAAGAAGCAAACCACTTGAATCAATTTGAAAATTTCGATTTTCACGACCCGGGGGTCATGGTCTGAAAATTTCAAAATTTCTCAAGTTTGAAATGTTTTCATTTATGTGGCTTGTTGTGAAGTGCTAATAATGTGAATAATATTCAGCTAATGCTCAATGGCTGATCTCTCCTTTCAACCATTTTTTCGAAAATTTTCATTCTGATTGCGTGCGAAAAATCAGAATTGCGTTTGAATCGGTTTCCAACTTGCTTTCTGTAACATTCTGTCTTAGTACTTTGCAATGTACATAATCAATATGAAAATCGTTTTTTTTTCAAAAATTCAAAAAATTTAATTTGAGTGTCTACTTTCACGGCAAATTTCTGAAATATTGCAGTTTTTCGACTCGAATGCTGCGACAATGAGCAAATGACAATGACAATGTGAAGGTTCATGATGAGTAAACATAGCAAAACTGAAATCCCGGCATTCGGCTCACTTTTGAAAAATGGATTTCCATGACCATGGCAAAAAATATGAATTTTTTGGTCATGGCAAAAAATATGAATTTTCGAAATTAAACGATTTTCATATTGATTATGTACATTGTAAAGTACTATGACAGAATGTTACAGAAAGCAAGTTGGAAACTGATTCAAACACAATTCTGATTTTTTTTTTAATCAGAATGAAAATTTTCGAAAAAATGTTTGAAAGGAGAGATCAGCCATTGGGCATTGGCTGAATTTTATTCACATCATTAGTACTTCACAACAAGCTACATAAATAAAAACATTTCAAACTTGAGAAATTTTGAAATTTTCGGACCATGACCCCCGTCATGTCATGAAAATCGAAATTTTCAAATCGATCCAAGTGATAAATCTTGTGTCAATTTACTCGCCTAAGCTCGAAACTTTGAGTATACCACAATTCCGCACTAATCGTTTGGAAAATACAGCATTTGTTCGGGAAAACCGTCGATGACGGAACTTCGATCGAAAAATTCGAGAACTGGGTTTCTCGTGAAGAAGCCAGTTTTAAGTGAAATCGATGCACAATTGCTTAGGCTACAATACCTGTTCGAAAAACTCTGGAGCAAACTACAACAAGGGAAGATTTGTCCAAAAAACCAAAATTTTGAGTAAAAAAAGAGGTTTAGGAATCAACGCACATACGATGCTAATAGTGAATAAGCAAGGTCTGTGCACCCTAGATGCATCGCAAATGATATTTGGAATTTATCTCAACAATTTGAGAAATTATGATTTTTAAACGTTTTTGCACTTAAATTAATTTTTTTAATAGCCTGAGGGCACAAACAGGAAATTTCTGCTGTTTTGTGTAATAAGGGCCAATGACACTCCTAACACCCAAGTATGGACCCCCAGCTCTCATTGCTAGCGCACGCGTCCGGGGGGTGGTCAGTATGATCGAGTCTTACGGAGCATGCCTCTTGACGAAGAATAAACAAAGATCACCTTCTGAGCATACTGACAGCATCATCATCATGTAATTGACGGAAGAATTGATATAGATGAAATGGTGCAGTCATATCTTCATCCAACCATGTACCACCTCCACCTGTCGACTTCCCGATTTTATTCCCTTAATTAAAATAATGTATATTAATTAATTAATTAATTAATTAATATGGCATGTTTGAATTTACAACATTTGTAAAAAAATCCATAAATAGAACCACAGTGCCTGATGAGTCCGTTAGAAGTGGCAAGCATACACCGGCAGCCCATTTATCCACAGTTCTTCCAATATAATGAGCACCGATATCCAAATGACCTAGCTGATCAGAACCACCCAACTATAAGTTTTCAAGATTATTATTAATTTTGTATAACATTATCATACCTGGAAACAACAGTCGTGTTGTTCCGCTAGCATTCGCCAATCGTAGGCTTGAAGAGATTGATATACAAATTCGGGAAAAGAGACACCAGAACCTAAAATATTAGAAGAATGGAGCTAATAAAAATCAATATTATTAAATTAACCTACCTGCTCCTCCTTCTAATCTCGATTTAATAGCCCTTGTTCTCAACATTTCACTGACTCTCAATGCACGAGTTAGAGACAAGAAGTCAAGTAATTTCATCTATCAATAGAATTATTGGATGTACAATATTATGAAGTCATAACAGAACTTACATCAGAGTACCACGCGGAGTTATCTATACATTTTAGTTCGGACTTCGACGACGCTAATATTCTGATTCGGGCGTTCTGCCACAATCGACGAATTTGAGCCATAATGAGATCTTTATTTTCGATAGCTTCGTGTAGACGAGATGCATCACGATCTGAACCAATAATTTACAGAATGATAAAAAAATCGTAAACTGTGAATTCAGGCTCAGCAACCGAAAATGCGCAGTTAATCGTGATAAAATGGTTGTAGGAAAGTATATATCGTTGCATGCGTGTGCATGTAGATAAAATATAAATATATAAACAATGAATTTAAGTTCAGTAACCTCAACTGCGTAGCTAATCATGATAAAATGATTAAACTAAAACAATGAAATTCAAACCTGACGTCCTTCCACTCGGATCGCCAACAAGAGCAGTTGCGCCACCGACAATGGCGATAGGCTGGCAACCAAACTTTGAGGATCGAAAAAGGTTGAGAAGGACAAGAAGGTTTCCGACGTGTAGACTTCGCGCAGTGGGATCGAATCCAGCATATACTCCTTTCGGTAGCCGTCTAACTGGAGAATAATGTTTTAAAGGGAATTGAAACCAACATTCAAAATGATGAAAAAGCGTACCTTAGATAGGTTTCATTTTCTCCTAAGAGTGGGGAGGGGTATGAATCGGAGATTAGCCCACGCTTCTGAAGATCTAGTATGTATTCACATACAGGGGATGTCGATGTGCTCTGTGAAAAACTCCTAATGACATAATCAGATCGTTGGCGAAGAGTCTGAATAACTCGTAATCGCATCTGTAATTTAAAACAAATGAGCATTTTTAAGGATTTCACAAACGTAGAAATGTCAAAGCATAGAATCAAACAAGACGTGGGATGCTAGAGAACACGAGAAACTCAAAAATAGGAATAACGAATCTAGATCACTTCAACGATTTAAAAATTATTAAACCAAATAAAATTGCATTCATGAAAATCCACAAAAATGCGCACGTTTTTCATGTATGCCGCACATACGTCATGACGGAACATACGTCGCATAAGTCGCACACTTTAATACACCACCGTTGCACCACGTGTACAAAACATACTTTAAGTAATTTCATGAAAGTTTTGCTTATGTTTTGTGGCGTAAATCGACATATAAATCACCGGAATTCTCAGATCAGACTGTAGTGGCCGTTACATTAAAATGCGATAAATAATTTTGATGTAGTATTTTTAATTGCATTTTACTCTTGATCTGTCATTTTCCAGGTAACGAGTCGAGTCCTTCCACTATTCACATCAGTGGAATGGCTCTGGACTCTCTAGTAGAGTCCGTGACGACCTATCGGTTGCGACCGATCTGGCAGCATTGGTATGCCGCTCCCTTCGTTCTGGTCTATCTCACTGGCCTCTTCATTTGGTGTTCGTATGGATTTGATGAACACTATGAACTAGGATGCATTGGAATGGCTGCAATCGGACTTGTTCAGGTATTTCATCTTCTAATTAGAAGATAAAATAGTGAATGAATAATATAGATGTGTATAACTCAGGTAAATCGCTTTGAATCTAATCGGGGCATTTTTTTGAATCTAATCGGAACATGCGTCTTTTTGAATATAATCAGAACATTTTTTGAATCTAATTAGAATATTTTTGAATCTAATCAGAGCGTCCGTTTTTGCATCTAATCATAACACTTTTTGAATCTAATTAGAAAATTTTTAAATCAAATCAGAGAATTTTTTGAATCTAATCAGAACATTTGTCTTTTTGAATCTAATCAGAACTTTTTTGAATCTAATCAGAGAGATTTTTGAATCTAATTTAGCCCTAGTTTCTTCTAAAATTGCTCTAATTAGATTCAAAAAGATTTGCCTGAGAAAATGAAGGTAAAACGTCTATCACACATGTATTAGCATAATAATATACAATGTGGTCATTTAAAGTAATTACTGTTTCGCATCCATCTACACTCTTTTTATTCATTCATCCTTTTCCAGACACTATGTGTTCTCTTCGGACATTGGTTCGTTGGAATTCAAGCACTCATGACCTGCAGCTATGTATGTTCCTTCTTTTTTTCGAGAGCATATTTATTTTTATTGTTATTTAGGAAGCGGATCCCAAGAAGGCCTCATGGGTTAAAGTTGTGCCTACACCCAATAATGGATGGGCTGAACTTCTTCCTCTACGATTTTCTAAAGTATCATAATATTTATATTTTTTGTTATTTTCCAATGTTCATACTTTTCAGCTGAATGACAATTCCAAACTTTGGTTCGAGTTCCAGAAAGTAGTTTATGCCTTCAATAGCGATAGGAAAGTATTCGAAACTGTTGTACTGGATACCAGAAAGTAAGTTGTTTACTTGGCTTTTTCGTAAAATATAATATTTGCAGACCAATGAAGTTCTATCAGACAGCACAAGGCATTCAGTCCGATGATGAATTGATCAAGGTGAAATATTCACTGGGTGATAACAAGTATGTCTCATCTATTCATATCTTCTAATTGATTTCCCCCTATGTGAACGTTATTCTTACAGAATGGAAATGGTTATTCCACAATTCATGGATCTCTTCAAAGAGCGTGCAACAGCGCCATTCTTTGTCTTCCAGGTATGATCTCTTAAATGAAATTAAACTATTGTAACACCCCAAAGATACATGGATGGGCTGAACTTCTTCCAAATCCCGTTCAGGTATTCTGCGTAGGATTATGGTGCCTGGAAGATATGTGGTATTATTCACTTTTCACCTTGGCTATGTTGATGACCTTTGAAGCAACACTGGTCAAGCAACAATTGAAGAATATGGCTGAGATCAGAAACATGGGAAACGCTACCTATCCCATCTATGTATGTTTCATTTCGTTCAATTGTCGTTACTGCTAACAATCATATTAACGTGTCTTCAAATCCAACTTCCAATCTATATTTTCTCTTAGTTGTTAATGGTAACCAGTGTATGATTAGCTATTCTCTCATTAGTATCGTGACAACATCTTCCAAGACTAAAGAGGAAATTACTTAATTATTGATTGCAGGCATACCGTAATCGTCGTTGGAATCGAATTAAGTCAGATGAACTCGTACCTGGTGATATTGTGTCCATTGGTGAGCTAGTCGTGGATTATCTCAAAGATATTTTTGATATACTGCAAATAACGATTCTAGCGAGTTTGATCAGACATACGAATGATATTGATAGACTAACCACATCGTCGAACTAACATGACTCATACACTAAGTCTATTCTGGAAACTTTTGATATCATTAGGTAAATGTAGCAATGTAGCACAAAGTCCACTTTGCATTTGATAGTTGAATACAAGATGAGCTTAAATACTATTGTATTATCTTCATTTGTATCTTCATTTATAGGTCGTTCTCAAGAGGGACAAACCATTCCTTGTGATCTAATCCTTCTTCGTGGACCGTGTATCGTTGATGAGAGTATGTTAACGGGAGAAAGTGTACCACAAATGAAGGTACATACTAATCTTTATATCTTAATCAATTGATAATTGATGGTTAATCCATGGATAATTGCAGGAACCAATTGAAGGAGTTGATAGTGATCGTGAGTTTGATGTTGATATGGACTCCCGTCTACATCTTATATCTGGAGGAACTAAAGTTGTTCAACATACACCACCTGGTTGGTGACTATCAAGAGATTACTGTATACTAATTTAACAACTTCAAGAAATTGTTCATGTTCAAAGACATATTGACAGAGAGATATCAGTCTACAACAGAACGATATGATGAAATTAAATGAGAAAATAGATGAGTGAATATTGTGTGTTGTTTGTAGGTAAGAACGAAGCTGGAATGAAATCTCCCGACAATGGATGTATCTGCTATGTACTTCGTACTGGTTTCAATACCAGTCAAGGAAGACTACTCAGGTGTTTTTATTTATTCATTTTCGACATCTATTTCGAGGTAGTATGTTGCATTTATTGTTATAATTGTAAAAGTAATATTATTATTATTGATTATTAATTATTTTCCAGAACTATCATGTTTGGTGTGAAGCGTGTAACAGCCAATAACCTCGAAACCTTCGCTTTCATTCTCTTCCTTCTAATTTTCGCCGTTGCCGCTGCAGCTTATCTGTGGATCAAGGGTTGGTAATTGATATATAGAATGGAGATCATACGTGGGCACCACTGCCGCTAGCGGCAATACACCGCCGATTTTTTGCACCCGACCCCCCGATTTCCCAAAAAAAAATCACTCAAAATAACGTATAAATGCTCCATTTTTTGCTTCCGACCCCCCGATTTTTATTTCCATCGGCAATGCCCGCCCACGTATGATGGAGATACTGTAATCATTACAAAGTAACTACAGTATGTCTAGTGAGAACTAGAATTATTGTAACAACTATAGTTTCTAAAAAATATAAAAATAACCCATTATGCACAATTACAATGTGCCAAGGTTAAATACATGTGATTGTGCATGGGATGGATAGAAGGTAACAACTATAAAACAATGTATCTGAATTGATATACTATTGTTGAAACGGGCTTCTTGCAGGTTCGTCGGATCCGACTCGTTCAAAGTACAAGCTCTTCCTTGAGTGTACACTCATTCTAACGTCTGTAATTCCACCTGAATTGCCTATTGAACTATCATTAGCAGTCAATAATTCATTGATGGCACTACAGAAATTAGGTTTTCATTTTTTACATACTCCTTCCTTCACCTTTGTCACTTTTTGATCACCACAGTGAACTCATCTTTACTGTAGAAACAATATATCGATAAGATAAAAATGAACTCATATATTTCGATATATTATAGAAGCGAAAATATAATTATACAGGTGTATTCTGTACTGAACCCTTCCGAATTCCATTCGCCGGTAAGATTGACGTGTGCTGCTTCGATAAGACGGGTACACTGACAACGGATAATCTGGTTGTGGAAGGAATAGCTCTAGGGTACGGTAGATACACGATAATCGATGAATATAGACTGTCTTTATTCTTTCAGAAACGGTCACGAAGAATCAGTGACTCTTGTGAAGTCAGCGGTTGACAATGTGGATGGTGTACAGGTAATCATACTGTAGCTAATCGATATTAAGATCGGATCAATCAATATTGCCTCATATTTCATACTATAAACAATTGACGACTAGATTGTGATCGTTCAGTCTGAGAAACGGAGAACAACTATAGTACACTGTATATTTCCCTTATAGGATCAATCAATATAATCTATTAATGTATCAATCAATAATCTCTATCTATTGTAGGTCCTTGCTTGTTGTCATGCACTGGTTCGATTCGATGATGAACTAGTAGGAGATCCTCTGGAGAAGGCTTGTCTCACTTGGGTTGATTGGAATCTCACTAAGAGTAAGTGGCATACTGTAGCACCTATCTTACTGATTACCCATCGATAACATTTGTTTATCTTACCGTATCCAATCAGTGATTTATTCTAATCAATATTCCTAGGCGATACTGTAATGCCAAACAATCGCAAAGACGTTCTACCCCTTCGTATCGCTCATCGATTCCATTTCTCATCTGCTATGAAGAGGTATGGTATATATCTATCAGTTTAAAAACCAGAACTTTTGTATTATTAATCGGTAGTCGCATTATTTTTATTTTATTTTTAAACATAGCTAATTAATTATGATATTTATTTGAGAATGACTGTGATTGCTGGCTACATCCCTATCGGATACAGCGTGAACGAACCTCGCTATCTTGTCGCAGTTAAAGGAGCACCGGAAATACTCAGGGATATGGTACCGTAATCTACCGTACTCTTACTCATCAATAATCTGATTACAGTATGCCTCGGTTCCTGATGATTACGAGGAGACGTATACGAAGTTGACGAGACAAGGAGCTAGAGTGCTTGCTCTCGGATTGAGACATGTTGGACAATTGACATCACAGGTTAGTTGGTTGATTAGTTCATATCAAATATCTAAATATATGACATATTCGGAATAACTCTTAATTCTTTAATGGAGAATGGTCGAAACTTTTTTGTTCAAATTTCCTTTATCGGTGATTTATAATTATTGTTATAATCTAATATCGATTGATTTTAGGAGATTCGTGATCGCAAACGAGAATCATGGGAGAAGGACCTGACATTTGCCGGATTTGTCGTCATCTCCTGTCCACTCAAGAATGATACAAAAGCTATGATCAGAGAGATCATCGAGAGCTCTCATAGGGTACGGTAGTTCGGAATTGTTAATCATGAACTGAATTGCAGTAATCGCATTTTAATCACGAACTGTGTATGGTATCTGTGAACAAAGTTTCAGTAGATCAAGAACTGACATGCAGTACTCTTTGAATTCAATAATTGTAGGTTGTGATGATCACTGGTGACAATCCATTGACTGCTTGTCATGTAGGTCGTGTACTTCGATTCACATCACGAAAGAAGCCTACACTCATTCTGGATGAACCTCATGAGAATGGAGGAATATGGGGGTTGGTTATTTATATTTAATGTATAACGATAATCATATCTATTGATGTAGCTAATATGATATAGTCATGAGAGACTGTGATAGGATCGAGAAATCTCAAATGGGCTGATGCTAAATAATTTGGACGGCTTTGGGGAAAGAATTATTTTATACTAATTGCTCACAATATACTGTAGATTCTTTTCACTGTTTTCATGTAATTTCTCATAATTTGTTAATTAATTTGCAGATGGAAATCTGTTTGTGGCGATGTTGAGTGCGAGGTAGTGCCCAATAAGGGAGCACTCAAGGCGTTCTTCAAGGATCACGAATTCTGCCTCACTGGAAGCGTGAGTTGATCTTTGATCTTGCAATACAAATTTGGCTGTGGCATAAAAGAATTATTCCTTCAATTTTTGTGATGAATTTGACACAAAATTTGGGCTTTTATCTTCTTCAGCTAGCCATAGTATTGCAGACTGACGTACGGATTTTCCGGATATTGTCCACACATGGTCAATATTATTTGTATTTTATTTGTATCTAGGCTCTGACATATCTACTCGATAATCATCGATCGTTCTTCCGTCAACTAATCCTTCATGTGGCTGTGTTCGCGAGAATGGCACCTAAACAAAAGGTTTCTTTATTTAAATTTAATATTTTTGCATTATCTTTATCTTTAAACATATAATATGAAAATAAGAGCAATATTGAAATGATGTCTTTATTGATCAATTACAGGAACTGGTAATCAATGAATTGAAATCACTTGGACGAGTCACTCTAATGTGTGGAGATGGAACCAATGATGTGGGTGCACTGAAGCATGCCAATGTTGGTCAGTTGATCTTTGATCTTTCATGTACTGATATCTACCTTTATCGATTGATTGTATTGATTGACTCCTTTGTTGATTGTAGGTGTTGCTCTGCTCTCTCATCCATATGACGCTACTAAACATGGAGCAGCTGCGACCTCTCCGACTATTACTTCACCCAATAAGGAGAATAGTGAAAAGAGTGATAGAGAGAAGAAGATAACGGCTCTTCAAGGTATCATTTTACATCGTATGAATTGACAGACTACAGGTGTCTATTTAGTCACTGATGTTGTGATATATTTGTCATTGTCATTGTCATTGTGATTGTCATTATGATTGTGTTAGGTGGTCGTCGCACAGATGCCCCATCAGGTGCCCGTCAACGTCCAATGGGAGGACCGGCTTCATTCCAGAAGAAGTTGGATGATATGATGAAGGAAATGGAAGAAGAAGAGAAAGCACAGGTTCGTTGTATTCATTCTCAATAAATATCCCCATTGTGAATATAAGACACTCAACTTAAATATTATTATTATTATAGATAACTGTGTATTTCAGGTAGTGAGATTGGGCGATGCCTCTATTGCAGCACCCTTCACGAGCAAATACACCAGTATTGCGTCCAGTACGTTTTATCAAATCAATTTGTTTTTTTTTTCCTTGAATTTTCTAATTTTGACCACAGTAACCGATGGACATTGTTATATTATTGCTTGTAATATTAGTATATTTGAGTATGTCACGTGATCAAACAAGGCCGTTGTACACTTGTGACGACTCTTCAAATGTTCAAGATTCTCGCTCTCAATGCACTCATTTCTGCCTATTCACTATCTGTCCTATATCTTGATGGAGTCAAATTCTCCGATACCCAAGCTACGATCCAGGTACGGTAATCTACTTTATAGCCTTACTATATTTTGGTTTGATACAATTAGTAATGAGAGAGTTAGAGTAGAGTAATTAGTTAGAGTAATCAAATATATTCTATTCATTCAGGGGCTTCTATTGGCTGCATGTTTCCTTTTCGTCAGTCGAGCTAAGGTATCAATATCCTTTGTGATTCAAAATAAAGAAATAAATAATATTAAAATGATTTGTAGCCTCTGAAGACACTATCTCGTCAACGACCGATGGCCAATATCTTCAATGCCTACACACTCCTTACAGTTACTGGACAATTCTGTATCCACTTCTATTGTTTACTCACTCTAGTAAATGCTGCCCATGCAGCTGATCCAAGGTTGGTACTTCTTTGGGAAAGCTATGATTACTGCACCGTCTTATGCGTGCTGTAGTCAATGATTGTGCACATATCTGGAATCGAAACATTGTACCTTCATGTACATCAAAATAGTTTATATCAAATATTATTTAATAAATATAATAATTGAGAACGGAACCTATCGATCTCGAGGCAAAGTTCACACCGAACATGCTCAATTCTACCGTATACATCATATCGATGGCTCTGCAAGTGTGCACATTTGCCGTCAATTATAGGGTATGTTTATATTTTAGTACACATGAATTGAAGGGCGTGAATACGAAGTCATCTTTGTATTTTTATTCTTCAAATTATCTCGACTACTTTCCTCCGTTGTTGTCAAGTTGTTCTCTAATATATAACATGATGGATAAACAGAGATACAATAATAAGTAGCTGAATGTAATAGGGTCGTCCCTTCATGGAATCACTTCTTGAACATCGTGCTATGCTCTACTCTCTCATTGTCTCTGGGTTTGCTGTCTTCTCACTCGCATGGGGTGCATCAGATGAGATGATCAAGCAATTCGAGCTCGTTGTACTACCTGATGATGTATGTTTCATCTTTCATATTTCTATCGACATTGAAACATGTAATCAACTGTACTGTCTCTATCGTTGATTGTTTTTATCTCTCAAAATGAAGTAATGTTAACATCATAATTTCAGCTTCGTCTCACACTTTTGAAATACGTGGGTGGAGATCTGATTGGATGTTATGTCCTTGATCGTAGTCTTAACTTCCTACTAGGAGACATGTTCTAATCATTTATCTAGTCTATCTATCAATCAGTCATTTCTCATTTCAATCCATTTCATTCCTTCTTCTAATCATATATTATTTTCAATGTGCCAACTCTATACTATGCAGCCCCATTTCTAAGTCACATCTATCCTTTCTTAATTTAATATTATTATTTTTTTCGTTTTCCTTCCTAAATTCGTCTACGATATGATAGTATTCTACCGTATCTCTTTCCTATGGAGTGGTGGTACCTTGCCCTTTATCTCATTTACCTGCAACGCTTGTTTATTACCAAGATCTATAGGAGTTTTTAATTTGTGTTTGCAAAATTTATATTAAAATGTTTGCATGAAAAAGAATATCTATACATTATCCTTTTACTGTGTTGATGTCGTTGTGAGCTTTTCTTCGCCCCGGAGAGATCGTTTTTAGTGTTTTGAAATTTAACTTATTCTTTTTTTTACTTATTTTTCCCCTAAATTTCGCTTTGTATTGTATTCTAAACATAGATGTAGACATTGATTTCTTTTATACTTATGTAACATAATAATGACTGATAAAGGACGTTCGTAATGGACGATTTCATGTATTATTTTACATTTTTACTGATTATGAAGGTCACAGTTCGTATCTAAAGAGTGGATATCATCTAGATTTTGAAAGTTCCTGAATATATTGTGGTAGTTCAAGAAGCTTGTTAATTGTACGACTTGAAATTGTCAGTGGTGAAGAGTACTTAGCTTATTCATTGATAGCTAGTTAGAATGAATAACTTTTCTATTTCGTCAAGACTGGCATTCAATGGAAATCGAAAACCATAACAAATAAAAGTAATTGAAATTATTCTTCATTTTGTTTCCTATGTATTTCCTTTATATTGAATAGTCTAGTTGATTATATGTACATATTACAGAGATTGAATGGCTAACAAAGATGATATTGATATGGAAGATATAATAGATTATAGTGATGAAGCACTCGAAAGGGAAGCTGATTTGTGCTTTCGACGATGTGCTATTGAGGTCATCACATCTAGACTTCCTGAGTATTCTATCGCCCACACTTTCAAGTGCGTAAGAATAATAATATTATTATTATTGTTTAATAAAATGCAATATCTCTTGATTGTATGTACATTAAAGTTTGAACTATTGAATGTATACCTACAAGAAAAGGTTATAGATAATAATAACTTGGCTTCTTCATCGACGAAACGATTGTCAGCGAAAAGTTTCATAAAAATACTGATATTTTATTTGTATCTGATCACATGTAAAGATAGCAACCAGATATTCGATATCGTTTTAGACTGGATAATGTACCTCCTCCACTGCAATTTCCACCATCGTTTTTGGATGATTTACTTGTGCCCGCTCCTGTGACGACAAAGGTTATTATTATTAGTATTACGATTATGTATATTTACTACGTAAACATAGTCGAGGAGATCCGTTGTTGCACTATCTCTTCATACCTAATTGTAATCCGTCAGATCTTATCTACGCTGTCATACAAAACAAATTCGGGTTGTTTTTGGATATTAGGATATTAAGAGAGACTATCTGACTCAGTGAACATATTTTGCTTATGGCTTGGCACTTGGTCAAAAAGTGATAGGAACCGATCGGGCCCAAATTGTGCATAGGTGTAGTATGGGGTGCCATGAGATCACAGACGGAGTTAGGGTTCGTCATATCTGCTCCTTCGCTAAATAACGTAAGTTCCACATAATGGCATCAAAATTTCAAAGTTTACGGATTCGTTCGATATGTGTATGCGACGATGGGTAATAATAAGCAGGTAAATTACACCAAGTCTCATCCTGGTCCAAAACCGTGAGGCACAGAAAAAATTTTAAAAACCAATAAAAAATTTGTTTTATTTTTTGTTGTTCTACTCGACGAGTTCTTCAATATGAGTACAAACATGAGGGGGTTTGAAAACAAAAATATTTTCTCGTCGTATTCAGGTTCATTTATCTCAAAACACGGGTCGATCGATTTTTGATTTTTTGCCTCATTCGACGCGGAATTTTTTGCTCTATAAAAAGAAGTAAAAATTGGGCTGCCGTTTTTTGTTTTAAAATTTTAATTGATTTTCAGTAAATGTAAAAAAATCAGTTTGCGATCGGATCTCCGGACCGTCATATATCTAGTTTTTGTTGTCTACTTATACTTATAATTAATCGACACTAACATTGGTCCTAGGTCGCTCCATTTTGTTTTGGGGAAAATCGAGTTTTCAAATTTTGAGAACCCGCCACTTCTGTATTTCAACGATCCAGCCCTAATGAATACCCATTTGGTGATGGGGGCTCATGGGGGTATCCACAAAAAAATTTTGAGCCAAATCGGTGAGGTCGATGTCCGGCACTACCTATAATCTCACTGAGCCGTTGATCTTACAGATCTACGCTGTCATGCAAAACAAATTCGGGTTGTTTTTGGATATTAAAGACATTACTGCGTACATGGGGAATTAAAATATAACAAAACATTAAATCCATCTGTATTCCCCCATATGTTCTCTTTGTGACTTAATATATAGTCATTGGAAATGAAGAAATATACATTTGCTATCTGACATATTCTATTCCAGTATATGATCTAATCATCCTCATAGGTCATTGCACGTCTGCATCCGACAACGAATGAATTCTCTCATTATGAAGAAGTCACTAGAGATGAAAATGAAATGGGCGGAGCTACGACTAGTAAGTACTGTAACCATCCCTATATTCTATCTCAAACTGACTAAAAGATGTCATTGTCCGTGATCGAATTGTAAGAATGGGGAGAACATAAAAAATAAATTCATAGTATTTCTGCGTCTTCCATCATCACTATTCTTTTTGAAGGTATGTCCCTGAATCGTGCTCCGTCCAAGGATGTCTCAGGTATCAAGGGAAGTTCTAGTAATATTCCCTTCATTCCCGGTGGATTTGATGATATTGGATTGGAGAATGTAATTCGTTTTGCTCGAGAAGCTCATGCGGGTGATGAAGATGATATGAAATACATCAACTATCAAGGTATATTTATCAAAAAATTTTAACCACCGATCAATAATGGTGGACAGACTCGAGGATCCAGTGGACTAACTCAATGGGATTCAGACAAAATCCTTGTTGGTGTGAAAAAACACTTGGTTTTGGTATTAGAGTACCTGGCGCTGCCCATATTGAACATAATTTAGTTAGAATCCCCTTTTCGATGTTGTCCATACAAAAATGAATTTTGTCTGAATTTTGCTTAATGGAGTTGGGTGAACGGAGCCATAGCGATTTAATTTACACTACAACGTTCAAAGAAACATTCCTTCGATCGATTTTAGAGCTCTTGACCGAGGTTCCGGGTCTATCAAGGAATCCTGTTATAGGCGTTCCGAAAGAAACGGCACTGCTTCCGAAACCTGAGGTGGGAGAATATTGACAAATATAAGATTAAATAAATCTTGTTATTTAAACAGTGATTTTTGTTTCAGAAGATTCCCGATCTTGATCTAGATTCTGCCGATATCTTGTTATTTAAACAGTGATTTTTGTTTCAGAAGATTCCCGATCTTGATCTAGATTCTGCCGATATCTTTGATCTAATGGACTTTGTCGCCTCGGGCGATAAGCCTGCATTCCTTCCGGAGATAACATTGAAAGAAGAGAAAGAAGATGAGAAAGACAGAAAGAATGAAGATAAAGATGAGCCTGTAGCAGAGGAAGTTGAGGTATGTTGTTGTAGTTTTAACTTTAAAAATGAGGAGATCTATACCATACATGAACAATATAAACATCTCGATGACTTTCTACAATTTACTATTATGGCTACATAAAGATGATAACCATCGAATGTCTTAATTGAGGAAGTCCTTGCCATTGCTCGTACATCCATTGTGAAACACAAGAGTGCATCAACGAATAATCGAGGCGAATACTCATACGCATATGAGATACCCACACATGCACCCATCCCTGAATATGTCCCACTCAAGGATAGAATGGCTAAGAAGGTATACTCACGATAGTCATGGTACTATGGTAGTTAGTTGGCGATCCTTATGATATTACTGTAGGAGTTTACCGTACTTTTCCTAAGTTTACTATAGTATATCATGATGTCCTCATTACAGTATCCCTTCGATCTCGATCCATTCCAACAAGCGGCCGTGGTATGCATGGAAAGGGGTGAGAGTGTCTTTGTTGCCGCACACACTTCAGCTGGAAAGACTGTAGTGGCGGAGTACGCCATAGCGTTGTGCAAGGCACACAAGACGAGGTATACGGTAGATATGGAGAGGACGACTTTTACCAATAATGTTCACATAGGGCCATCTACACGTCACCTATCAAGGCGCTTTCGAATCAGAAGTATCGCGATTTCAAGATGATCTTTGATGAAGTTGGACTAGTGACTGGAGATATTCAAATAGCACCTGAATCATTTTGTCTCATTATGACTACAGAGATCCTAAGGTATATTGTAGTATCCATACCCTTTACTGTTTAATAGTTGTACATACAGAATACGATATTTTAGTCTTGTTAAGAGGCATGCTCCCTAAGACTCGATCATATTCGACCACCCCCGGACACGTGCGCTAGCAATGGGAACTGGGGGTCCATACTTGGGTGTTAGGAGTGTCACCGGCCCTGATTACACAAAACAGCAGAAATTTCCTGTTTGTGCCCTCAGGCTATTAGAAAAATTAATTTAAGTGCAAAAACGTTTAAAAATCATAATTTCTCAAATTGTTGAGATAAATTCCAAATATCATTTGCGATGCGTCTAGGGTGCACAGAGCTTGCTAATTCACTATTAGCATCGAATGTGCGTTGATTCCTAAACCACTTTTTTTACTTAAAATTTTTGTTTTTTCGGACAAATTATTGCTTGTTGTAGATTGCTGCAAAGATTTCCGACCAGGTATTGTAGCCTAAGCAATTCTGCATTGATTTCACTTAAAACCGGGTTCTTCCCGTTAGACCATCTTGCCGAAATTTTCGCTCGAATTTCCGTCATCGATGGTTTTCCCGAACAAATGTATTTTCCAAACGTATTTTCCAAACGATTGGTGCGGAATTGTGGTCTACACAAGGTTTCGAAGTGAGGCCAGTCAAATGACACAAGAAGCCCATCACTTGGATCAATTTGAAAATTTCGATTTTCATGACCCGGGGGTCATGGTCTGAAAATTTTCAAAATTTCTCAAGTTTGAAATGTTTTCATTTCTGCGGCTTATTGTGAAGTATTGATGCTGTGAATAATATTTATCCAATGCTCAATGGCTGATCTATCCTTTCAACCATTTTTTTGAAAATTTTCATTCTGATTGCGTGCGAAAAATCAGAATTGTGTTTGAATCAGTTTCCAACTTGCTTTCTGTAACATTCTGTCATAGTACTATACAATATACATAATCAATATGAGAATTGTTCATTTTCGAAAATTCAGAAAATTAAATTTGAGTGCCTACTTTCACGGTAAATTTTTGAAATATTGCAGTTTGTCGACTCGAATGCTGCGACAATGAGCAAATGACAATGACAATGTGAAGTTTCACGATGAGTAAACATAGTAGAACTGAAATCCCGGCATTTGGCTCACTTTTGAAAAATCGATTTCCATGACCCCGGGTTCATGGCAAAAAAATTGAATTTTCGAAAATGAACGATTTTCAAATTGATTATGTATATTGTAAAGTACTATGACAGAATGTTACAGAAATCAAGTTGGAAACTGATTCAAACACAATTCTGATTTTTCGCACGCAATCAGAATGAAAATTTTCAAAAAATTGGTTGAAAGGATAGATCAGCCATTGAGCATTGGATGAATATTATTCACATCATTGGTACTTCACAATAAGCCGCATAAATGAAAACATTTCAAACTTGAGAAATTTCGAAATTTTCGGACCATGACCCCCGGGTCATGAAAATCGAAATTTTCAAATTGATCCAAGTGATGGGCTTCTTGTGTCATTTGACTGGCCTCACCTCGAAACTTTGTGTAGACCACAATTCCGCACCAATCGTTTGGAAAATACGTTTGGAAAATACATTTGTTCGGGAAAACCATCGATGACGGAAATTCGAGCGAAAATTTCGGCAAGATGGTCTAACGGGAAGAACCCGGTTTTAAGTGAAATCAATGCAGAATTGCTTAGGCTACAATACCTGGTCGGAAATCTTTGCAGCAATCTACAACAAGCAATAATTTGTCCGAAAAAACAAAAATTTTAAGTAAAAAAAGTGGTTTAGGAATCAACGCACATTCGATGCTAATAGTGAATTAGCAAGCTCTGTGCACCCTAGACGCATCGCAAATGATATTTGGAATTTATCTCAACAATTTGAGAAATTATGATTTTTAAACGTTTTTGCACTTAAATTAATTTTTCTAATAGCCTGAGGGCACAAACAGGAAATTTCTGCTGTTTTGTGTAATAAGGGCCGGTGACACTCCTAACACCCAAGTATGGACCCCCAGTTCCCATTGCTAGCGCACGTGTCCGGGGGTGGTCGAGTCTTAATGACCATCTCTCTTAACATACATGGGGAAGGAAAAATATGGATACTGTAGTAGGTCTTCGTGTTCTTTCCATCATTTTGTATTCAGATCAATGTTATATAATGGATCAGAAGTCATTCGAGAATTGGAATGGGTTGTCTTCGATGAGGTTCATTTTATTATTACTATTATTTTTAAAAATATACATTCTTGTCCACCCAACAGCCGTGTCCAAATTAAACTGCTCCGCGGTGCATCCTGACCCCACCTGGTGCAATGTAGCTGGCCCATGTGGCCATCAGGATTTTTTGAAAATAATTTCAAAAATTATTTTGATCAAAAAATTCAAAAAATGGCTCAAAAAATTTTTGAATTCAAAAAATTTTTTAAAAAGTTCTTTACTTCGTTTAAAAGGATACTAAGCAATTCAGACACATCATTTTTGCTTGAAAAGTGGCTAAAACGTTCAATTTCGCAATTAAGAAATTCTGAAACATGAAAAACATCATACAATATTTTTTCACTTTTTAAAAATTCTACGTCAACGCATTATGCACACTAATCCATACTAAAACCCATAGAATCCGCTTCATCAAGGCCGTGAAAAATGATAAAAAAATGGGCATTTAGTTAAGTTTTTTTTTCAAATGTTGTCACAATTTTCCACAAATGTTTTGCTTTTTGTTGTTTTAATGGAACTTTTTTTAGATTTAATTTTTTTTGATTTTTTTGAGAAAAATTCAAAAAACTTTTTTGATTTTGAATTTTTTGAAATGGTCAAAAAATTCAAAAAATCAAAATAAAAAAAAATCCCAGCCCTGGTGGCAATCTGCTGGGTTAGAACTCCGCGATTAGAAATTTTCAATAATTATTAATATATGTCTAATTATTGCAGGTGCACTACATCAATGATGCTGACCGTGGTCATGTTTGGGAAGAGGTAAGAATTATTTCAATTTAAAAAATATTTCTTTATTAATATATATTTATTTAATTTATCTAGGTACTGATCATGCTGCCAGCACATGTTGGCATCATCATGCTCTCGGCTACTGTACCCAATTGCGTTGAGTTTGCTGACTGGGTCGGGTTAGTTTCATTTTATACTTATTTACTTTTTAGAACACGATTCGACTGATTACGATGCGTTTTAGTATTATACTCGATAATATTATCATAGGTGGGCACGCTGGAGGAAAGGCTGTGCGCAAACTGGGGATTTGTAAGGCAAGGTTATGCGCATGACCATTTTTTGCATATTTGAGTGGAAATTTTCCAATTTTTGTGAGGCAAAGCTATGCGCAAGGCCCCGCAAGGGAAGGCAAGGCTGTGTGCAATAAGATTTCGTTTTCACGCGCCCACCTATGAATATTATCCAGTTTTAAAATTATTTTTAGTAAAATAATTTGTATTGTAGTCGAATCAAGAATCGTCGTCTGGCTGTGGTGTCTACCTATCGTAGACCTGTCCCACTCGAACACTATCTATACACAGGACAGGATGGAAAGACCAAGAAGGTACCATACACCATACTATACACTTGCTTTGAAGACCAATATCGATTTACGGTATACTCTATCTTACGGTTTAGTAGTATCGATCATCGGCATACAGTTGCTCGTAGTCCCTAGATATGTAGTTTGTAGTATCATTTTTTTATCTTATAGGATTTATTCTGTGTGGTAGACAAGGACGGAAACTTCAACGATATCAATTATAAGAAGGCGAAGAATGCAAAGGTATTGTAATTGTTATAAACTACGGTAGGTAAATTATTCGATGAGCTCCATCAACTTCAATAATTATTGATGATGTGATATTTGAGGCGGGCATTCCACCTCTCGGTAGTGTACCACCACCGGGTGCTAATATGGGAAGAGGAGGAGGAAGAGGAGGTCCTCCACAAGGTAGAGGTGGACAAAGAGGAGGAGTTCAAGGAGGAAGGGGTGGTAATGGACAAAGAGGAGGAGTTCAAGGAGGAAGAGGTGGTAATGGACAAAGAGGAGGAGGATACAGAGGAGGAGGAGGAGGAGGAGGAACGGGTGGAAGATTCGCCAGAAATGTAATTATTTTAGTATTTATGTTTTCACAAACGCAGTGTCACAAAACTGGCAATACGGTACTAATGTATGTATTTTGGTGAAAACATTAAAGCTAGATTACGGTATCTTATTTAGGATAAGAATATCTACATCAATCTGGTAGATCATCTCCGATCAATCGATAAACTACCCATGGTGTGCTTTGTCTTCTCGAGGAAACGGTAACACTTTCTATTTGTTACAGTAAGACGTATTTAGAGGATTGCTTTATCTTTCGTGCTATAGTATTCCTTTTTGTTTCTAATTGTATTTCTGACAAGATAGTGAATATTCCATATCAGAGCTTGTTCTTGAACTGTCATTGTAAGCTTTCAAAGTGACTTTTTTATCCTCTTGTGATTATAGATTGATTGCATTATCGTAACATTGATGATATGGTTGTAGATGTGATGAGAACGCTCAATTACTTCGATCAGTCGATTTGACAACAGCTGTAGAAAAGAGTCATGTCACAACATTCTTCAGTCAATGTATATCGAGATTGAAGGGAACGGACAAAGAACTACCACAAGTGAGTATACTCTGATCTTTGATCTTTGATCCCTAGATCAATCTGTCATCATATTTACATTGAATATAACAACTTCATTGTAAGGTTCTAACAATGAGAGAGCTTTGTCTTCGCGGATTCGCTGTTCATCACTCGGGTATTCTTCCTATCCTCAAGGAGGTTGTGGAACTTCTATTTCAGAAGGGATATGTCAAGGTTTGTTATATGATATTTGATAGAATAATTGATCTTTGATCTCTTCTTCAGATTCTCTTCGCAACGGAGACTTTCGCGATGGGTGTCAATATGCCTGCAAGAACGGTCGTATTTGATTCTCTGAACAAACATGATGGAACTTCCCTGAGACTACTCCAACCGGGAGAATATATCCAGGTATCGAGGGATTACTGTAGCCATGATTGGTTTGTCTAGGGATTACTGTAGTCTCCATACTTTGTAGTCATGTGCTTATTAATATAAATGAATATATAATTCATAAAGATGGCTGGTCGGGCAGGACGCCGTGGTCTTGACTCTACGGGTACTGTAATTGTACTGTGCAAGGGAGAAAGTGTTCCTATTGATTCAGAGTTGAAGATTGTTATGAAGGTAATCGATTGAGTCTACCGTTTCTCCGATAGTTTAAGGATATATTGATTTATCTGTCGTATAGGGAAAGGCTGCATCATTGCAATCACAATTCCGTGTTACCTATTCGATGTTACTCAATCTTCTTCGAGCTGAGCAACTCAAAATCGAGGTATACTTTGTATATTTTAAATTTATATTTATCATTTTGTAATTTCGGAGGGACTAATGTTTTCCGTTAAGGACATGCTGCAAAGGTCATACGTAGAGAGCATCTCATTGAGAAAAGGAAGTGAAAGAAAGCTCCAATTACAAGAGGTATGTGTACAAGAAAATTCGGCAAAAGAAGCTTCCCATGCCGGGAATCGAACCCGGGCCGCGTGGGTGAAAACCACGAATCCTAACCACTAGACCACATGGGAGGACGAGAGTAAATCTTTCATAACATTAGTTATAGGCTCAGTCGTTGCTACTTTTGCTTCCTCGTGTAGATTGTACATTGTGTATGGATAGTGATTCACTCCAATCATTACATTCATCAATGGTTAATCTACTCAATATGAGATGTACTCTATGGTCTAAATGGACATGTATATCAGGTATGATCATATTATGATATGCAGTTCATTCAAGGAATGGTCTACACTTACTTTTATGGTTCATCTCACCCTACTCATTCATTCACAAAAATACCTTTTTAAAAAAGCACTGTGAGATATTGAGGATCGCTTAAACCTTAGTACTGGAGAATATTTATTTATTATTATTTTATTTGAGACGTGGATAATCTCTTCCGCAAGGGACGTCTTCTCATAGTAACCTCAGCTGAACATCGACTACAGAATACATTAGTGTTGTTGTTGAAAGAAGAGATCAAGGGTGGAGTTAAGACTATTCAGGTATCACGATTCATTCTATAAAAATTATTATTTATTATTGTAATGTTGTAGATTTTCGTTCCATGTTTCGAGTCAGCAGTGTATACTCCATCTGTCGTTATCAAGGTATATTTTACACTCACGATTTTACACGATTTTGTTAGATCTATTTCACATTTTCCCCTTTAATTTTTTCCCCTTTTTCGTACTTCAAAAGTTCAACATTACTAATAGTCTATATTTCAAAATTAATTATTGTTTTAAGGACGAATTCGAACGATCATGGTCCGAAGAGTCGGCAATGGTGATGGGTTCATTACAGTATGGAGTGGAAGGAGTTGCACCCATGGAGACAGGAAGTGGAAGGAGATTATTCAGGTATCACACTACACTTTCCATATATGATTCATTTTGTTTTCTACCTAATTGTCAATAATATCCTTTCATATCTATGCTAAGAGTATGATTCCTCTTGTTACTCGATGATCTATGATTACAGGGGAGAAGAAAGATGATTATTGTGTCATTGTACTATAAGCACAACCCCCAATATTAATGTATTTATAGAGTCATTGGTGATATTCCTCAATCGTCCATTGTCGGTATCGTCGATAAGTTCTTGCCAAATGTGGAAGTCTGTGAGATACTCAGTGAGGCAAAACTGAGAGAACAACCTCGATTTAGGTATATATTTTCATTTATTTTATTTTTAAAATGTGAAAATGAAGATGCTGAAAAATCTTTTTAATCGATGAGATATGAATTTAAAAATAATTAAATTTAAAATATAAATTGAAGAGCGAATGATCTGTGTGTGGGTGTGGCTCGTGTTATACATGATATTGATCAACTAACTCATGATTATGTCTCCTCTCAATCACCTCCACTCATTGTACCTGGGAAGGATATTAAGGTTAGTCTTTCATTATTTCCAATATGAATGATTATCTGGTTCTACTCTTTGGTATGTTAAGGATACTGTATATTACTATATTGTATTATGTATAATGTAAAATAATGAGATTGTTAATGATTGTATTGTGTGCAGGTTGAGGAGGTTATGCTATACGAGGATACGATGCACTATCTATCTCTTCGACACTCCATTCTCGATTCATCGTCCTTCCCCGCACGTCATTGCGCATTACTGCAAGAACATGTATACATTATTGTTTAACACTTATTTTATATTGTCTATTTTATGTTTAGAGGTAGTCTACTGTCACGCGAAAAAATTTTTAAAAAAACAATAAAAATGTCAATGTAAATATGTGCAGATGTCAACGTATCGTGCAATAGAACACGTTCATAGAATCATCGAGAAACTTCAATTTGAATTATCTGCTGATAATCTTACTCTGAGTCAAGAATATAGAGACAAACTCAAGGTATATGAGATATTTTAAAAGAATAGGAATATGATACATTTTGTTATGTTGACCAAAGTAACAGATTTTGAGAAGGGAAAACGATTATTGATTCGAACATTATTTATTCTAAAATAAATACAATAAGGATAAATTGATATTAACAGGTACTGAAAACGCTGTCATACGTCGAATCGGGTAATATGGTTTCGTTCAAGGGAAGAGTCGCCTGTGAGATACATCATCAGGTATACTGTTACTTTGTTGTAGTCTACAGTATTTGAATTACTACTGTAATATTCTACAGTAACTTAATGATTATTGGAAGAGCCTACAGTAATCCGCTGAGATCCTTGCAGGAACTCTTGATAACAGAGCTGATCCTCGGAGGTCAACTACATTCTCGAGAACCGGCTGAGATTGCTGCCATGCTATCAGCCACTACTTGTCAATACAAACAAGGAGACGGACCCAAGTTTGAGGAGGGAAATGTCATGTTCGAGGTATACTGTAGTAGAGGGCTACGGTAGACTCGTATAATATGAGATACTGTAATCTATTTTGGAATTATGTAGTCTACATTCCTATTTCAGTTGAGGAGAGAAGTAAACGATATACTTGCCAAGATTCATGGATCAGCGAGAGAGGCTGGTGTTCAGGTACGGTATTCATAGTGGATTGAGTCTTTGATCTTTGGCCGAAACACCGATCACGTTTCTCTAGGCTTTTATAACTATTAGACTATCTTAATAATAATTTAGCAGATTTGAATTATTGAATCTTTGATCTCTGTAGGTGAATGATGGCTATGAAGAAGTACGCTATGATCTAATGGAAGTTGTATACAATTGGGCAAATGGAATGGTGGGTGTACTGTAATGAAATTATTAATTGATTGTAGTTGATTATTGATTTACGTATTAGATATGATTGATGATTGATTCTATTTAAGCCATTCGCTGAGATCATGGCATTGACTGAGGCACAAGAAGGATTGATTGTCAGATGTATTCAACGATTGGGAGAGGTTTGTATTTGTTACAAAGTTATAGTTATTATTCTTTATCTTAATTAACCCCCCCCCCCCACATGAAGCTTTCATCTCTACGTCATTTGTCTACTCGATGTTTTTGCTCTTTTATTTCCCATATTAATTAACATTTGATTAACATTAAGGTGTATTTGTACTCCGAAAATTACGAATATTGTAAATAAATTTATTTGTAAACTTAAACAAATAATTTAAAGGTGGCCAAAGATGTGAGGAATGCTGCGCGTATTGTGGGTGATCCGGCATTGCAGGAGAAAATGGAACAGGTTTTATAGTTTTACTATCTATTTTATTTATTTATATTTATATTATATCTTCATACAAAGATCATTGATATATCTCACTCTTATATTATAGGTGCAATCTGCTATCAAACGTGATATCGTTTTCGCAGCATCACTCTATACTACTGTATGATTACTGTATTATCGTTGTGATTACTGTAATTCATTATTGTACGAATATGTATCTTCATTTTATCTGTTGAGTAAATCTCTTGTTTTTGTTGTTTAAGATAAGATTTAAGTAACTTTAAATTGAATTTGGATAGACAAAAAGATATCTATATAATTATTCATTGATATTTTCTTTTTTTCTAGATTTCTGTTGTTTCGTTTTTTGTTAAATTATTCCATGATCTGGACTATCAACATAATCTCTTATTTTCATCGTAATGGAGAATTTTATTTGTTTATATTTTCTTTTTTTTTACTTAATATTGGATGTTTATGGAGTTATGATAATCACACATTCACATTCGAAATATAGGTAGAACGTTTTTATTTCTCTTTCTTGCTTATAATACTTAATATGCTTAATAAGCGCTCCGCTATGCTTGCAAATTCTGAAGATCATAAATGTCTCACAAAAATTTCATTTGAGAGGATAGGATTGTTGACGTCGATGGAATCACATCCGAGGATGAATGATACTTTGAACTTTATAAAACTTAAAGCTGTTTATCAGAGCTTCCAATTTGGCATATTAACATAAATGACAAATGAAAGACATTAAAGAAAGGTATCATAATCTCGAGACTCCCCAAATATGGACTATTATCTTGAGATGAGATTGATAATCTGCAAAAAAGATCATTAATATTAATAACTTAATTAATGTTAGAAAACTTATTTCTCTCACAGACAAATGATATGTGCGTTCTTGTAACAATAATAAATATATTTAAATGATTATACTCGCCTCTCGATCATCCTTATTTGTCTTATCAGCTAGTATAGAACATGAGGGTGCTAATTGTGATAGTCTATCTGATGATACATGCCATTCATATATATCAATAGCATGCCATTTCACGAAAGATTCAATCAGATCCACAGCACGAGCAGCAAGGGATGGGGCACAAACCTCAACATCTTTTGTTTTGTTTTATCAAAATACTTTCTATAATGCTGCTCTTTAACAAAACGTTTAGATCTTATCATGTTTTATTGCTTTGTCTGTAGTGATTTTAATCACTTTAAAAAAATGGTGAAATACCTCCTTGACAACCGGTACCATACACTCCAGATAACATTGTTGGAACGAACAAAGGGTCTCCAATTCCTTTTCATAATTTTCCAATTGATCATAGGAATAGACCTGTAAATATGGATAGTATCGGCATAAAAAGGTCGACTAATGGTTAAATATACCGAGTTAACTGTATCTACTGTAGTATCCTCTATCTTCTTCTCCTCAGACTTGACTACGATCTTTTCATGGCAAGATTGATCACATTTCAGAAAGGTTATGGGTTCACTTTCCGCTAGACATGATCGAACCTAGAAGGGAGGTACTTGAACTATCTCATAGAGAAAGAACGTGAAAGAGTATGGTCAGAGCGGAGATTGTCTAATAGATGTATGAAAATAGTTAAAACGATGGGTTTTTCATTTACTCCATTCGAGTTCAAAGATAGTGTATACCTCAGTGTATAGTTGTCTCTTGAAGTCACAAATGAAATTAGATGGAGAGAAGACGGTGTCTGCACTCTGACAAATATTCAGTCTTGGATGTGAAAGTTTTTTCAATCAAATCGTAAGGGAAAAATGTAATCTCGTACACTTATCCCTCGCAATCTCTCATGAACATTAGTTCGATGAAATGTTGTGTCCTAACCTTATTTTGTGCGGGCACACATATTGTTATGCACTTTAAGAATTGCTCGAGATGAACAGAAAAAAGCGAAGGGATTTATTAAAAAGTTTGAATTTTTCTCAGCACTTTATAAAAATATTTTTTTTAAATGGCACCAGAAATGAAAGGTAACCTGATCTCCACATTCCTTCGAATAACATGTCGTCTTCTGTTCTGCTAGTTTACAATAGAGAAGATATGAAGAATGATCGAGAAGAATTGGATGAAGGGGGAACTCATAGAAATCAGATAGAGATATATTCAATGAATACTCAAATGAGTCTCGCCATTTTGTGTTACAATCCTGAAATGGTAACAAACTATGTCTGGCACTGAATGTTGGTGACATAATTGCTTTCGATAAGAAATAATCTTGATACGTATACACCATGTACTAATTTACTAGTACTATTTTGAAAAGTCTGCAAATTAAGAATAAAAAAAGAAGCTTGCCTGAAAACAGTCTGAATCATTCGATGTAGATACATACATGAAGTCTCGTTTGACTCGAATATGAGAGAAGACAAATGTGATAGAGAATAGAGAAAGAAGAATAGAAAAAATAATGGACGAGGACATCTAGAGTAATATATCTTTTATTTTATATATTTGATAATGATACAAGAACTGAAAATCGGATAAATATATTTGATACATTTGATTCCATAAAAGGTTTTAATGAAATTTCTGTTAGACATTTCTGAAAATTTCGTTCAATCCATTCCAAATTAATCGTTTAATCCAAAACGCAATTTTATATTAAAAAAACAAAAAGTAAGTTTGCACCATCTTATACATACATATGTACAAAGGAACCGTTTGTAAAAATGTTATAATGTACACGAAGAAAGAAAGGAGGAACAAGATGTTCTAATGGAGAAATGACCAAGTTCGAAAGGACGAAATAGGACACAAAACGGATTTAAATAAACATTTGAAGAATAAAAAGGACGAGACAAGTTGTTCCATTAGGTACTTTTACCTCGATTTACCCCCTTATTCTTCCATACCAATTCTGGGTCATCCAACCTAATCCATAGAAATAGATGAAGTGAAAGTTGAGTGTCCATTCAATTCCATTTCACTTTCTTTATCCGAGATTGCGCAACATTTGGGATCATAGAGAAGAGTATCCATATCAAATTCTTTATTATGCACGAATTCATACACTTACAAGGGAACTACTTCACCTTACCACGTTTTCTCTGATTTTGATATCATGGCGTAAATCTACATGGTATGAGGTTTCTAAAAAGTGTCTGAAGTTCCACTCCTGTTCCTTTTGGCCCTTAGTCAAAATGCCCAAGAATTGCCATAAATGCTCAAAAAGAGGGGCCAGTAATTTCCAACAATGAACTGGAGTGAAACTTTTGACATAACTTTTTAGAAACGTAATTCCATGAAATTTATGACACGATATCAAAAGAAGTGGAAAACGTGGTAAGATTAAGTAGTTCCCTTGTTAGTACATAGTAAATAAAGAAAAAAACAAATGAATCTGTTCAAAATATTCGAAAAGAAAGTAGATCCCCTTCCCCAATCTACATCTCCCTCACTTACAATATTTTTGATATTTCACATATTTTCTTGCACTCGAATTTTTTGTACTTGATGAAACACTCTTGTGGTGTACGATAAATAAATAAATAAATAGAGAATACTCTCACTTTAAAAAATTTTGAGATATGACAAAATAAGTAAATTAATCTCATACAGTGATATAAAAGATGTAAATATGAAGATATTTTCGTGTGAACATAATCAACTAGGTGTTTGTTTTATTTCAGCATTCTCCAAATAAAGAATAATAAACATTTGGTCAACTTTTGTGTACATTCACAACACAATTCGAATGAATATTCATTTCGTGTCGCTCTTTCCACACATTATTCCACGTTTCATTGATTGATATGAAATGTTCGTCAATCGTTTGATCATTTACCGGATATATCCTGCTGAAATCAACAATAATGTCGTTTGTTAAAAATGAACTTTTAAATAATTAAATAATCTGACTTATTGGTTGATGTCTGTCCACAGAACAAAGATTGAACATAGATCGATTGTCGTTGTATACAGAATATTAGGAAAACGTAACAGAGACCAAATCCGCTAAACAGGATAAGATTATTATTATTATTTGTTATTATAATAATGGTTTAATAACAAATTACTATAGTGGTTACATTACAGATCAGGGACATTGAATCTATAAAACTAATCCTGAATTAATACCAACTCCCTTGACTCATAAGCCATCGCTTTTTTTCTGCAACACATCATATGATGTGTTGCTTATTTTTCTATTAAACCCTTTATTCAAAATAAAGAAGATACAATTGATCACAGATTATGTTCCATTGAACCAGTTCACTGCTAATAATCCAAAGAAGCGCTCTCTTCATTTCATGCACTATTTCTTCATTCTCTAAGAAATGATTGAGTTGTGTAGACACCATACGGGCATCGGAATAATTAATCATAAACTATACGTACTAAGCACAAGCGAGTTGAAATGCAGCTTTGCCCGCTTCAAGAGATGGTCTCCATTCATCCCCATGAAGAACTAATGGAGGAACAAAGAATAAAGAAAGATAGAAAGCAACTTGTGCTGCACATCCATAGACGAGGAATCGAATGTCCTCAAAATTTAAGTAAATATATTTTAAATATGTCAATAGACTAGAAATAAATTAAAATAAATACAGATTGAAACACAGGATAATGATAAAAGACTCTTAGAAACCTTTGATAGCCGTATATTATCCACAATTTGCCATCGTTCACCAATTGAATAGATTCTTCTCGATTGAAACTTTCTCATGTTATCGAGTTGTTTCTTGTTTACTCGAGTAGTGTACCAATATACCTACAAAAGTAAAATAAGATATTTTTATGCATAGACTAGTTTATCTATAAAAGAATATGCATGATGTTTGAATGTATGTATGATCCTTTTACAGGCACATTCATATAACATTATTTTGATATATGAATAAATAAATAAAAGTTTTTACGTACTCCGCAAGACACATTACTCATTAAAAAGACTACAGCGACGTAGAAAATACCATCCACCAATGCTGAATAATAATAATTATTAAAAAACACAATCCAACATGCTAATTTTAGCAATTATAACTAATCACGTTTTATATAATGTCCTGAAATTGACGAACCATAAATAAGCATGACAGAAGCTGCGGCTGAGAATAGACTATTTACAATAATCGCAATAGAAGAAATCCATCCATGGTTTTTATTCTCGTAAGAAGAAGTTAACTTTGTTGCCATGCATCTGTAGTCATTTATCGTTATTATAAGCACACAAATATTTGAATATCTCGTCGCTATATGTTAATATATGTATACTACCTGTATAGACAATTCTTTTCAGTGTACATCATTATCATTATAAAGACATTTTTATAATCATCATAAACGCAATTTTTATCATAATTATTAAATTTAATCTACCTGCATTTTTTATTTTCCTGATCGATTATCATTTCTATAAAGTTATACAACCCACCTTTCAAACGTAATGTAGGTGACGTAATTGTAGATGCTAACCCATACGAACATCTTGGCGATGGACAATTGTATGAAGATATCCTGGATGTCTGCATGAAATACAATTCTATACACTCAATGAAAAAAGTGATAAGTGATCTAGGACTTTCTACTTATTGTCAGTCCATGTTCCCGATACGAATTCACACACAAGTAATGTCAACAATATGCGAGAGAAATGAGACCATAATATTGTCATTTTCTTTATTTCGCACTTGTTTTCATTATTTGTCTGGTTTTGTACCTTTATAGATATAATTTTCTCACCATGCAATAGTATCACTTCTAATTCGATAAGAATCAATGGAATTCTAAGCAGCAGATTAGCCAATCCAAGTACAGAAACAGCATAAGTATTCAATACAATAAGGTTAAAAGGCATAGCAGACACCTGTAAGAATCAATCAACACATTTAGGTGTCAGAAGAATCATTTCGTACTTTCCATATGACAAAAGTGAATGATATTATGGATAAAATAGAGAAAATATGACCAAGAATCTGAAATTATAAAAATTAATTATATTTTTAACTGTAAATGATAATTAATAAAATAATATGTTGTAGCCACCTCAAGTTGCAGTATAAGCTTGATATTGGTGCGAACAACCTCTGGGAGGTAGTCTACATTAGTCAGAAACGGGCTCCAATATGTTCGATTCTGATAAATAATATGAAAGGCTGAAGTAGTCGACGGTATCATCATATCTATGATTGTAGAATGAGATTGATAGGAAGAAGGAGATTAGAAGATGAAGAGGGATAAATAGAAATGAGAGAATTAGAGAAAGCGACGGATATAGAAAGAAAGATAGATGTGAGATGGATAGAGTAACAGAAAGGCATATTAGAGATGAAGAGATAGAAATGAAGATTATGCGTATATAAGCTTATCAGACCATATCTAATATCCACATGAACTTCTAGAGTATTCCACTGACAATGAGTCCAAACGATGTATTGTATTATAGTGACGACATAATTAACGCTCGTTTTTTTTCAGTCGCCTCGTTCTGTTGAACTTTTGTTACTGCCAATCTCCATCCTGTTTATACTCGATTACTCCAAGAGGAAGATCCTGATCCGTATATAGTAGTGATCTTTCAATAAGAACTGTGGCCTTGACAATCTCGGAAAGAAGTGGAAACTGAGAATATGTATACTCCATGTCCTAACCGACTACGACATAGACCGTGGGATAGTGAACACAAATAACCATCTGATGTATCCAAACCCGGATTGCACTGCAAAAGAAAGTGATGACGTGCATCCGGGGGTCGGTACGAGGAGTCGAGTACTGTGAACTCCTCGTTGAGGGGAGAGTGTACATCTGTATAATGAGAGTCGTACCCCCCCCCGGAAAACTCAACGTACCAATCGCTTATTTGTGGTGCAAATCAGGTTTGGAGACATCTGCTGGCTGTTCGGGCTCACTGACCAATTGGCTCCTTAGCTCTTCGTTATCGTTGTAGTTATCGTTTCATCCAGTTGTATACTATAATTGTTTGAAAGGTACTTCAGAAAGATAGCGAAAATTATTCTGTACATATACAACACATTTATTTATTTATTTCTTTATTCCATCAAATATAATAATAAAAGGTGGTATGTATAGGATCAGAAGAGGGATAGATGGATTTCCGTCGCATAAGGCGATTTCGGTTTTGGCTCGGTGGCAGTTTTTAAAGGATGGGGGTTTAGGGACGAATACGAGAATCTTTAATGATGAGGTTGGAGGGGAGATTTGATAACCCTGCACGGAAGGGTTTGGGGGGAGAAAGAACTAATTGGGAGGGGAGCGTATTCCAAGTATCTATACTTCTAGAGGCACATGTCGTATGGGTAGTAGAAATCCTATGTGGGAGAACAATACGAAGTGGATGAGATAGACGGTTGTGTTGTGAGGGAAGAACAGAAAACAGATTAGATGAATCGAACAAATTAATCTTATGCATAGTACTATGTATAAATTGAATGTCATAAATAGCTCTCCTATATTCAAGAGTAGAGAGATTAAGGGACAAAAGTCTATCATGATAAGGTGAAGGAGGTAAACGGCATTTAGATAACATTCTTTTGGTATAATTACGTTGGACATCTTCAAGATAGTTGGTATATGTATATTATCTCATAAGGAGAAGCACCAATTATCATTTACCATTTATTAATATTTTAATTTATTATAGACGACATTACAATAAACATGCTTAATAATAACACGGAAAGGGCCTGGCAGGAAAAGAAACAAATTACTCAGAATAATCATCATTCTCATCATATCTATATCTGAAGCCAGTGATCAAATTGTATATCTAGAGCAAAGATTTCTCAAAGTCATATATTATAATACAAGAACTTCCTTGATTGTTGTTTCAAGTGTAACTTTTGTACTGCAAGATCAAACTATTTTGCCAAAGACCAATGAATACAAAAATGCAAATGAGAAACGTCGCTCTTTGAACACAAACAAATAAATAAATGTAAACATTGAAGTCGTGTAGGAGGTAGAAACCGTAGTCGAATACAGATGAAGGCTCTTAAGGTACAATTCAAGTAAAGAGACGTGAGGCTAATCAATAGTTTTTTTTTCAGTCAAAATATATTTTGAATAGAAAAGATAGTGATTATTTACTAATGACATGTTCATCTTTATTTCTCTTGTAGAGGATAGTAAAGCAATTCAATTTTCACTTCCAATTAAAGGTGTAGCCCCGCGAATAGTTTTTTTAAATTTTATTTTGAACAATCTAACTGTTAAGCCTGAAAGAGCAAAAAATTCTTATTCTGCGTACCATACATCTATTAATCCAGCTTATTGAGCTTATTAAATCATGAATGAATCATGCTTGATCATGTTATCATTGAGAGGATACGAGTAATAATATGGGGTAAGTCGTATTTATCTCTCTGTACAGGGCAAGAAATAAATGAACTCGCATGCCTATGAGGAAGCACCGGAAACAGCATAAAATTCTTTTGAATCGATGAAACCGAAATAACAAAATACCGACTTGTCATTTTATTTATTTATATTAAGTATTGGTAAATTACAACAGATAATATAGGATGTCGTTTCACGTAACGTAGGTTCCACTATTTTAGATACTACAATCAAAATGGGATGAAGTGAACTGCCATCAAAGACCCTCATGACTGTCCTAACAATAAAGATATGTTTCTACCGATCGGTATTATGTGGTGACAGTAAAAATTTGTCAGGGCATGCGAAAGCCATTCGGTTGAGACCCACTGCAAGTTCATTTCTCAAGTTTTTGACCGGGAGGACAGTTAAAACCTTGAGCGTCTATCTTGCACCCTATCGTTCACATTATTAGATTTTAACAGTAATTTTGATTCAAGGGAATATGGTTCGTCTATTACTCACACAGAAAATTTACTTAAATTTCTAAATTCTTACTTTTCATTTTCTTAATTATAAGGAATATCAGCTGAAATTGCTCTTGGAAAGTAAGAAGTTCAATTACTGATATTCTGTTATAAGAAGTCAATTTCTTGAAACAGAACATCCCGTAAGAGAATTTTCTCTGTGAGTATGAGGAATGACTATGCGAAAGGGATGATAGCAGATAATTATCAGAGAACTTTGATAGATGTCGTGAGAATGATCGTTAGATCTTGATTGTCATAAGAATTCTCTACTTTCTAGTATTTCTTCTCATTACTGTCGAAACCATCGTTTCAATTATTCTGAAGAATACCATATATTATACATAATCTGGTGGCAATACGAAGTCGTATCAGATAAACGCTGTAATACATGAATTCGTGAGAAGAAAGTTTAAAACAGTAGAACTCACGAGATTTCTTGAAAAGTTCGGTCTAATAAAATATCGAATGTTATAATAACCTATGCTATTTATATTACAATAACAGAATAAAGTAATTCATGGTTCCGAAAGCAAATTTTAAATTACCGCGGAAAATGGCATTCTATTTCAGGGATGCCATTTTACGGCTCTGGTCAAATCTTTCACAGCGATGGTAGCTCCTTATAAGCGCGACTTTACGACCTGTTTTTATTTTTTAAATGTATTTCCAATGTATTTTTATCATTTCACAAGCCTATACTTAATAGTTGGGCTATGTGTATTCCTTCGAAGAATGGCTGAATCTCTTCATATATGAGTTTAACCGTGCTTTATAGTGTTCGATATGACATCTCGAGCTTTGAAAAGTGATCCATCAACGGATGCGAAAAATCTCATGATGATACAACGTATCGACGTATGCGCTGAGGCCATCCTGGATAAGGTAACACATACTTATCTTATTTTTTACCTTAAAGCAGCTTCTGGCTCAGTTATTGCACATTTTAACGTCTTTTCCCATCAAATTGAACACTTGAATCGCTCAGGCAACACATACTGCTCTGTACAAGTTCAACAGCTCAGCACGAACGTGGGAGAAGACTGAAGTGGATGGTGCTATGTTCATCTACAAGAGGGTAATCAATCAATGCGGTCTATCAAATTCATGTTTCCTTTGTTTATCAGGTTGACCATCCAATCTACTCTCTCATGATCGCCAATCGACAATCTCCTGAAGATCTCATTGAACCAATTCTACCCAAAATTCGTGTCAAAATGGACAAACCGTATCTATTCTTCTGTAAAGACGATGGTAAGTCGCATGTTTCCATGAATCACTTGACATTATTCATAATGTCATTAGAATCCAAGAATGCTGTTATTGCAAACTGATTTTATTCGCGCCTTTTCACATTACTTTGTTTATTTTTCTTTACTGCCTACTTTTGCCGTTCTTTTAATTAACGTGAAGTAGAGTAAATGGAAGAAAATAGGAAAGTTGCAGAGAAATAGGTTTCTGGCTACGTCGCAATATTCTTATTCTTTTCATATGCAAATGAAATACATACGAAATAGACAAGTGTACTTACCATTGGTGTTCTTGAAGATTCATTTTCGTTAAACAGAAAGAGTGCAAAACCTCCAAAAAACAACAACAATTAAAAACAACATCCTACACTAAGCGTTTCGGAAGTTCTCTGTTGAACGATTTCCGTTTAAAGCCCATAAAATTACGTTATTCGTTGTTGTGTATCAAGTTTGAAAAGTTGAAAAATATGCTGAAATGAATATTAACCAGTTACTCAAAGATTTTGCCGTGAAATAGAATATGGGTTCGGAGACTATTTCACGAACACAGTTGAAAACCGCTACTTTCCTCCAACTTAAAGATGGCTTAAATGTGATCGTATTGTATAGTATGCTTTCTCTCATTACCTTATTATATGGGCTAAAATCGTGCGATATTTTAAAGATATTCTGTGTTCTTCACTGACAATGAATCTTCATAATCTTGATTCATAGAGAATCTTCATCAGTGAGATATTATTAAATTATTATTATTATTATTATTATTATTATTATTATTTATAGGCAACATCCGTGGCCTATGGTTTTATCGGGAAGAAGATTGTGAGCGAATCTACAAACTTCTTGAGCGACTCATTGCTGAGATGAAGCAAGAGGTATACATTTATTGCGTAAACATTTATCAGATTCATCATGCAATATGCATCTCATTCGTAATTCATACACATTTTATTGACCGTTTGAGATTTGTTGTCAACAGAAAATTGTTTACAGAGTAACAGTATGCTAAGTGAATCTTAAATTATGTCAAAATGCAGGCGAAATCATCCCCACCAGCTCTAGCAACAGACAATTCATGTTTACAGAGTAACAGTATGCTAAGTGAATCTTAAATTATGTCAAAATGCAGGCGAAATCATCCCCACCAGCTCTAGCAACAGACAATTCATCTAATGTTGGTGGTGTATTCCTCACTATGTTAATGGGAGGTGGACAACCATCATCTCCTGCTCCTTCTAATACTCCATTATCAAAAGTACAACCAACTACAGCATCAGTGAAGCCTGTCTCACCCCAAGGACCACCCAGTCCCATCGCACCACCAGGTTTGTCCTTTATATTCACTTTTTGTTATTCTGCTACTATGAAGGGAGATAAACTATTGTTGAGAGTCTTTGTATAGAATATACTCTGTCGGTGACAAAGAAAAAAGTATGTGATTTGAATAGAGCGCTCGAGTTGATGTGATATCCTCATATCTTGTGTTTCATTATCGGACATCTTCCGATTCTCGATATGCAATTCTATTTGAGGATCATCAACATCAACTACTGCTCCCGTACCAAGTATGCTACAAAAATTAATGTCAGAGCAGTTGCCGCCATCGCTCGCTCCTATTGGTACGGCTTCAAACAGAGGTGGAGGAAGTGGAGGAGCGGTCACTGCTGCCGATTTGGAACGGTAATCGATATTTTGTTCATGTAATTTTTATCGATCTTGCTTGCTTATTGTTACCGCAATGACCAAAATGGAATAAGTCTGTCCCACTATTTGACCATAGGGTGGGGTACATGGAGCTCGATTCTACAGAGGTCATCCGGACTAAATATTGTTTAAAAAGGCTAATTTTACATGGGGCATTAAAAATAAATTTCACTTAAGCGTATTTGTTTTACAGGGGACATTCCTCACAAAGACTATACTGATTAAGTACAGTACAGTGGAAATGGTGTAAATGAGAAACGTCGCTCTTTGATTGGAATAAATATGACGATCCTAGTGTACTCCTAAGTAGTAAGAATACTGTAATGATATTAATGGATTGTCTTTCAGTGATTTAGTTCGTCAATCTCGTATTCCTGAGTTATCGTCATTCAATCGATTGATTGGTATGCCTCCATCTGCCTCTGCTGCCTCATTGACTAACTTCTCTACTCAATCAATTCATGGATCGGATCCTGGTGATGTAGCTGAGGTGTCTTATGCCATTGATAGTGGCTTTTCAAGTTGTATGTGGGAATCGGAAGAGTGAATACCTTCGTGTATTAAAACTTACGAGGACAACCTCACTATACATATACATTCCTCTTTTCTTTTTGCAGTATGTTGTTACTCTTATAGAAAACAGTGACTAAATCATGAGCGTTATTCAATGCCATTGTGTTCCTGTAACATGTGTGTTGCAGTTGGAATCAATGGCAGGAGGTTTATCGATCGTGGGTGGTCGTCATGAATCAACAGGAGGACAACGTATTTCTCCATCTTCATCATCGAATACTGCTGTACCACCTGGATTAGACAGAGGACAACTAATGACAGGACTTGTTCATCTACTACAGAATGATGATGAATTCCTTTCAAAGGTACACATATCATTATATATGCGCCTCGGGCGTAGATAAATTATTATTATGATATATCGGTTAGTATACATGCAGTGAATATATAGTAATCAATTATGTGATGAATACAGTAATTATTAATGTTCTAAATACCGTAATCAATAATTCAATTAATATCATAATTATTATTATTATTAAATGATTTTATTTGTAGGTTCATGAAGCGTACGTCGAAGCTTTGAATCGACGATTGAATGCATGAATGTATCGATTAGTGATTAATATCGATTACTTTCCCAAATACTATGAGTATGGGTTTATGTACCCCAATTTCCCACCCTCTTGTCTCATTGTTTATTGGCAGTTTTATCATTCTTTCATTGATATTGTATCCGTACATTCGATAATATATAGTACGTTACCGTACTTTATTAGCACAACATTGCGTGATCTATTGATAATACTGTATATGCTGTATTGTCCATATTATTGATCATGTTAAGTTTGGTTACAATAATCGCTCGATCTAATGTAATTAGTTATACTGTAATGGTGCATCGTCGTTTTATCGATTCCCTTTCCCCACCTAAATCTCACTTTGCTTCTCTGCTATCTATCCTTGTTTTCGAGTCCACAGTCAGATCTTATAGCTATGGTATTGAACTAAGAATAATCGATTGATTGTTTGTTTCATGAACGACCGAATCCCCGTCCTTTTCCCCACTTATCGATTGAATTTATTTAATGAATATCGTGCAATGAACGATGTACCGTACAGTTACTGGTTGACTCAATTGTCACATAAAGTCTTTGTTTGTTCTAATACACTTTGACACACACAATCAAAACGTAGATTTTTAGCAATGGAATTCCTCTAACAATAAGATGTGAAATGGATGTAAAAGTGGTGGGAGGTGCTTAAAGATGCGTTTGTGATCGTACATTTGTGAAACTACATATTATGGTCAGGAATATCATGTTCTTAATACTATTTAGAGGAACATTGTTTCGGCCATAGGTTCTAGACAGTTGAATAATTTAGAGAAAATTTGTTTTTCGCTGATTGAGAGTATTTTTTATAATGAAATTCTTCGCATAGAAGTTCTCAGTATCAGGGGTTTTCAATTTGATATGCGAACAAATCGAGATCAATGATTTCACTTGGTCGTAGATGATGAAATGATATCGAATCAGAGGCAATCGATAATTTATCCTGAAAGAATAATTATTCTCATTTAGCTTTCAATGAAATATTATGGACTGGAAGAGGTGAAAGTGGGGGAAGTTTCTGTAGAGGAAGGACTAATGACTTCTTCATCATACATAATCTCTCAGTGATAGAAAACAATGAAATAGTGTGTAAAAGTTGATAGAGGTTACAGTTCCTTTAATGGTTCCCTTACATTTCTTCTTATTTCAAGTGAAGGTCTGTTCGGATGGAATAGAGTTTGTCCATGGACGTTCTTTGCATTCATTGGAAAAATAGATATGCTGGCCAGGCATCTGAAATATTTAAAACATCATATATTAAAATAAAATAACTGCATAAAAATACGGAATACCTTCCTATTCCAACATCCTCATAACTACAAGGCGGACAATTCTTTCGATCGTTATACATATCGGCCTCATCAAACGATTTCATCGCCGCTCTAAATTTTTTTTGATGAGATTTTAAAAAGTGCATAAATGATAAAGATGCCAAATATACCTACTAAGCACGTATCCAGCTCCGCCAGAATGATAACCGTGCGACTGAAAATGAGCTGCATATAATTAATATGTCATTTATTACAACATAATTGCCGCACATCAAAGTAATTGAAATTTATTGGAACATTGCAAATAAATAATTAATTAAATAAGTGTCTTGGTGTTTCGTCAGTAAATCAGTCTAGACAACATGAATTGTTAGCAGGTGAAATATATAAATATTATAGCCTTACAATATGTTTATTGAATCGATATCCTATATAGTATGACTTGGATGGATCTAGATAGGAGAGATATTTACGAAGATGTTCAACAATGACATACGTATCATCGTCAGCCTCAAATGATTCAAAATGATATTTATTGGTAGTATACTAGAAGTTCGGGTGATAATAACGATAAGAAAACACTGAAAGCGTAGTAAGAGCCTAGCTTATTATTAGGTAGGAATATTTCTATTAGATTTATAATCAAAATGTACAGTGCGGGACATAATGATATGACACCCCTAAAATTTTGGGATTCTGACCGAATTTTGAATAGAAATCAAAAGTGGTATATACCATTTGTATCCACTCCTTGGATAACTAAGGTAGCCCACGTATGAGGAACGGTCAACGTCCCGGTCAACGAGAAAATAATGATTTTTCGAAATTTTAACGGGACATAATGATATGACACCCTGATTTTTTCATGAGATATTATTTTTTCAAACTTTTGCATAACAGCAATGGATCAACAATAGATTAGTAATCAATGATATGGCCCTTCCTCGAGATTGGACCTAAGATCCGAATGGACATACTTCCATAGATGGCAAAAATCACTTGAGGCTCGATGCCGTCCCACTCCTTTTTGATGGCATCCTTCAACTCGGCAACGGATGCATACTGTTTGTTGTTATTGTACACACGAATAACCAGAATGCCCCTCATGTTCTGCATGGGGTTTGCATCGTGGTTGCCCGTAGGGCATGGAAGAACTGGGATGTTCTTAACTGTGAACAATGGTTTTGAGTGGAGTTGGTGGCGAAGGAGGCGCCGTCTTTCTTCGAGATCAGGTGGTGGACACGGCTCATCCTCATGAACAGAACAAGGGTAGTCTGGTACATCACAAGATACTCCCCATAGTCCATCCTGCTTGAGCGGAAGGAGATGGGCGGCATGTCGATTTTTAAGAACGCACCGTAGTACGGTGCATGTTATTTTGTTCAAAAAATTGAAATTATCAGTTTCTGATCGCATTCACCGATGAGAAGAAAATCAACCCCTATAGTGCGGACGGCTATAACTGCTTCTGACGTGAGTTCATCAAGGAATCACATTATTTCAGCAGGATGAACTTCGGTCATGTTGTGGGGCGCGTTCTTAAAAATCGACATGCCGCCCATCTCCTTCCGCTCCAACAGGATGGACTATGGGGAGTATCGTGTGATGCACCAGACTACCCTTGTTCTGTTCATGAGGATGAGCCGTGTCCACCACCTGATCTCGAAGAAAGATGGCGCCTCCTTCGCCACCAACTCCACTCAAAACCTTTGTTCACAATTAAGAACATCCCTGTTCTTCCATGCCCTACGGGCAACCACGATGCAAACCCCATGCAGAACATGAGGGGCATCCTGGTTATTCGTGTGTACAATAACAACAAAGAGTATGCATCCGTTGCCGAGTTGAAGGATGCCATCAAAAAGGAGTGGGACGGCATCGAGCCTCAAGTGATTTTTGCCCTCTATGGAAGCATGTCCATTCGGATCTTAGGTCCAATCTCGAGGAAGGGCCATAACATTGATTACTAATCTATTGTTGATCCATTGCTGTTATGCAGAAGTTTGAAAAAAAATAATATCTCATGAAAAAATCAGGGTGTCATATCATTATGTCCCGTTAAAATTTCGAAAAATCATTATTTTCTCGTTGACCGGGACGTTGACCGTTCCTCATACGTGGGCTACCTTAGTTATCCAAGGAGTGGATACAAATGGTATATACCACTTTTGATTTCTATTCAAAATTCGGCCAGAATCCCAAAATTTTAGGGGTGTCATATCATTATGTCCCGCACTGTATTACAACTTTTAGATATCTTTAGACAACTGATAGGCAATAGAGAAGAAGTCGCTCTCTCGGCGCTTTTTCCCTAGTAGTGATTTTCACTAAATTTCTATTTGGTTGGATAAACCAGAGTGGCTCACCGCACATTGACTATTTTATTTTCATTTTCAAACGAATTGGATTAGAGAGAATTGGATTGTCAAGCGATTCTCCAGTAATTAATTTTAATGTGTTTACCTTATAATACCAATCAAAATCGGGATACATTCGATACGAAAATCTCAATGCCAATAATGATTTAGAAAAGAGTAATTCGTAATCGTCTGGTATCTAAAGTAATTAAAGGAACAATAAACTGAGAGAAATCATAGCTCATGCTAAACACCATATTGCAAGACTTTCACTCTTCTTGAAAATCCGATTTAATTTTTTTCTTTTTTTAAAAACGTTTTTCTCCGTCTCTTGCAACATTTTCCCCTCTATATTTTACAGTAGTAAATATGACATGAGCTAGGCCTTTCAATGTTTCCAAACCTGATTGAATACAGTTGAATATGGAATGTTAACGTCGATTTGACCATTATCTCCTCTGATGACATAACTCGGAATGGCTTTACTCGTGTAAAATTCACCGTGATCACAACGACCAAGCCATGTTGATGCAATCGTGGGTACCTGAAATCGAATGGTGACCGGATTGAGTTGCTTTGGTTTAACCAAACCCGTGTCTGGAAATACTTTGGAGTAGTGAAGACAAAACAGAACAATGATCCATTAGTTGGTAATAATTGAGACGCTTGAGATATTTGTATCTTCTCAGTAATATCATCAAATGATCCACTCAATTTACTTTAATCATTAATCAAATAATTTAAGCCAATTGAAAACTCTGGTCACAGTGCGGAGTCAGTCAGTGTGTCCAGTTGAATTATAATTGTTGCACCTTGGCAAATAAACTTTTTGATCCGGTGAATAATGACTTTTGTGATGTAATAAAATATGAAAATAATATAGCTGTATCAATAAAATTAATACAAAAACGAAACATATTTTGAGTTCCTGAAATTGAATGATGGATGACATATTCTAGCGTGCATCAAACCTTTGGACATTTAAGATATGAACTAGTCCTATTCTGTGGAATCATAAATATGAGAAAAGTGAAATATGAGAGAAATTAGACATGGAATGAAAGGTATCTGCAATGAATTCTTTGGAACAAGTATTGACGTGTGTTCGGATCTGAAAGCTGAATAAACAGTAAGGATAAGGGTAAGATACATAAGCTAAATACACAAAATGATCTTTTCATGTTTTAAATGAGTACCAAAACATAGATCTTGGTACATTCTCTAATAAACTGATATGATTCTCCAAGTTTTTCATATGCAAGTTATTGAGAACTTTTCCATCATTATCGATGCACTATTAATACAAATATTGTGAAGGATAAATTAGAATAAAACGTGAGGTTTAAATGGGTGAAATACAATATAACTGTTTCATTTCATCATGTTAAGTTCTGTGCAGAAGCTTCAAAAGAATCTTTGTACGTTATGTATTATCTATTTTGTCTTTCATGTATTAGTCATCGTCATTGAAGAAACTCTTCTACCGGAAGTTCTCACTTCGAACGTCATGTAAAAACAACCAAAAATCTATGAAGTTGCTCGTTCTTTGATTTATTGATTGCTGTGATTTTTCATCAAATTCGCTGACTTTGTGCACAGACCTTTTGATTCTCCATGAAAATCTATTCCAGAGTGTTGTAATTCATTTCTGTCGTTTGAAATTCTATACTATGGTATAAAACCATTGGGAGGAATAGTTACTGCTTTACCAAATGATGATCTTTGGTGATGACCAGGAGGAACCTGTGAAATTGGTCATAAAAGAAGTTTCAAAAAAGAACTGCAATTCAATACAGAACATTTATTTTTTCTGGTAATTAATTGTAAAAATCGTTCGAAAGCGTAAAAATCGAATGTAAAAATCGTTTGAAAGCAATAAATAGTATGATTAAATATGACAAAAACTTTATCGATCGGCGTCAACAATATGTACTAACAAGAAAAATCAATCAATATTTGGGCATGTCAACAATAATCGATGTGGGAGTAATGGTAGGGGATATGGAGTATTTCCTTGTACTATCTTTAGATCGTTTAATCGTTATAATTTGGAATCCTTTGAATTCTCGACCGAATTCATATAGACAAACATACCAAAATAGTCCATTCAATCCTATTACTGAGTATTCACAAATACAGAAGATTGTAAATGCTGAAATGATAACATTATGAATAATGTTGTGCAAGGAATATCCCAAAGATTGTTTGAAACTAAATTCTCCTATTTTCTCTCCCTAATGATTCTATGATCAATAATATTGGAGTTAAAGAAACATGACAGAGTGGTTTGAAACTATCCATACTCTTACATGTTTCCTAACAGAAACATAAAGGCTCATAAGTGTCAAATGGACTTGGTGTGTAAAGATCCCATGTTAATTTCTCCACTCTAACATCACTTTCTTGTTGGCTTTGTGAGTTTCATGTACACATAGTATTCCCTAAATGACAATCGCTATGACGATATTGTTCAATGTTTTTTATGGCGTTCGAAAAATGAAAAAAAATAGAAAAATAGAAAAAATGGAATGCCAAACGGAATACATTTTTATGTCACCGATCGATTCCTCAAATTAATTGATACAATTATTTAGCATCTTGCAAAATGTGAACAAAACGTGCAGTCAGATCGACACTCGAACTTTTGTTGTTCTCCATTGAAATCATAGTGTAGTTTGGACGAAAAATCAAGTGATATTTCATGTTTGAACTTTAGCCTAGCAATGAAAGAAACGAATTTCGATTATGCGCAACATCTGAGGAGTGGCATAATACGCTACACATCTCACTTCACTCAAAACAGTTATTTCATACACTATTTATTGGATTCTTCCATGTTAAACGATGAAGGGATCATTGGTAAAGGGAAAATATTTACTTAATTTAAATTTAATCGCTTCCGTGTTTCGTTGCAAATATAGAATTCATATAAATATTTTGGATTATTATTGAGGGCGTTGTCTTCCATTAAAGATGTACTTACCAACTATAGAGCATTTGATTTGTGAGAGAGGATATAACATGGTTACTCCTGCTGATGAAAGAACAAATAAGAAGATGATTAATAGTTTCAGACAAAAAGTCTTCATGTACTGAAAATATTTAAAGATTCATAAATGCAAATTTCTTTATAGGAACGCTAATTGAAAACTGGCATCTCTAGCATCATTCTTTAAAAAAGAATGTGAGGTAGACCAGAAATTATCTGGTGATCCTTTAATTTTAGAGAATTTTTTCCTTCCAAAAAGGGTGGCAAAATCGGTTGTACTTTAGTATAATTTGAAAAAATTGTTTCAACATTGAACTTACGAATGGTTCACTGTCTCTCAATCCAGTTATTCGTTGTAAATGAACAGAAAGTCCCATTCCTGTGATTGATGCAATCCACCATACAACGAAGAACCCTGCGTGAGCATCTCAAAAGAACATCCGTTAATTTAACTCTCTACGCTCTAGCCACATACGCTAATTTCCCTTGTTTGCGAGACAGTGCAGCCAGAGCGGATAGCTAATCAACCATATGTTCATAACTTAAAAAGGGCATCGAGTGTGTGTTGATACTCAGTTTTTTGTAAGAACCGCAAATGTTTCAAAATCATTTTAGCTCGCATTTTGCATAATATCATGCTCATTGATGATGACAACCACACAATTTTTGATTCCGCTGGTACCTGCGGTTAACGTAAAAGCCCAAAACAAAACTCTAAATGAATAGAAATGTGTAGATTCTTTATCAAAAGAGATATGACCGCCAATTGTTCTGAAGAATTATAACTAAATGGAATAACCAGCATGTTAGATTGAGATAAATCTTCTCATTTTAACTTAAAAGAAGTTTCAGATTTCGTGTCATTTTGAACACAGAGTTTTATTACACCGAAGCATACTTTTCTGTTCTCGGCTTTTGTACTTCTGATAAAGTTGTTTATCTAATTTGATCGAAGCGAAATGATGACATTGTAAAATATAATTAAGTGAGGCACTTACGAAATCCAATGATTGAATCAACATGGAAGATTGTAACACAGATCAATGCGGCCAATTCAATTGATGTACTCCAATAGATGAGTGTTCGTCCGAGACCAGGCAACCATATCTGAGGATACATCTGAAACAAATATTATTTTTAAACTTCGATTTCTTAGGTATTCTCTCCAACAATTATCAACAACTTATTTTTCAGTTTTCGATTACACAGGATCTTTAGATGAAAAGACTTGAGTTTTATTATTTTATTACTTTACTTTACCGTATAAATTAATAGTATTTACTCTATTTCTGCATTGTTATTGTTATTGTTATTATTTTATTGCTCTCATAGAAGACATACCGCTATCAATAGTACATGTGGTGGAAAGTTGATGAAGAGAGCAAATAGCCAAAACAGCTTTTGTGGTTCCCATACTCCAATTGAATAGGATACTGGGGGCAGAGAGCTAAATATTTTCATGATTTAAAAAAAATTAAAAATTAGTAAATTGAACTGATCTTACAATTTACCTGTGAATGTCGGGACAGTTTGACAATGAATAATTTGATATTATATCGGATTGCATAAAAAATGTTGAAGCAACGCAGATATAGCAACTTATCGCTGAAACACGAAAATTACCTGTAGATAGAAAATAAACAAAAAATCAAACCTGGAAAAAGGGATGTGAGAAAAGAAAGAATCCAAAAGGGAAGATATGCTGTAGGTTCAGTGGCTGGCCATGGTACTACGTTGATAGGCATGATTGATATTTGATCCTAAAGAAATGATCGTAAGGATGAATGAGAGAAGTCAAATGAATCTCGGAAAAAAGGGGAATAAGTGAGAGTTGGAGCGATTCTCTTCACAATTGTGGTGATTATATGAACTTTCCTGTCAAAAGTGCCTGTATTCTTTGAAGAAATAACAATGATTGATACAAAGTACGATAGTAAAGTCGAATCCACAACGTCCGGATATATACGGAATTCAACCATAGGGTAATGGGAAGTTTCTCTGGTTGGTGGTGAATAGCGAGAGAGTGTGAGAAATGAAGAGATAGGTAGAGGTGACTAAGCTTTCATAAGGAGAAAGTGTGATGGACAATTGTGGAGTAAGTTACAATGTAAGAGAGAACATGAAGCGTGTTCTATTTTGTGGTTGAATGTGTGTCTCTTGTCTATGCTCACGTTGTTGTAGATTCTCAACTAGTCTTTGTCGAATAACAATGGCAAACATACAAAGTAAGTGGAGGAGGCAATGGACAATTGAACAACTGATGACAATATCACTCCACACCCGTTAAATGTTCCATAGAAGGGCGGTCTTCTCATTTTAGCTATTTCTTTAATCGGTAACAAATAGAGGCCGATGCATAGCGGAGCTGTGTCATACACGGAGCTGAGTTAGCTAAGGTTCAGTTATTTTAAGACTGTGACTGTGCGTATCTCTCTAAGTGGATTGAACAACGAAGAGATCGTTTTGATGGAGAAGAATGAGTGATGATACAATAAGGATGATAGTGAGGACAAACGACTAATAAAAATCTTCTCGTAGTAGTGGACATTTGTCTTTTCCACGTATTTTCCTCGAATGTAATTCCTGTGTGAACAAAAAAATGTTTTCACTTCTAACAATATTCAAATAAAAAATATATTGGGGATCGACACATTCAATCAAAGATTGACCTTTGATTGAATTATCAAATATTTCAGTTGAAGACGTTGGAAGCTGAAATATTTTTATGTTGTACTCCAAGCTAATGAGAAACACTATTGGAAATTCCAAAGTGATCGAAATCTTAGAGATAATGCTTTCGAAGTAGCTTCGTGCATTCCTTTAAAAACATGGTATTGAGAATGATAGCCAGTGGTGACAGCGTTCTCACACATGTGTATGTAAGCATCTATTGCGAAAAATATGTACATACGAAATGTAAAATTAAAAAAAAATAAGATGCCTATTTGTTTCTGCTGTAGGGAAATTTTCCGAAAGTCGGTAAATGTTTATAAGTGATTTCCTTTGCAACGTACATTGGGGAAAACAAGGAGAAAGTGTGTTATGAGTGTATGGAAACATACGCGTACATTTGTGCACCTTCGGCATTGTTTATCACATTCAATTGTTATGTCTAATGTATGCAAAGAAATGACCTTGAGGAAGTTTATGATGATTGAATTCGATTTCGGAGTATTGAGTATATAGTGTCGAAAGCCTTCTCATACTACATGGTTGATAGAACATATACAAAACATATAAGAGATTCTTGTCTTAATGATGGTATAGATATGTTTTTTCTTTGTGAAGCCAGTGCGGGGTAGAAAACAAGATGGATGTTTAATTTATTCAAAACGTTTCGGGGAAATTCACCATCTTCAGTTGAAATTTAATACCTCAAACGTGGGCAATTAAACCTTTATTAAACCTTTGAAGATGGTGAATTTCGCCTAAATGTTTTGAATAAATTAAGCATCCATCTTGTCTTCTACCCAATTCATTTCCTCACATAAAAAAGAACAATAGAACATTCAGAGGTCGATATCTCATCATTAAAGAAGATTTAATGAGGATCATATAAGCTATGATACATTATTATTATAATATGTACGATTCTACATCAAAAGAGATAATAAATCAAACGACTTCATAATAAAATGAGTTTGTTGTGTTTTGATTCAAAAGCGAAGCAAGTCCGTAATGCATTAAAAGTGAAAGTAATACGTTCTGAAAGGTAAACTAATTGTAAGGTCTTTCATTTCTAACTAGGGACCATTGAGTTGTAAATATATTAAAAATCATCTTTATGGAAACACTATATTGAGAAATCTTGATTGATAATAATGTGAGTATGTAGATATAGACAAGTTTATGACATATGAGTTTTAATCTTTTTGACAGCGAAAGTGCTACTTTAATTCGTAAATTTATTTCGCTTTTTGTCTTTGAAATATTGAAAACGGTAACCACATGCCATTATTATTCAAAAATTAGTTCAGTTCTATTACAGATATCATGAATAGTTGAATATTTTATTAGAAGTAGTTCAAGGAAGTTCACATCCATAGCACGTTTCGCTATTTCTCCTCATATAAAATACTATAATTCGTATTATTATTTCGAAGCTGAAATATGGTAGATAATGTTATACACAAAGTCATAAAATTAGTTTAACTTATAGTTTAACGAAAGAACTGTTTGTTTCGCGAGAAGTTTCGTTTTCGATGGCAGTCTTTCAAGGCGGTCCTATGAAAAATTAAGCCAAATTCATTTTGAGCTTTTCATAACTAAATTAATACTAATTTATTTAACTTTTATAAAATCAAATCGTATTGTGTAAAAAATGAAATAATTTAGACTGAACAACATTCCGTTTTGGAAGTGAATTCAATCCAAATTATCGCATATACCAACTTATTTTCTGAATATGTCTTTTGACTTTTTTTATTAATACCTCTCTTTCTTTTCCAAGATGCGATAAAATTTATTTATTTAATTAAACTAAATTTACGACATTGTGAAATTCCATAACCTGGTCCTTAAAATTAGTTCTTATGAAAACTACAACAAGAAAACAACTGATGCTCGATTTGATGTCAAAACGAATAACGAAAGTGATCTAAACCTTATTGTGCATCCAAAGTAATATTTTATCAATCATTTAAAAAAAAATCATTTGTATATTGTTTATTGAATCTTTCCGTTCGAACCGATATATCTCGCAGTCAACGAAAGCGAGGTACCATGGTCGGAGAAAAAGTTTCTAATTAGTATTTTTGAAACAGAGTTCGAGTTTAACACTCGACGAATAAGAGTCATGGCGAAGATTGGGAGAGACAAGGTTGCTTACTGTTTAAGCCATATAAAGAAGCGAAAACATTAGCTGTTGGTGTTTATTCTGATAGTTTGACGGATAATATTGACAGTGATGAGGATCGGTCTATTGAATATCTCTTCACAGTTCCAATATGATTCAATATCATCCAGAACGCACTGAATTGATTTCACACTAAATCACATCATATCACAGTACTATATTTTTTACCCATAAGTCACAATCAATTGTCAATACTGTACTACTGATCATATGATGAATCCCAGGCAAATGCACTTTTGTTACAAAAATGAACGATTTCTTCTTGTATTTGTTTTGGTATGTACTGCGCAGTGTTCGTATTGGTTCGGATCAAAAGCAATAAAAATAATAATAAAATGACTTGAGGAAAAATGATCTCGTTTCAATCTTCATCCATTGGTTTTCTGACAATATAAAAACGGAATAATGGAATATTGATGAAGTTTACTTGGTTCTTTAGGCGTCATTACAGTATTATAACAATACGTACACACTTGTTCTCACTTCGTCGTAATAAAGATTTACTCAATCCAACAGGATCCATCACATTATTCACTTCCACAAACTAATCTACCCTGGGAGTCTTTCACCTTATGAAACTGTTCTATTCAATAGTTCACTATATCTTCTAATCCATCTTCACATTGTTAGGGAATACCCCGCTGATTCCAAATCTTATCCTCTTTCAATGATCCCTCATTTCTCCCCTCATACCATAGACTATAATTGGTTTACGAAAGGAGTGTAATCACACCTTATCTATGCTCTTATAATATCTCTTTTTCTTCTCATTTCATAATATTTCTCTTTTAAAACATTGGGAGTCATTGATAGTTTCACATAAACGTGACAACTTCTTACTAGGTCAAACAATGTTAATAGCTCTGTCTCTTTCGTCAGCATAATTATATTCAAACAACTCCATATTGCTCATTAGCCTCGTCCTTGTTCATATTCCCATGACAGAGAACGATCCTTCCTCATATCACGTTTCAATATCTTTATTATTGTATTATTTTCTGAATCCGTGACAAAAGTAATGATGTGCCTAAGTGGTAGACTAGATGGCGTACTACGCTCGCACATAGGCACACAAATAATTCGTTGTTACAATTTTGTAATGGATCAGTGTCGTTAATGGTCGATGTGAGTACTGAAAAGTGTATTTTGTTTGACGGGCAATTGAACAGAATCTACGAGCTTCGTAGTGTTGCAATAGTGAATGAATCCGCGCCTGTTATGTTGTTTTAGCTACATAGATATTACTTCTCAATCCCAAACTTTTGTGTAGAAGTGTGCCTCTATCACGGATTTGTAGAGTGTAGTATAGCCTACCCCCTTCCCAATGGTCCTCTCAAATGAAAACATTCTCTCCGCCTTCTTTTTTTCTCTTGATTCTCTTTTATTTCTCTCACTCTCTCGTCTCTCAACATCGTCGTTTCTTCTGTTATCAGTCTCTATCATTGAATTCAGTGGATGGTAGATAAGAACTATTAAAGTACCAACCGATCCTTAGGAAATGACCATGTGTTTGTTCTTATATATAATCTATTCCATTTACCTCCGTTGTCTGAATGATATTCGTCCATTTTCACTCAATTGCTTCCTATAGAACTCATTGAACTACATTTCATTCCTCATTTTGCCTGAATAGACATCTTCATCTTCAGTTTCACTTATTTTGCATTCTACCGAGAGTCTCATATTTAAAAAAATTTTTTGTACATTCTCCCCACCACACTTCTTTCACTCACCTATGCCGATATCCATAGCCTTTTTTAGTGCTATGTTCAATCTAAATCTCAGCTTTTTTCAGTTGATTCTCATTCGACTATGGCAACAACAATTGAAAGACGTAAGAGAGTATGTGTAGTGGGAGCAGGTGCAGCCGGACTTCCTTCAATAAGGTAATTGCTTCTTCGAATTCAAATCTTCATCAATATTAGATAGACGATAACTGAATATTGATTGTGTTACAATGGAATTGCATGGGTACTACGCAAAGATCATCATGTTATGTCTCAATTTACCGAATTATTATGCGTTTATTGTTAGAGTCCATAAAAATGTATTAACACCTTTCACTGCCCATATTATATACCGTCAAAACGAAAAAAAGTGAAACATTTGTCAAATTATTTGACAAAATTTGACAAAAGTTCACAAGATTCCCATTTTTAGCATTTTTCATGATCTTGATGAAGTATTATCTCAGATTTTGGTTTGTAGATGTGTTTGTCAAATCCAGATAAGCCGACAAAAGTGAAAAAAATAATCAGGAGCGTCGCGGAGCAGAATTGGTATACTGTAGCATACTGTAGAATCTTACTGTAAAATTGCTTCCATCGAGCTTTTTTCGTCTAATCATGGATATATCTAGCATTACCTGACTTCCTATAACGAATGTGCACTTTTTGGATCATTTTATAGATCAGGCTGCAAAACGGGTATACTGTAGAAAATCATACCGTATACCAGTTTCACAAAACAGCGTTCATAGTGATTCATTTAAATTTGTTTCTTCGTAGGTCAATTAGGTAAGCCCAGTAATGCTCAAATACCCTATTGTCTATTAAAAAACTAGTAACCGCGTTAAGATATCATGATTCAAAATTTTCAAAATCTTGTGAACTTTTGTCAAATTTTGTCAAATTATTTGACAAATGTTTCACTTTTTTTCGTTTTGACGGTATTTCTTATGAATTACTAGTGTTATCACTAAACGTCATTGAGAAGAAGCGAAGTCCTTTGTTTTTTTATACTGATTATGATTAGATCTTTGATCTCCTCTATTCTTAAGGAGTAATGAGGAAGAGGGATTATTGAACTATAGAAGGGATAGACTATATTGTCTGTTTCTATCTGTTATCGATTTGGTCATTAGAGAAAACAAGAAAAGAGTGTAGTGAAGAAGAATGAATGATCAACCAAAATACAGTAGATCCACACTCTTTTGACATAACAGAAGTACTTTAATGGAAAGTTCGAACAATGTCCATATTGTTACACAAATAAAAAGAACCATAACATAATGTGGAGAAAAAGTAGAAATGGTATGGGAAATGGATAGTGTCAATGCATTACCATGGTAGGATGCAATATTGTAAATTGAATTGCATTTGTTTCTATGGCTCTATGTAGCTATCTATAGCAAGGTACGTAGCAGTTCTTGTGATTTCTCATGAATTTGGTTATGAATAGATGTTGTTTCTCGACATAAACAAAGAATAAATGTTTGTAAATGATTGTTGAAAAAAAATGTTGACGGTCGCAAGATATTTTTATGTACGATTGTTGTTTGTTTTGTTTGGACGTAAAAGAATTCGATCTATCAAACAATCATTACTTCAATATAGAAGTAAGATTGATATTGTAAATAAGCAATATATCGATAATCGTTAATTTAGACATGCACTTCTCTACGGATTCGAAGTGGTTTGCTATGAGGGACAAGGACAGATTGGTGGATTATGGAGATATAAACCAGATGAAACTGATGGTAAATATGTTTGATCAGATCAATGAAGATCTACTTCCTTTGTCTCTTAAAAAATTGAAAACTTTTTTCCATGACAAATTTCAACTCTCCGTTTTATATGTTTTTTCTCTCTTACAGATCAATATACTGAACGAAACTGTTTCCTATTAGGACATTCTATGAATGAATAATATCCATTCAGAGTCATCCGTAATGAAATCAACCGTGATCAATACATCAAAGGAACTAACAGCATATTCTGACTTTCCTCCTAAGAGTGAAGATGCTAACTTTATGCATAATACTCACATGTGTCAATATCTCGTGGACTATGCTGAACACTACAAGCTCACTGACTACATCAAACTTTATCATAAGGTATCATGCCTACTTCTTTGATCTTTGATCTTTGATCTGTATCCTCTCGGGGCCCTGATTCTAGACAATATATTCGAAGAACGTTTCCGTGTTACACATAGAGAACGTGTAGAATGTGGAAATATGAGTGATTGTACAGAATGAGAGAGATCAGAAAGATAAGAGGGAAGAAGGGAGAGATAATGGTTGATTGTTGTGGGCAGAAATTGTAGCTTGTTTATTTATAATTCAGATACAAAATACACTACACTGATTAAGAAAATTGACCATATGATCAACTTCTGTAGTTATGGTTATAGCAAAATGAAATGATCGACTACACATACGCAAATGAAAATGTCAATACGTAAATAAATTCAGGTTCTGAATGTGCAAAGGGAAGCTGATTACGAGAAATCGGGAAGATGGAATGTTTCTGTTCAGGATCTGAAGTATGCTTCTTCCCCCTTAAAACCACAATTAATCGATCAATAATCAATTTATTCTAGAACTGGTACTACATCCTCGGAGACATTCGATGGTGTTCTTATATGCACCGGACACCATACCAAACCTTACTTGCCTAATAAATGGCCCGGTCAGGATACATTCAAGGGTCAAATCATACACGCTCATTCTTATAAGGATCATAAAGGTATGTATTCCATCTGTGATCTTTGATCAATGATCCATTTTAAGGCTACGAAGACAAGGTGGTAGCTGTAGTCGGTGTGGGAAACAGTGGAGGAGATCTTGCTGTAGAACTCAGTAAGATGGCCAAACAGGTACGGTATCTTTGAATAACGGAATACCTAGCAATTTGCCAACTTTGAAATAATATTTTGCCTTATTTGTTTACGAGATAGTGTTATTAGCGCGAGACATTTTAAATTTCATACTAGTCCTTTCAAAAATGTTGTACAGTCATAGCCGTTCATATTCTCTCCCTTTAAGGTCTATCTCGTTACTCGTCGAGGTGCATGGGTATTCAATCGAATATACGACTATGGCAGACCTATCGATTGTGCCCTTAACACTCGCTTCTTTGAATATACTAAGAAAGTAAGCCATCCTTTTGAATTGTTTACAAAATCAATCAATCAAATCAACAATCGATAAATCAATAAGTTACGAAATTCAATGAATGATACAGATAACACCAACTGTTCTCGCTAATAAGTTCATGGAGAGTACTCTAAACCATCGATTCGATCACGCTATGTACGGACTGAAGCCAAAGCATGCCGTCTTTAGGTCAATATCAAATTAATATACTTTTACTGACCACTTTTGAACATTACATAATGATTTCATGATTGCAGTGCTCATCCAACAGTCAACGATGAACTTCCCAATCGTATCGCTTCTGGTACAGTTAGAGTCAAACAAAATATCAAATCATTCAAGGAGAATTCACTCGTATTCGAAGATGGTTCTACTCTAGAAGACGTTGATGCGGTTCGTTATCTCTTCCATATATCCAGAAGATTTCGAAATAAAGCTCGAACTTCCTTCTTTATTTCGAAAACTTTAACTTCCAAAACGACCCAAAATCATAACTGAATTTTATTATATTTCAGGTCATTCTTGCTACTGGATATTCGTTCGAATTCCCTGTTCTTGAGGGGGGAAATCTTGTTAAGGTAGGATTATGAATTATAGGTCAAAATCTTTCATCCCGTTGGATTTTTCCCGAATAAAAAAACATTTCAAAACTCATAGAAATGATTTGTAGTAATAATATTCACCGTAAAACATTTCAGGTAGTAGAGAATGAGGTTGATTTGTACGAGTACATCTTCCCCACTGATTGTAAACATGATACACTTGGAATCATCGGACTAATTCAGGTAAAAAATAGCATAAATCGTTACCATTCCGTCTACTATGTGACTTAATAATCTGATCGAATGGGAATATTGCAGCCGTATGGATCTATCATGCCCGTTGCTGAGATGCAGGCTAGAGTAGTCCTTGATGTATTGGCCGGAAGATCAAAACTACCTTCCAAAGTAAGATTCATATTCATATCAATAGAAATAGAATAAACATTATAAACAATAATATACTTTATTGTTATACTTTCGAATAGATGAGTATATTGAAAAGTAGAACTGATTGGATGGAGAGGGGGGGGGGGGTCAATCAGCGATGGAAAGCATCCTTCTTACTACATCATAGGTCTGCATGCAGCATAGTTATCGAGAAGAACTTGTTGTTACTGCTCCGTTTATAGAAAAAATATTACGCAAGTAGAAGAAAATTTTTAGAAACGTCGATAATGTTAATTAAATCTTTTGATTTACTATGAGACGCTGAATTCATGAATTAAATAGAGTAATCAATAATTGTAGGAAGAAAGAGTTCGATTGGTACAGAAGAAACACGAAGAAATGGGAGCCAGATATGTAAAAAGTCGAAGACATACCATTCAGGTAGTCTATTATATTAGTTTATCTTTTAGAGTATATGTAACATGAACTCATTGACCAGAACTTATGCAAAGTTTTAACATGAAATAAATAAATTAATAAATAGATAAATAAATATAAATAGTTGTTTTAAGGTTGATTATATCCCATATATGGATGAGTTGGCTAAGATTATTGATGCTACTCCTCCCGCATGGTACGTCATTCAAATATAATATACATATCAATAATACATTTAAACATAAGTAAACTATTTTCGAAAGTATAGAAAAGTAAAGCAGCAAAATAAAAGGAAAAAGAGTGTGTAACAAGGAGTCTTTACTGTTCTTTTTAACATTAACATAATTAAGAGACATTATGATTCAAAAAAAAATTCTTTAAAAAAAGTGAAGAGCATACAATATAAAAAATTTAAATGAAATAATTGAGATATAATTCATTCATAGGTATACATTCCTCCCTTCCGATATCAACATGGCCATACATACTCTATTCGCTCCGACTGCTTCTTATTTTTATCGATTGAGAGGACCTCATGTATGGTCTGGAGCAAGAGAAGCCATTCTATCCATTGAAGATAGAGTCGCCAAGGTTAGTGAAATGTTCAATGATGAATACTATTCTCAAGCAATTATCCTCCGAAAGTGGATATAAGCGTATTTTAAATGTGTAATTACCGGGAAATCTAAAGTAGGAAGAAAATAGTAGAGTGTAGTGGAGTATACTCATCTCGTGATCACTCCCTAGAGTGTTCGATGATTCCCAAGCGTCCACAATGATCATTATTGATTGATTGATCAATGAATGAATGATTTATCTATTGATAGCTCATTGCAGGCCACTTGTCACACTAACAAGGGAAGCATTCTTTGTGCATTACCACCAGGAATAGGAGGAATTCTAATGGTATTAGCAATGATTGGAACTATCGTCATCTCTGCTCTTCTCGCTACTTTACATTAAAGAGACTGCATAATTAATTTGCTAGAATTTTTTAACCTTTTACCTTCAAAGTATATTTATCATAGTAATGCCTAAACTTTCCTTCACAACCAAATGCTTTTACTCAAGATTTCGCACTTATACAGATTCCATTGAACAATGGTGATGCAATTGATGTTATATGTATATGTATTTACGAGAAATCAATAAAGATTTACTTTATTATTTGTAATTCAATGTCGCTAAAATATGAAAATAAATAAACATACATATAGGTGCCCTATGGTCTCGGATAATAGATCAAAGATCACAGTGCAAAAGCTTTGCAGGTGTGACCGTAACTCGTCACACCACAGTAATAAGTATCATGACGAATGGCGAATTCAAAAGGGTGTACACTACAAACTACAACGAATCGATGACCAAATGATTGGAGTATAGAGGAGATAGACTTCTTTGAATCTGTTAATGATGGAACCATCGCCTGAATATTCATTTTGTACACATCGATCTCTATTGAAATGATAGTTCATTGTAATGGATAAACAGTTGATAAATTACAAAAGATACTACATATATAAGATATTTATATCCCCAGAGCTCTGGAGGCACGAGTGTTGCCAAAGTGGAGAATTTCAAATTAATATGAGGTAAATGAATTACCTGTTCCATAGTTCGCTTCAGCTCAACACTATTACACATAAGATCTGTCGCATTGGCTGATAGATCACCGAATGATTCGTTGAGATCTTCATCGTGTAGAGTATCATTATTACCGAATCCTGCTTCTCTAGAAATATGAAAACGGAAATTATAATTGCAAGGGTAGAAAGAAAATGAATTATGTTTCAGATTTTGGTTGGAATGTTGATAAGTATTGAATAATAGAGACGTTGTGTGATAACGCAAAAGCTGCATCATTTCAATCGAACTACTCTAGTCATTTTCAGAATAGCCTTGGATCCTTTAAAAAAGTGACAATAATATATTAACCACTATCATACTAGAACATTGATGAAAATTCCAATATATTTTTAAAAGGTAACCTTTTCTTTCTTCCACATCCTCCCCCACATCCTCCTCCGCAACCTCCTCCGCAACCACAACCTCCACCGAAAAATAATCCATGTCCTATACCAAATAGAACACTAACCAGTAGAATACGCATAGTTTGAAGAATACTTCCATTTCGATTCAGCTATCCTCGATCCTTACCCTTCTGCATGTCTGCACTCTCTCAATCTACCATACTCTATCGTCTATCGCGCTTAAATTATAGCAATTATCTGACCATTTTGAAGTGAGTAAAGTTGAATAGTATGCTCATGGCATACGATCGAGGTAGGGAAGGGGAGAGGGAGAGGAAGAGGAGAAAAAGGAGAAGGAGAGGGAGAGGAAGAGGAGAAAAAGGAGAAAGAGAGGGAGAGGAAGAGGAGAAAAAGGAGAAGGAGAGGGAGAGGAAGAGGAGAAAAAGGAGAAGGAGAGGGAGAGATGAGGAATAAGGATAGATACATACAATGGACGATTTGTTCCGTGTGAATAAAGTAGAGCTGAGCTTCGGAGGATGAAAAGAACGATTTGGGATAATGAAGGGATTGTGAATGAATGAATTGTAGTTGAAGACATTGCATATGTATAGATCAATTGATACGCTCTTCTCTCTGACTCTTTCTGACTCTCATTCTCTCACTTTCGATCTCGAATTCATTAATCCTATCCTTATCCTTTCACTTTCACATCTCATGTCCCTTTCACTACTCGTGATCACAATAAGTTGCATTATGATGCTTGTTATACTGGTTTTCCCCATCCCTACTTGAAATCGATCTTTGCCATGATTTCGCTGGTAATAATAGTATATTATCTGATAATAGTATGTACTTATTTTACATTATTAATAATATATTCTCTAGATCTCATTAGACAAGGAAATGAATTGATCGTTCATTGGCACTGAATTGTTACGAAGTTATCGTGACAGCTCACCTGTAAATCCAAATAAACTATTTTAAAGTTTTTTTTCTACTCCATGAAAAACAATCTAAACTTGCTAACTTTAATGGTGTATATCTGCATATGTTCATGAAGAAACTTTGAAGACAAAATGATAGCAGAAGTCATTTACATACATTACATTCGCTGTTGATCGCTAGATTAATGAAAGAAGTATCTCGCTGGCGCTGGGAGACGTTTTTTTTGAAAATTGGAAAATTCTGGTCTAGGTTTCGAACCCACTATCTCACGATTACTGCCCGAGCTTTTAACCGCTCCAGATTGATGAAACTTCTTGCTTATCATTTTCTAACTGCAGAAGAGAATCGTTAGTGGGTGGCTTAAACTTTGAACCGGTTACTCTCTGATCCTTTTAGCCTTCCCTTTTTTATTTCCATACCAACAAACCCCTTTAACACTCCAATAAACAAATATAACGCAGACATTATTACATCAAATCATGAACAAGTTTTTTTCGAATGACCCTCATATTTTGGCTTTTCCCAATCTACTTTCACTATCATTTCACTTTTATCATACTTCCCCATCACTTTATCTTTATCATCTCCTCTTTTCAGTTCAATTCAATCTGACCTTCATCTTCTTCAGCTGTTTTCAATTAATTAACTATTTGGTCTCTCATTTTGTATTCCAAACTAACCAATGGGCGAGAGAGCATGTAAAAAGAGGAGAGTTCATTGGAAACTTTTGAACTTAACATTATACCATTCCTATGATTATGATTCATATGAAGTATATGGTAATATACAGTTATAATGTACTATTCCATTACGAATGGATACACCAATGATATATCCGGCTTTCACCCACTACTTTTACTTCTTCTTATCCCTTTCATTTCGTTTCTATTCAATCTGTCTATCTCTTCCTCTCCCTATCTCTCCCTCTCCCTCTCTTTATCTCTCCCTCTCCCTATCCCTCTCTCTATCTCTCTCCCTCTCCTTCTCTTTCTCTAATCCTCTCAATCATCCAACTTTCTCTCATCCCAATCATCTTTTCCCTTTCTTCAACTGATTTGTGCTATATCTGCATCTTCTTTCGATTGATTGATCATTCTGCACTATACTTACTATTCAAATCTAAACCTTTGAATTTCATTGTTTCATTTCTCTCATAATTTTTCTGTTCTCTTCCTATAGGGGACACACCAACATTACTGTTGACAATGTGTTATCCTATTTTGAAAGCCCCACATCTGACCATATTCTCCCGCTGAAAAAGAAAGTGAGAGGATGTATCCGGAGAGTATCATCAGCTGATCCTTTAAACTTTACGTCTACTCAGTCGACCTTCACAATGTGAATGTAAACATTAATAGTGAGAGAGTAGTTCAGTTCATTCTTCTTTCCTTTTCTGGTTTCTTCTTCTACTCTTCTACCTCCTATATCGTTCTTCTTTTCTATTCAATGGTTATCCTCATATTCTCTTTGTTTCTTTCTTCATTCTTCTATCACATCCAAATACTACACCAGATTCCTTTTATTGGTTCAGCTTTCATTCTTCATCTCAATACAATCGTATTCTCAATGGTCATTTGATATCACATTTCCTGTTTAGATTCCAAATATTATAATATTCTTGTACCGTTCATATCTTTTATATCTAAATCCGTGAGAACGATTATAAATGACGATTGATATAGATTAATTGTAAATTTTGAGAAACACAATTCGGATATGATTACAACACTAGTGTTGACTACATGTGTCGCCATTGTATCCTCAGCACAAGTGACAGAAAAGGAGTATTCTCCATTGTTAGATGTAAGTATTATCATTGAGAAAGAACAACTCAAGGCTGAATTCAAAGATGTTTCTTTGTTTCGAATAAGTAGTATTAGTCACTTTTCGTTGAGTTATGATAGTCAATTATGACCTCAAGAACCAAATACATAACATGATATGATTGAGTAATTTATTAAATATTACAGCAATATTCATCAAAAGACAATCCGGGAATCGTTTTGAGAGTTATGCCAACAGGATTGGCTTATATGAGAGAATTAGGAATAAAGGTTTGAATTGTTTAAATCGATAAATATTTGTTTATGAGCTGTGACGTGAAAAAAGAATAGATCTTACTCTCCACCATCTACTTTATTGTAGATACGGTTTTTTTCTGCTATTTCGAAACTTAAATTCTACTTAAAGTCTGCACTTGAAGTAGACTTTAAGTTAAACGTAAGTCTACTTAAAGTGGTGTGGTATTCTGTAAGGCATTTCGTCAAATGTTCTTTAACTTGAAGTAGACTTAAAGTCTACTTCAAGTCTGTGACGCAGTTTAAGTAGACTTTATGCTTCGAAATACCAGAGTTGAGGATTTACATGAAGGCTTAACTAAGAAAAGAAAAAAAGAATAAAGTTCAAAATATCACAGTAAGAAAAGTAGCGGATTGAAATAAAATACACACATAGAAAGTCTTAACGATGACAATTAAAAAAAACATTTATTTTTGTTGACTTTTGAGGTGGTGAACGAGCAGATGTTGAAGATGGCTTTACCTACTATAAGAGAAAGAATAGACACAGGAGAGGTACGACTACAGGTGACGATATAGGCACCTAATATCATTTATAGAACCATATACTTGATCAATCGATAAGATGAATGAAATACGATTAATAGGTTATCGTAAATACTTGGAAAATTCCCTAAACAATTTGATAGTTTCCCGACGATTCCCAGAGAATTATTATATTATTAAAATGGAAACTATAGGGAAATTTCTTAGAGTGTAGTTAAGTCTTAAAGTGTGTGTGGCTTATACAACAACGCTTAACGCCTGTACTATAATATAACGAATCATTTTCTATGTCTATCCGTTCTCATCCTTTCTCATCTCTTATGCATAAAAAAGGTCACGAACATGATTAATTTCACTTTCGTTATACTCTTTTTCATTGTCTGTTCTTCTGCTTTACGCGCTTTTCAATGTAAAGCCAGAATGTGTGAACGTTTGATAGATTCTTTCAATCAATAATTCATATCCATTAATGATAGTGTTAATCGATGGGTATGATTTATCGATTGAAATAAATGAATGATTGGGATATTCATTCAGGTTTCCATTCACAATGCTTATATTAGTAAGTATTGGGCACCTCCTGATTATTCACTTGACTTAGTCGAACCTAATATGTTCACTTGGACCATGTCGAAGATGCATATCAGGTTCGTAGAAATATTGATTTGGAGAGAAAAATACTATCAGAAAATGCAAAAATTTACCAAATTCTCAAATAGTATTATATACTTTGTAGGCTACTTGTTTTGCTTGTTATTGTTAGTTTTTTTTCATTTTAATTAATTTTAATTTTAAAACCTTAACACCTTAATGTTTTATATACATGTTTATGAATAGACCTTACTTTAAAATTTATGTTACAATGTTAGATCGAACAAAATATCACAACAAAATATGATATGAATATGTTGAAGGGCAGCGGGTAACTTCGAAGCTCAATTGAATAATCCCCTCCTTCTTCCTTCTGTTCCTATTCATGGAACATTCGAAACTCTTCTCGGTCATGTTTCACTACAAATATCAGTCAGATTACTCAAGTGAATAAATTTTCATTTCATTTTATTTCCTTTAACGCCAAACGGCAATTTAAAAAAATCACACGGCTTGTGTGTATTTCTATATTGAAAATAGGGCATTATGCATATTGCCTTACTAATTTAGCTAGTTGTTTCACAATCTTATATTATAATCTTTCATTTGTGAGGACTTAAAATGTTTTAATTATCCAATAATAGATCAGAATCGGGTGCTCCTCGCGTACAAACTGCCTACTGTAAGGCAGCTGTGGGATATGTGGATTTGAATGTGAGAAACACTGGAGTAATCACTGATTTATTCATCAATGGATTTAAAGGTAATCAATTATTTAATTAGTAAAAATAAGTTGTCAAAATGAATAATTATTTTAATTTTAAGCCTTCCTGATAAGTCAATATAAACCAATGGTGGAACAGAGAATGTGCTCAATGATCGAGACTATAATTGATAATGATATGAATCTCATGTTATCTAGTATGCCGTTGAAGGTAATTAGTTAATTATTCATTCTGAAAAATTGCTGCTATAAATTTGAAAGATTGCATGAAAAAATAACAGTTGCAATTAGAGAGATGAAATATCAATTAAAATGAGAGATCAAGTAAAGTTTTCAACATTTTTAGGTTGGATTAAATGATGACGCTCTTGATGTATTGTCTCATACGTTCACAAGCTCCAATATGTTAAGAAATAGAAGATCCAAACTACCCTCAGCTGGCAATGTCACACTATTAAATATTGTCAATAATCTGCGACAACAGGTACATAATATACCATTTAAAACTTTCTCTTCCTCCCTGCTCTTGTCCTTGCTACGAGAAAGTGTAGCCTTTCTCGTAGCGTAATCAAATATCGATCTAATTCGATAAACAATTCCATTACAGGAGCTGATTATGGATTATCAACTAACAGCTGATCCATTCATTTCCTTTGGAAGTATAGCAATGGCAGCAAAAGGAGAAATCTCATGGAGGGGACAAGGAGGAACTCCATTCAATCCACCAACTATAAGATTACCTCCACCACATGGTATGAATATGGGATTGAAATATGACAATTAAATAACGACCCACACAAAATGTCAAAGATATTGGGCATACATTTGTCTCTTTTTATCATGTTACTTCATTGAGATAAAGCTTCCGAGAAAACAAAAGATTTTTCGAAAATTTTAGGTATTCAATTATAAGGTTTTCTCAATTTCAACCCTCCATAGAAAAATATTAAAAATTGAAATATTGAAAAAATAATATCGGATTTGAAATCCTGGAAGTGTTCTTTCAGGCGTCCACATGATAGAGTTTTATGCCACTGACTACATAGCTAATTCCATGATGTATCATGCATACAGACAGAGATTATTGGATATGACTGTTGGACCTGAGAGTACTCCTGCATTGAAGGTTTATATTTTAAGATATAATAGTAGTCATTTAATTCACAGAATTCCTCTTTCATCAAAGAAAATGACAGAGTTTATCCAGAATTGGCAGTTGAAGCCTAGCCTGCTTTCTTAATTTAGCATATTTGTGTAGTATAAAATAACAGGATCTCCTTCGCACTACATGCACGTCTGGATTCTGTTTGGGCGAATTTCTCGGAGGATTGGGGGAGCAATATCCCAATAGGATTGTTGAGATACGCTTCACTGCCAGAAGAGTAAGTAGGTCGATTAGGAAATTCAATCAATAATCAATAATCGATCAATATATATTAAATAAAAAAAAATCGATAATGAATATATTTTGAGGCTCCACTCATAGTATTCGTTGAAGATCGAACAAGGTTCAGATTACACGGAAGAATGAATATGTTCCTGAGACCAGTTCAAAGAGGTGGACAAAATGAATTGGTAATCATATTAAACGCACAACTAAAATATTTCGAAACTCCTCTGGTATTTTGAAACTTAAAGTCTACTTAAATTACGTCACAGACTTTAAGTAGACTTTAAGTAAACTTAAAGTGAAAGAACATTAGACGAAATGCATTACAGTATACCACACCACTTTAAGTAGACTTGCGTTTTACTTTAAGTTTACTTAAAGTCTACTTAAAGTGCGGAGTTTAAGAAGACTTTAAGTTTCAAAATACCAGAGTCTATGCTCTGGACAAAAGCTTTCATTTTCGTTATCTATTAGATAGATTGTGGCCAGACATCAAAGCTTCTTCAAATTAGTTTTGATTATTCAGTTATATGGAGAATAACCCTTCTGCAATGAAACAAAATGAAGAAAGTCAATGAAATATTCTTTATTCAGTGTTTCTCATCGATAATACGTATTATTTGTAGATCATTCGTTCTGACACAACCATGACTTCCAATGTTAAATTGTGGCTAAATGATGATAAGGTTGTTGGAAATGCAACTATTGAGAATCTCGACTTCCGTCTCTTGGAATCAAGGGTATGCTTATGTATATGTATGGCATGAAGAGCAAGACTGTTCCTATTAAAACAAAAAAAAAATTGTGTTCATAGGTAAAATGTAAAGCAAGTCGACTGAAATATTTTCAATCACTTTTTTTCCAGTTATCCACATGTTCATTGATAAAAGCAAACTCTTAAACGAAATAGTTGCAGATCAACGATGTCGATCAATCAGTATTTGGAGATCTTGGATTGTTTGGAGCCGAATTCTTAGAACAATTGTTAACAGAGATTCTTCAGTTGGGCATTGCCCTTCCCTCAATGAGAGGAGTTGTACTGAAAAGTCCTAAGTAAGAATATTTTATTGATCAAGAAACAGAAATCAGAAATGTAAATAGACTTACTCATACAACTTGAATGACATTACTATACTTGTAGATTGACTCTTCATGAACGATTCCTGAGGGTCTCCACGTACTTCAAAATGGACGAGTCATTCCTAACTTCCATAGTTCAAGGAACACTTCGACAAACCCTTTCAGGACATCAATGAGACAATGGAGAGTGAGAAGATCAACTAATAACATACACGATTAGTATCATATTCAACACACTGTGAGAACAAAAGTCTGCTTCATCTAAAATTGCATTTTATTGCTTTAAGATTTGAATGAACCTTGTAATATTTCGCAGGTGAATGAACCTGTTTTCTCTCCGAGTGTCCCTGTAGATTGTTATAGTAAGCATGTGACCATTTATTCACCAGATCTCATTTTAATCCAAAATATCGATTGATTTATTATTTATTTATCGGTACCAAGTATTCATATTGGATGTCGGGTCAATCTCTGTATATTCATCGTGTCTGAAGCCTTTTCAAATATGAATAAATTGAAATTTAAAATTGCGTTATCTTTGGGCTGTGTTCACAAGAATCATGGACAGATAGACAATGATGATTTATACTCAAACTCATATTAAAAATGAATATAAAGCATCATCTAAAGTATGACCTCTCCTTGTCCTATAATTTTTCGTTGTTTGACTTTTTTCAATGTTTTCAAACCAAATCTGTGGTCAAGGTACTCATAACACACAACATTAATTATATTTATTGCTATTACTCGAAATAAACCCGTTGATGTAAATAATAAAATGTCAATGGTGACAGTCATTTAGAAACATAATTGGTAGTTATCACTCGTCTTGATTTCGATTGAATGAATAGTGAAATTGGCAGGGCCAAATTGAACAGCTTTATCATGAAGAAGAACTATGGCAAATCTGAAGTTAAGATATACATATTAAGAATTTGGTAGTTAATCCAACCTTCTTGTAGTTTGATCCAATGGGAACGATAGTTCCCGCGTTTGTGCAGAAAGAACGATCGGCCCAAGTAGTTCAGTACATGCATCAGGCTAGATAAACATTATCGATTGATGAATTAGACTATAGTATACCTCGCTTTTCGCGTCGGGACATAGCAATACTCGGGAGCCGAATGTTTCTTGTGTTATCTAAAAGTAAAAACTAAATAGTAGTTTTACATTTTAATTCCATTCCAAAAGTATTCTGATGTCCAAGGTACGCTCAATTTTAAATAATGATACATTGGTTCTACCCGAATAAGAAGAAGTGCAGGTTGAACTAATTCAAATGATGATGAAGCTAGAACAGCTCGATTGAATCCTTCATCGATAGTAACTGTTAAACCTTTAATAAATTATCTGAATAACGTACTGAATAACGTAATAACGTAGCTTGAACACGAAGAAAGTTGTGCAATGTCAAAAACATAATTAAACTTTTGTTGGATACTGTAGAAGGGTAAAAAAATCAAACTGTACCTTTAGTAGCTAAAGTCATTGGCACATCTCCTGAAGAGACGGGAGTCGTTGAATATCCACAGAAAGTACCTGAATGACAAATATTTCAATGTTCTCGATCAGAATTTGAATAGAAATATTCAAATAAATGTAAAACGTATTTACAAAGTACAAATAAGATTATCAAGAAGGAAAGAAGCATATACATGCATTACTAGAAATATATTGTATTATTACTAAAAGCAATGAATGGTTTCACCTGCAGCCAACTCTTTCGTTTTCAGATAATCGACAAAGTGTAATTTGATTACACTTTTACGAAAAAGAAAGTAAGAGAACCAGTCTAGAGAAGAGGGTTAGTATTACTGTTATCTCACCTTTGAATTCACATTTAACATTATCACATAAAGTTTGTTCGAGAGTTTTCAGAGGACATGCATCTCCTTCTGTGAGAATAGAATCGATGACTACGAGAGCATTACCACGAGAACGAGTTTCGATTGATACCTGTAATTATTGGTAGAGTTAAACTCCTGAATCGTATGAACCAATAACGATCTTCGTATATGTTAATTTAACCTTTTAAAAATTGATCAAATCGTTGAATGCCTGTTTCAGTTAAAAAAAGGTGAATATAGAATACAGCTGGAAAATAAACCTCAAATGGTCTCATTGATGAGAGATTCAATACAATCTTTCCTTCTTCTTTCCCTCCATCTGCACATTGATCCAAAGCACACAAACGAATGAAACCGTGTTCAGATCTGTCAGAGGCATATATATATATATATATATATATATATATATATATATATATATATATATATATATATATATATATATATATATATATATAGATATATATATATATATGCCATATATATATATATATATATGCCATCCTTTTACATTATAATTTTACTTATGTCTCCCAAAGACATTACATCTATTTATTGGGTTGTGATATGCAGACAAACCTCCAATATGTAACAGTTATCTGTAGATTCCATGCACATGGCAGTTCTCTTGATTTCAGTACAGCTGTATCTGCTCCATTCAAGAAGAAAACGCCGACGTTTCCTCGAAGAAATAAATCTTATCAAAGAAATCTGGCATGTTTTTTTTTTGTATTTTTTAAACTCATTTTTTACTTTTTATCTTTTCCAACAATTTAACCCTTTCAAAATCCTCTCAAATTCTGTCAGAAACACACACAGAGTAAAGCTGTAAATAAAGCAGATTTTGACCACCACACGGATATTTATTTTATGTGGGATTTAAAGTGCTAATATATATACCAACCATACAAACCTATACACCTATAAACCATAACTATACAAACCATTGATGAGCTCTTCCGGGAATGGAAACGTTTCACTGTCTTCTGGTGCGACTCCAACGAATAACTGTAACAGAGAACAATAATCAAAGATGAACTCTCGAGTAGATTCACCTTTCCTTCCTCATCGACCCATTGGAAACATGGATCACTTGTCCAATCACAATTGAGTTGTAATGAATATTGTCCAGAGAAGATGGGACGAGGAGTGAGAGCGAAATTGTCAGCGATCTTAAATTGAAAAAGGAAGATGCGGTTTAAACTATTATACGTTATTCAAGTTAACTTACAGTATTGGGACTAATCGTAGTAGGCACCGGTGGAAGTTTCTCGGAGCAGAGAAGACCCTGAAATCGACCATTCTTCTCAATTTTTTGCATGCCCATATTCCCCAATAGCAAAAAAAACTGTACAAACAGTTACAAAAAATATGGTTAAGTGCCCTGAAACAGTGGCAAAACACAATTTCGTCCCTTTTTATGGTGACGTAAGACTAATGATAACTAACTTTGAGCTGTATATCAGCAATAGCGACAAGTCCTCCAGCAAATGCATCGAATGTAATTATTTCGAATGTGAACTGAAAAAAAGGAAATGTTTGTGATGAAAAAATGTTGCATGATGAAATGTTATTGGAAGATGTAATGTATGTCTTACTCTAAATGGTTTGGAATAAGGATCAACAACGATATCAACTGGTCGAGTTCCTTCGTCTTCTTCTGTTAGATATGCACAACTCAGAGGGATTCCTCTTTCATCGATTGAACATACTTCAACTTGTGTACCTGTCTTGGTCCAGTACCTCAAAAAAGAACATCAATTAAAGCATTACTTTTTTGATTATTTCAACATTTCTTCATTTATCATTTATATGAATATGTATAAGGAAAAGAAAACCGACTTGAAGCTAAGAGTGGTCGCTTTTTGTGTGCACGGAATAAGATCGGAAGTGAATTTGGGGAATGGTTTCATTGTAAGAGAATCAACAGCGAGAAAGATGAATTTGCCTCTCGGACGAGAAGAACGAGAAGTTGCCTCAAATGAATTTTATTGTATCTGGAGACTAATGCTGTGTTCAGAACTTGGAAAATGCAAGAAAATGCTGAAAATGCTGTTCAAAAGTTCAGGTGGAAAATGCTGGAAAATGCTCGATTTTGGATCGAAAAAGATGGTTTTATACACTTTAAAAGCGTTGAACCTCGTTGTTTCATGGAAAACAGCGAACTTAGGTCATTTATAAAGTATGCTGCTGAAATAAATATCGTATGATCCTTTTTTGATCACTTTAAGCCGAAAATCAACGAAAATGCTGCGAAAAATCAACCTAGCGAGTCCATTTTTAAAAATATCACTTATCATCAATAAAATGCGTCCGTAACACTGTTTGCGACCAATAAACGTTGATATTAAACAAAAAAACCATTAAAATTTGCTTAAAATCCTCGAAAATGAGCATTTTCAGAGCATTTTCCGGCTGAACTTCTGAACAGCATTTTCCGCATTTTCGTGCATTTTCCAAGTTCTGAACACTGCATTATAAAGCAATTCCTTTACATATAGATATTTGTATTTATGAAAGATGAATAAACGTAGTGAATACGTACAAGGATCAATTCATTCCATCGTTCAGTGTTTGTTCCCAATCTCCAGCTAGCGGATGAAGTAGGGCCTGTGTTTCCCCATCTGAAATTGTAAATTATTTTCCATAAATCTCTTCATTTCACTATCTATTCCATCTGTCTCATGTACATTGTATAGCTATACAAATAAGTGAACCTGCAGTGATTGGGAGGATCTGTACAACTGAGATCATTCATTGTATATATCATTGAAGGTCGTGTTAGATCAGTGTTGATTGGAACAGAAGAGAACATCAAGGGAAGGGCTCAAATTAATTATTCTACTTTATACTGAATGCGCTATAATTTTTACGTGATTTATCGCAGATAGTTGCAGTGTACGTTATATTGTTGATTAGAACCATTGAGCCGACAACGTTATCCTGCAAAATATTAGCCGATTATTTGTAAGAAAAATAAATTTATTATTAAAATTGTTCAGAAATTAGCTTGTGTACCTTGAGTGAGAAAGATCTGATTGCCAGACGGAATGGCTCATTGATTTGAGGAATCGTCACCTTAAAGAAACTATATAAAACACAGCATTTCAAAATCCTTACGTAAAACATTGTTTTGAATCCAACATTTTGCAATGTAAAAATGCTCCGAATATTCATTTAATAAATCTGTTCAGTCTCCAAGAAAAAGAAAACGAACATGACAAATGTCGTTCTTCGGTCGATAATAATGACAATCCGTTTCGATTTTCTCGATGATCTGTTATGAGAAGAATCAATATCAGTACACGGAAAATATTTCGTTATCTTTAATTAAAATACTCTCAAAAATTGAAAATTTATTTTTTTTAGTTTAATTTAGTTTTAAACACATTTATTCAAGAGGAAATATGAAATGTATTATTGATCTATTTTTATTTATTTCTAAACATTTCAATTTTTACTTGTAGATGTCCTCTTCGTTTCGCAGCTTTCACTACCAAGACTTGCAATTGAGCAAAGTTGTACAACCAGTAACTGCAAATAGAATTTTAAGTATTGTGCGTATAAAATGTACTTGCATAAGAAGATGACAAATGGTGCTAACGAACGGAAGTCATAATCGAGAGGCGATCGAGATGTAGCCTTCTACATCTCGCCCCGCCTCTCGATTGTCTCTCCGCTGCCTCTCTCTAACCCGGCTGACCTTCGCCGCGCGCTATATTATATATGAGAGGAATCGCCAGAGGTTCGACCACCCCCCGGACATAGAAATTTCGACCCCCTGAAAAATTCAGATTAAGTACTTTGAACGATGCTCTATCGAACTGCGTTGGCCGAATTTGCATATCTGCTCTCATTTTCGAGTAGCGGTAGGTCAAAGTTGGCAGGTACGGTATTTTTGGCTCGAGTGTGCGTCAGAAAAATGATCATAACTCCGTTCAAAATAATGAAAGACAATTTTTCAAAAAAAGCATCGAAAGAGGAGATCTTGGGCACCATTTCCCAGTTGATGACGTCATTTTTCGACCATGCGCCGATGCGGGGCGGTCGGGTTTATGAAAAAGTGACGTAACTTTTCTAATCGGAAAAAGTGCACTTTTATTCTATGCGCGTTTTGTTGCACCCATATGTGTCTAAAAATGACCCAAGTTTCAGAGGATTTCCGAAATGGAAAAAAAAGCGTTGATTTTAGTGACGCGACCTCGGCTTATTCCTTTATCAAGAAACAGCAAAGGAGCTAAAATGACTCAAAAACATCCGAAAAAATCATTACGAGCTCAAAATACCCATATATGACAGTTATTTGAAACACAAAATCACCAAGTTCCGAAAAATTTGAAAAAAACCATATTTTGCTTTTCCACGTGGAAAAAACGTTTCAGTAATGTTAATTAATCTTTATAATATTTCTTATAATGTTTTTGAACATTTATGTTTTTGGAAGTGAAGGCCTACCTGCTCTTAGAGCCGAGATTTCCGCCATCGAGATTACACGCGCGCGGCCCAACTCCGCGCGACTGCTCATCATCCGCTCTCTCACTCCCACACGCTCTTTCGTGAACAGACAGGGAGAGAAAAAAGGAGAAGTTAGACTAAGATCTGGCAACTACACGAAATGGAGATGTTAGAAAACTGAGCGAACAGAGTTCCATTTGAACAACAAAGAACGAGTGTGAGCCCCCCCCCCCCCCAAACCTTCCTCGCTCTCTCTCTCTCTCTCTCTCTCTCTCTCTGTCTCTCTTTCTCTCTCTTCAAGGAATGATGAAGTACAATGTCAAAACTAATGTTAGATAAGATACATTTATTAGAGAAATAAGTCATAATTCAAAACAATTAACACTGAGATAACATATTACAAAGACATCCGTTGTATCATGTTACTATGTTACTATTACTATTACTATGTTTAGTAAATCAATTGATCTCGCACCTTCCCCCCATCCCCATCCACCTCTCTTTATAATAATTTTATTCTTTCACATATTTGTTTTGCACTCGAACACTTTGTACTTGTTGAAACACCCTTGTGATGTACGATAAATAAATAAATAAAATAAGCAAAATCATTCGAGGCGTCGATGTAAAGAGGTACCGCTCTAAAAACACCGAGCGGGTTCGAACCCCGGTTCGATCCAAATCTTTTGCTGATTTTTACAGACACAGAAAACGTGTTCCAAGGAGTTTTTCATGCTAAGAATGATGAAACAAGTTGTTTTGAGTCATTCTGAGCTGGAAAACGTTCATTTTATGGCAATACATCTCTTCTCAAAGGGTAATTGAGGCGGATGGACGCGCAGCGACCTTCCGCGCTAGCGAAATGCTCTTCCCGCGCTAAAAGTATAAAACACTCGCAAGTTTCTGGCCTTTTCAATTCTATTTCGACTATTTTGTTCGCTGTTCCCAGTTACGCGCAATAATTTAAGTGTTTTTGCGTCGATCTAGACCTAAACGATTGTAAACGAAATGCGAAAAGTGATTGGGGGAAGGGATTAAAGATTTATCACTGCGACCGTGAAATAGCATATACACGTACATACTTTTTCACGGATACGGATAAAAACCGCTCGGATACGGATGAGAAAGAATTCGTACCCGTTGCCCTCCGTGAGTCGCGCGGAGTTGGGGCGCGCGCGTGTAATCTCGATGGCGGAAATCTCGGCTCTAAGAGCAGGTAGGCCTTCACTTCCAAAAACATAAATGTTCAAAAACATTATAAGAAATATTATAAAGATTAATTAACATTACTGAAACGTTTTTTCCACGTGGAAAAGCAAAATATGGTTTTTTTCAAATTTTTCGGAACCTGGTGATTTTGTGTTTCAAATAACTGTCATATATGGGTATTTTGAGCTCGTAATGTTTTTTCGGATGTTTTTGAGTCATTTTAGCTCCTTTGCTGTTTCTTGATAAATAAAGGTCACTAAATAAAGGAATAAGCCGAGGTCGCGTCACTAAAATCAACGCTTTTTTTCCATTTCGGAAATCCTCTGAAACTTGGGTCATTTTTAGACACATATGGGTGCAACAAAACGCGCATAGAAGAAAAGTGCACTTTTTCCGATTAGGAAAGTTACGTCACTTTTTCATAAACCCGACCGCCCCGCACCGGCGCATGGTCGAAAAATGACGCCATCAACTGGGAAATGGTGCCCAAGATCTCCTCTTTCGATGCTTTTTTTGAAAAATTGCCTATCATTGTTTTGAACGGAGTTATGATCATTTTTCTGACGCACACTCGAGCCAAAAATACCGTACCTGCCAACTTTGACCTACCGCTACTCGAAAATGAGAGCAGATATGCAAATTCGGCCAACGCAGTTCGATAGAGCATCGTTCAAAGTACTTAATCTGAATTTTTCAGGGGGTCGAAATTTCTATGTCCGCGGACACTCCGAAACGGTCGATTTTCTCGCGATTCCTCTCATATAAAAGAGATCGGCATAGTTTCTGAACCATGCAAAACAAGAAAATCTCTTATGGGAGTGGTTGGCTACTCTCGTACCAAATAAACAAGAGTATTTTATACGGTCAATAATGAATAATCTTTAAAAATTACGATTAATAGATTAAATAAATTTAAAAAAATCAAGTGAAAATGTGTCTTTTAATTTTAAACAAAAGAAGACAGGATAAGACTAACTTGAATGATATCCGTCCTTCTCCTTTCTGGCATGGAGCAGGAGCGGATAGAATTATAGCTGATTGTGGATGAATGGTTGTATTACCAGCCACGATGAAATGTGTACCTCCAATTAGATGTTGAAAGAATTCTCCCAAGTTTAAGTATAAAACACTCTTGAATGAGCTCCACTTATGAAAATGATGGAATAAATGCGTAAATAAAATAAATAAAGTTGAATGATTATGACACATGATATATATGACAATGATGGCAACATTAATCATTTAAAAAATGATGATGCTTATTTCAATGTATTATACCTCTATGCAATTTGTGTTTCCCCGGCTGCAACTGTTCCGGAAAACGTTTCTTATCTGATTTGTGGAAATGCCAGAAGTCCGAAGTATCAAGTACTCCATCTGATTCCAGGTTCGACCACAGACATTCCCTTTAAATAAAATAGTTGAAAATAAAAGAAAAAAAAAACGAAAAAACACCAAAACATACTCTTCGAATGTACACGAGAGATCATAAGAGGATTTGATGTATTTGGTGAATTTTGCTGCATCTGCAAAGGTTCTGTACAGAACGATCAAGTTTTGTACATTTATATTTTTTTCATTATTTTCATTATTTACAGAATGATCAATCAATAATATGAAGAAGTAGGGTTTTAATTACCGCCGGCGAAGGCGCTTTTTAGTATGAATGAGTCATTAGAAAGTGTGCCATTTGAGATAACTAATGAAAGTGAAAGTAAGGCTGGTACAAGGAAGAAAGATAATGAAAGACAACTCTATTTGGAATTCAGTTCGAATACAAAGAAAATATTGTTAAATGACAATTTTATATTCATTATGGATATAATCGACATAAATAAAATTGAGAAACTTAATTGTCGAACTTAACGCGATTGATAGAGACTAAGCATATCATTCAGAAACTATTCGAAGAGGAAGTCTCCAATTTCAAATGTTATATAAACTAACGTTTTGTGAGTATCTCTCCATCATTATGAGGTTGTATTCCCAGATAGAGATCAAGATATCTCAATTCCTTCTGATATTGTGGAAGACACGAATCGACGAGAGAAGGAAGGAAAAGGAGGATTAGAAGGAGATACATTCTACAATGGATTATTGAAGTAGTTGTTTTACTTTTTATCACGTACAGTCCAAAATTAACGAATGAATAATCAAACAACTATATATTTTAAAATTGCTTAAACATGTATAATTCTAATTAATGTGATAACAATTTAAAAACGAGAATGAATATAGAAGTAGTTGATTGCGATGACTTTGGATTTCCAAGGAGATCGGAATTCCAATTCTCTTCCAATATAAACTTCCTTTTCCAACCCAATTTCAACTAAAACAACTAAAAATTTGACTTGCTCTACTAAAACCAGATGAGAATAAAGTTCGCGAAAGGAACACGATTTTCGTCGCGAACACATGGGGATTTTCGAAAGTGAGAAACTATAGCACAGGCAGGGATAGCAAATCTTACTCATGGACAATAAGAAACATGTTTGATCCTATGGCCATAGTTCTAACCACAATCCCCTTTTGCCTCATCCTCGTCTCATTTACCCTTTCTATCCCATTTAGGAATTGTCTCTCTCATACCGGAATATCTTTCTTTCTCTATTCTTTATCTTTATCATATTCCTCTTTTTCTCCACTCGTCTCTTGTTCCTTCCCTCCTGGCAAAGTAAATCATCAAATCTCTTTATTCTTTCCGTAGGAAATGAATAACTTTATAACGTGAAATTACTTCCCTAAATAATTATAGGACAAATTCCAATATTGGTGGTTGATAGACGATGTCCAGATGTGTTTCACTTGTAAGGAAGATGAAATACATCGAGAGACCTCAAAAACTTTCATTTGTTATTGAAAGACTTTATGAGAAGTTATAGTCTGCTATGGCAATCAGGGGTGTGCGAAAAAAACATTTTCGAAAAAAAATCGAAAAACGAAAAATTTTCGATTTTGTATTTCGAAAAAATTGAAAAATTCGAAAAAAATCGAAAAAAAGCTGAAATGGAGTATGAGACTAACTGAAGAATATTTTTTATTGATCTTTTTTAAAAATTATTTTCGATTTCTATTATCAAGGGGATGCTCCCAACTTATCCTGGCCATATGAGTTTGCAATAATTTAACTAGATGCAGTTTTCGATGCTCATTATGAATCCTTTTTTCAAACGTTTCCCAATCGATCTGAGCTTCGAGAAAATCGAATTGAAACTCGCTAGTTGATTCGAAAATTCACATCGTGTCTACCTTATCTACTAAGCCACACCAGCAGTTGCTTGGATAGTTGATAGAAGAGTTCATGAACCCATTAGGATGGTATGTGTAGGAAGCCGCAAGAATTTCCGAATCAACTATCCGAATTTCAATATCGTTTTTCTATCACGATTGGGCAACGTTTGAATTTGTAATCTACATCGAAAACTGATCATGCTATTGCAATCTCAAATGACCAGGACAAGTTGCCAGCATCCCCTAGTGAGTCAAGCCCAGTCTTGACAAAATATTAAAGGAAATAATGAGTTCTAAATAATTTATTTTTTTCAATTCAAAATCTATAATCATTACGTAATGCTGCTAACCCTCCTTGGGTGAACGAATCATACGAATATTTCCAATTCTTTGGTTTACAGTGCACTTTTTGCTCAGTAAGATCTTTCGATATGGTAGAAATACAAGAATTGCAATTAATTGATTCTTATTTGAAGCTGTTTGCATGGTAAAATATATCTTTTGGTTCAAATGAAATTGTAATTTTTGTTCCTAAATTTTACAATTTCATTAAAAAATGCTGTAAATTTCGAATATTACGAGCATTTTTATGTAAAACTTTTTTCGAATTTTTCGAATCTTTTTCGAAAAATTTTTCGTCGAAAAAGTTTTTCGAGAAAGTATCGAAAATCGAAAAACGAAAAATGCACACCCCTGATGGCAATACTTTCTCACTTTCTGTGCTGGCGAGAGAGTAAGAGTATTTGAATAAGCTCTGTTCTATTTCAACTCTCATCTCAAGTGTAAATAAGAATATGAATAAGGTCAGTAAGAAGCACGAAGCATCCAGTGCTATACTCGAAAAATATACAGAATTTGACTTTGACTCGTCAGATTTAATGGAGACTATTTAAATATTATTTTTTGAGCCCAGTAAAATTTTCGAATCTTGATAAAGGATTGTCTTATGAGTAGTACAATGAATGTGGCAATGTTTTGCACCAAAAATCTCTTGTTTCTTTATCATCATCATAATGAATATTCAATAAATCAAGTGATTAAATTAAGGGAGCTAATCTTTCATCTATATTTCCCCCATTCTTGTATATTTCAACATTCTCATGCGATTTCATATTACAACTATGGAAGATACGAATATTTGACAGAATGAATGATGTTTGTAGTCGTCGATCATAAGAATATAAAGCTGAGGAATGTTCTAGAATCCATTTGCAGCTTTGTGATCAAGAGGATTGATCAAGAATTATATATCTAGAATTATACGAAAAAGCACTGTACTGAACTTTACCTCATTTTCTCTCTACTTATTCAACTCTAAATACCCCCAAAGTTAATAGTAAATCCGTGACCTTTACCATTTTGACCTTTCTCGATCGCTGATTCATACCATATATTGAATGGGAGGGATTATGACATCTACTTCTTTACCTTTTCCTATTGGCAATGAACCCGAACTAGATCTGTCCATGGGCAGGGGATAATCTCCATATTTACCATTGTAATCCATCGAGATATGGGGTGAAGGAAAAGCTGCCATATATATATATAACACCCCCCCCCCCCAGATACATAGGACTCTTCAATCTGTTATATTAGGATCTATCTCAATATCATGAAATCAATTGTCGGTAAGTATTTTAATCAACATTAAGCCCTAAAAGCATGTTCCCAAAATAATCTGATCTTCCTAACCGGGAACACACTCTCTGAGAGAGTGCTGTGAAGGCGGAGAGACAGATTTGTGTGGGTATTCTAATTTAATTAATTTGTGTGTTTCAGTATTTTTACTCTTTTGTGTGGATTTGATATTATGCGAAGAAAAGAAGAATGGAACTGCTGATGTAACGTCTTCAGTCAAAAAGAGTAGATGGCCCTGCAGTAAGCAATATTTTTCCCTTAAAGGGACCGTAAGCTGGTCTGTTCTTCGCGTACTCTGTAGTTCAAGAAAAAATGGATTGTGAAGAGAATAGACTTCTTCAAATGTTGACTATTGTATATTAAATAGTTATGAGAAAAGATTTCAGTGTCTGGTTGTGGTATGAATTACTATGGATTGAATGGAGGTGGACTTGGTGGATATTCTCCATATCTTTCAGGACTCGGAGGATTAGGAGGAATGGGAATGGGGTTTGTTTTTTGAAACCCATGATGATTTCAAACTCAAGTATCTGACACTAATTCCTCACTTTTGTTTTGTTTTCAAGACAGCGTAATATCGAGACATACTAATTAGTTTTTGCTTTTTCTTACATCTTTGATGCATCTCGTGACTGTTATTGATATTATTAATGCTATTTATTGATTATTTTGTAGATATTCCAGAATGAATCCTATGATGGGTGGTGGATGCGTTGATCTATCTCCTCAATGTGCCACATACGTCGCCACTGGACAATGTGCAACGAATCCTTTCCTCATTCGTCGTCTTTGTCCGATCTCGTGTGGCGGTACTGTAATCTCACCTAATGAATCTATCGACAACTGACCTTTTCAGATCAACTGGGACTGGGAATGGGTGCTCCTGGTGTCATGGGAGGAATGGGTGGAATGGGATATAACCCTATGATGAGTGGTATGTACGGTATGAATAATGGACTGTATGGAGGATACGGTAGTGGATTGATGAACGGAGGATATGGTGGAATGTATAATCCAATGATGGGTGGACTTGGAAGAAGTATTTATGAGACAGGTCAGCAGTATCTACACAATTATTGACATTGTTTTGCTTTTCAGATCTTTAAGCAAATTTTGAAACAGTTTTTTTTTTGCAAATTTGGAAAGCAATTGCATTCAGTGCGTAAATATACGTAGTTCTAAAAATGTTAAAATAATGGCTGATCGGAAATTTTGACGCGCTCGCACAAAATGGAACGTAGAGTTTCAAATCAACATGATTGTATTCCCTAATAGCTTAAAAATAAGTAGGGATTTTGAAAATGATGAATAGTTGTCGACTTCTTTCAATACCAGTTAGTCTCACTCTCGGATTATGATTATCTCTCGTTGTGAGATTAACCGAACTAGTCATGTCTCCCTACCTTGATACAAGCCAATGACAGATTTGGTATGAACAGTTGAGTATTCTCATAATATCTCTTAACATCATACGATATCCCTAGAAAATATGAACCCTCTTGTAAAGAAAGTAAGCTAGAATTTCGTCAGTCAGAACATTTACTTGGATGTTTGTACTTACAATTATCTTATACATAGTGAAACAGTTGATCAATCAATCAATTATTTTCAGGAATCTATCGATCGAAACCTGGAGCTGCTCCATCACTTCCACTCAAAACTTCTATCAGTGCTTTATCAGAAAAGTTGAATGCATTGCCGAAACGACGTTTTTACTGATTGTGATATCATTTCCTTTTCGTCTTTATGATAGAAAGTGAAACTAAGGGAGAAGTTCCTTTTTCTGCTCCCATCTTATTGTAAATAATCAGTATAAATGGTACGGGTTTGTTATGTTGATTAATGTCCTCCATCAACATTCAATTTATCGTATTCAGTATCATCATGTAAATAAAGCTTTTATATTGTAGTATTATGTACATATGGAGACCCATTAAGGAAGCATTTCCAGATTGATCGATCGTGTTGGAGGTTTTTGATGATGACCGAACATTAAAGATCTGGAATGTAACATGAAGATTAAAGATCCCTTTAAGGGGTCAACAGATATAATATTTCAAAATAATGCAGTCCTTCTGAAACTCTCTTCAAATTATCAACCATCAAACTTTTGAAGATATAAAAGATTTTTTGAAGGTTGGAAGGTAACAGACAGATCTTTACAAAAGTTGTGACAGACCAAACAGAGATGATACTCTCCACACTCTCTCAATCGTTTATTCTTTTCATAGAAGATCAGAAAGTAACCTTGATCGATGAGAGAATAAAAGAAGAATGGGGCCAAGAATGGCCATGCCATATTGAATAAATATCAAATGAGCTTTGAGCCACAGGGCACGCTCCAGCTGTAATAATTATTTTCGTTATTTATAAGTTCTTTTATTTTATTTTTATTTTTGGAAGTCATTGTTTGTTTGGTATTTAAACATCAAAGATTAAGACACAATTAAAGGATTAGTAGATTTAGAATGGAATGAACCATGTTTGGCTGCAATCAGCACAATTATGTACAAAATAGTTGGTAAACCGAATGAAACAAGGTCAAAGTTCGATTTCCATGAACCTTTTTGACTTTGACTAATTATCTATTACTGAAAGTAAGGTTTCACTTATGATAGACAGAAGATTTTTATCTTAAAAGCGATAAATATTTATCATTTCGATCGCATTTTGTTTTCTAATATGTATGATAGAATTACGAAAGTCGAAGGTTATGAGAATAGATGAATACTTACATCTCCGTCTTCTTTGGCTTGTCTTCCAAGTAGAGCAAAGAGTGCTCCAGACATCTGGAATCGAATGAATGATTAATCTTGGGTTGAGTTTTCTTATAAGAAGGCTTCAACATATATTTAGATTATTTTACATTCTTTTTACCAAGTTGTATTGAACTTACCAATGGAATAATCAAGAATATTCCAAGTACATTCATCTTCATTTCATCTTCGATTACATGGGATTGCCTGAATTGATGATTTTAAATGAAATAAATAAAGATTTGTATTTGCCATTCTCTGCGTAGAATCCAAGCTTCTCTTAGAATAATGATACCATAACAGATCACTGATATAAGAGCACAGAAGATTATTAATGGACCAACTATTTTGGTTTGCTGCAAACCAAATAATTACGAGTTCAATTCAACTTTTCGAAGAAAATCTTGCATTTATGCATAATTTTCAAGCTTGTTTTGATTTTTTTACCGCCACTTATGTGAAAATGAACGAGAATGAATGCACGAGTTGGTACATACAAATACAGTGTGCATTGGTAAGTGAAAATTCAATATTTTTACTCACGATTTTTCCATGATGCATCGTATAGAGTGCTATCAATGATTGTGTATCATCATAATAGAAGAATGGACGATCTGCATCGTAATAGTGGCTGATACAGATAACTTAAATGGCCAAGTTTTATTATAATTTATGTAACTACAACAGATAGTTTAAATCCATATTGAGGATCCTGTTTACCGGGAATGGTCATATAGAGAACAAAGTACCAAGGTCGAGGAATTTTCTCCAGTAACTGAATATTGCTTATTTATATTGTTCAGATCAAATTTTGAAGAAAAAAAAACACTTCTTTATCGGAATGAAAAGGTCAGATAGATTACAAACCTCATGTGGCCAAGATAGTCCATCTATCGTGCCAATTAGTCTTTCAACTGCCATAAAGGCAACTCCTAACATTTGAGCTACGATCAGAAACACCATGATGACCTGGAAATATTTTTTTTAAATCGATATAGTTGTGGGAGAAATATTAGTACCTCGAATAACGAAACCCATACGGTTTCATTCAGCTCATAGAAATAATGCCATGTTATGGGAAAATGTCGCGGTAGACCAATGAATGCGTTGTAGATAATGAAAACAATGTTGACAATTGACTGAATGAGGATATTTCGCTAAATAAAACAACAAAACCTAAGCTAACTCTTATGTCCCATCACACTCTTTGAATGGGTGTGGTCATTGTGGTCAATTTCAGTATGAATACACTTACATGCATCAAAAATAGATGTGTGAACAGAGATTCCATCATTGCATCTTTCCTAAATCAAAGTTAATTTTATACATTTTTAATGACTTACCTGTTTCGCCAATATCCACTGAATACGTATCCATAAAGTACGATAGCAACTATGGATGTGATAATGAATCCAGAAAGAAGGAAAGGACTGATTACTGATAGTTTAATAGCATCACTTTCATCTAAGAGTACTTCCATAATGAGGTTATGGAAAGTGACCTAATGTCGATATCTGAAAAAGTTCACACATTATTTAATACTTTATATTTTTACAAAAGTGTCAGGAAAAAAATGTGAGAAATCAGCAAAGTGATAGTAAATTAGTTGAACATCACCGAAATTCGAAAAAATGGGAAAAATAGAACAAGTAAATTTGGAGCTAGTTCCAGGTAAAATCTTTTGGGGGTGACTGAATGTGACCAGAGGATTTCAAAAGACCTTGAGATATTCCGTTAATAGCATTATGAAAAGTGAAAAATTTCACAGCGGGAACCGATCTCATTATACCATGAATTGATAAATTCGAAGAGTAAGGTCGAGTTATTTCTCATCTTTTTAAAACACACTGCACTTATTTGCATCTGAATCTGAATCAAAGTTCATTGTGTTCTCGCTGTCTTTCCTCACTTTATCCCTCTTACACTTGCTGAATGAAAAAAGTTTTGAAGAACTACAATGGTTCAGAAAACGAACAATAAACTAGTGGAATATAAAGTGCGCGGGTGGACCCAAACGAATGAAAAATTCTATGCAAAAAGTATTCTAAAATAAGATGCAAATGAAAAGTTATAGGCTGTACAATTGGTCAGACGACGCTAAATGTTTAGATGTTTAACAACCAAAGAGGAACTGGTTGTACAAAGAAGGTAAAGGTGTATAGAGTTGAGAATGATAGACCATTCATCATGATGATTCAAAAGACGAATCATGGTATTCACATATTTTTATTTTGCAACTCACACAAAGAAAGAGGGATAGAAATTAAAGCGAAATAGAACAGAATATAAGGATATGATAATGATAGAAAATATAATGAATGTAATGATATTCCAGATGAAATCTATCTATGAATGGATTCTAATTATTTTTACTGTTATTCTTGTGCATCTCCTAATTATTTTTCGTACTTCGAATATTCATTTCTAAAAAAATCATAATTCATAACCAATCGATGAATATCAATAATCATGAATGCAAATGACAATATAAAAGGCTTCAAATTCATAGGAATATTTCATGACACTCTTTTTCGACTACGAACCTAAGGAAGTCATCTTCGTGTTGTTGTTTTTTTCTAGTTTCAACCCGGTCTCGTCCTCTTCATCATCGCCCTCCTCTTCGAAAACGCCATCATCCATCTCCGAGTACTCAACAACTCTTCTCATTTCAGGTCATTCCAATGGTCGATTGAACTCTCCACTTCTTCCCAGTCTTCTTCCTGCTCGTCTTCGATGTTGTTTTCATCGTCTTGGGAATCCGCTTTCACAGTCGTCTTCTTACTATTAGGTCCTGAAGAGAGCGAATTAAATTCACCGCAATCAATAATGTATTCGAACCTTTCTTCGATTGGTTAAGAATTGATTTTTTTATATTCGAAAGATATGAAAAATAATTAGGAGATGCAAACTAATTACATGTGCTAATTCATTGCACGAGGCAGAAGAGTGTGTAGATCGTTGGCTGACCACACTCCTCAAGTGTGATCGCACGCAATGAAAATCTTGAAATGCTCATATCTTTCGAGGACAACCAAATTATAAGTATAAGTTCAGCGAGATCATCCTGAAAGCTACAGAGCTCCAGAGCTCGATATCGTAATCACTACTTTGTTCAGGACACCAACAACGACCGTATCACCATCGAGTGGACCAACACCACCGATTTAGCCGCCAAGCAATTCCGTCGTGAATGGTTCCATGGATACGCTATGGTTCGTAGAAAAAGCCCACCCATCGATTGCAACACTTAAACTCCTGATAAGTAGTACGTTTACAAGGTAAACTATCTGTCTTTATCTGTTTATGCGGTATTGCGTCCGAAAAGTGAAAACACTCTCAAGATACTTTACTGACTTGAAATTGTACACGAAAGTGCTTTTTATGTGTTTGGAAGAATCTGATTCTGATTTTTCTACGGAGGAGTTTCTGAAATTGATCCATGCGCGCATGAACATGTAGGTTGGGGATGATTACAGTAAAAATGCACTGCGGATCCAAAATTTATCCCAGTAACTTTCAAAGATGACCTTCTCTTACATATATAATATACAATTTTGTTCTGCCAAATGATTGATGAAATATAAGAGGAAATAATATATGAACTAATACGAAAACAAAATCTGTGATGAACAGAAAAATTCAGCGAATTTTAAAAGTGTTTTGCCTAGCCCATAACTTTCATCCTTCTCTATCAATACATCCGTATTCTACGCTTTTTTGTTTATCGGTCTAATGTCTCTTTCAAATAGAAGAATCGTTTCAGATCTTTCTCTAGCTCGATTGAAACTGAACTAAGATGAGTGCGACTAACCTCTAATAATAAGCGAACACAGTTTAGTTTTGCGCCATCGTTCTATCAACACCTCGCCCATTAGAGGTGGACTCCAGCGAATATTTTCGTGAACAAACTATGAAGACAGAAAGTTAGCAAAAGTTACATTACATACCGTACACTATTTATTTTATACTAGCTAGTCAGAGGCTTCACCACTACGCTAAGGAACTGATGTAAGAACGCTCTATCTTCTTGCATATCACTTGACACTTGCATGAGCGAGATGCAAGAGATTTGCATGAACATTCGCGGGTCTCCACCTTTAATGTAGATAAAGAGAGGGAAAGAAAAAAACCTGTTTCAAATAACCGAGACCGTGCAAATAAATTAAACTTTGCAGAATTTAATTGCATTAATGCAAATTTGGCAATTCTATTACACGGTTGATTTCATCCAAAATGGAGCGGGACGCTCAACCATTTCATTCTTTTTGAGTTTCGAAGAATTCATTCTTATCCATTTTTTCCTTTCAATGCAATGTGAGAAAAATGATGTGGAAATCCATTAGGCAAAATAAGATCGGTTTATCATATTGTCAGTTGATTAACAAAGAATCTCTTTCCTCTTAAGGTGGTCAGAAATTATGATTTATAGCTTATTCGAAAGTAATTAAACCGTAGATTTAGACTGGCTGCTTTAAAAAAACGCGAAAGAGCTTTCTACCCCACTTAAGTCCTTTCAAAGTTTGAGCACTTCCTGCGACGAAATTGTCGTGTAATATAAGAGAATTGCCATGCAATGGTGGCTTTAAGTCCGGGTACAGGGGTTCTTTCGCGTTTCGAAACAGACAGTCTTAATCTACGGATAAAAGACTTTCGAATAAGCTGTAAATCATAATTTTTGACCACGTTAAGGTAAAAGAGAATCCTCGTAAAGGAAATAATCAAGACGTAGTCCGCGTTACTTCCGTTTGGTAGATTTACTTTTATTGGTCGGCGCCTTTTTCTCAGAGATATTCTGAAAAGATGAAAGATAAAAATCAAAGATCAAATGTCAACGATAATTCAGACGACGAATAAAATTACCTTCTGTTTCTTCAGACTGACCGACGGAGCTTTAGCCTTTGCAGGAAGTTCCCTCTCGCTCTCCACCTGAAAAATAATTTATTATCTGATAAGACAATGTATGTATTTATCAATGTTTTCCCCTAATTTCAGATTCATTCATTATCAATGAGCTTTCAATCGGAATACATTGAAGAAAAATATTTGCCTAAGATAATTTTAAGCTCTCCGTTCTGATCATGGGCACACAGCCAAATATAAAAAAGTGATCGGACCGGAGAGTGATATCAATATTCGATGATTATCTGGAAAAGTACTCACATCTGATCCTAAGCTTGATTCTTCTTTCTTTGATTCTTTGTTGTTATCCTTGAGTATGGTCTTCTGCAACAGAACAATTTTTTTAAATATATTTCAAGAATATTGGTTATTCACATTTGATTTTGAATAAAACTATGAATTGACATCATGGAAGAATGAAATTAGTACCTTCTCTTGTGCAACGACAGCTTTATCGGTCTTATCGTGGATACTTATCTTCTTCTCAGATGGATTTGGTGTTTTCAGATCATCTTTTGGATTTGCCGAGGCTTCCTGCAAGAAAAAAAGAGCAATAGTTGAGAGATAAAGGAAAGAGATGCTTTTGATGATTTTTGAAAAGATTAATTTCATAGCTGATTATCATAACAATAGAAATAATCCATTACGGTGTCTTGAGGAATTGGCCCGTAACTTCTTAAGTTATATTGATGGACACGCTCTTTTCTGTCCTTCGGATGTGAAGTAGATTCCACATCGCGCTGCAAAGTCCCGTTATACCAATTGCAACAAATCGTTCATTGATATTTGCAAAACGCCAGAATATTTTAATTAGAACGTTGACAATTATTTTAAAATTCTTTTGACATTGAGGAGGTGATAAAAAGTTATGAAAAATGACCTTTTCTTTCTTCGATATTTCTATATCTTTTCTTGACTTGGTTATACTTGGCTTTTTCTTAACAACAGTTACTTTTTTGGAGTGCTTCACTTGGGTCCTCTTTGATTTCTGAATTTACGAGTTCACAACTATAGAAAGATCTAGACAGGGTTTCACTTACTATAGAGTTTCTAACATTGGTGTTTTTCGTCTCCTTGGGTGGAGCAGACTGCATCTTCACTCTGACACTAGTGATGAATGAATGGAGAATGAGAATGGAAATGATAAGGGATAGAAATGATGAATGAGTGCATCTGTGCAATAATAATAAAGAAATAGTGTATGAAATGAAGAGGACATTCGATTACGAGTGCACAAATCATAAAAAATGGTCCGATGAGTGGCAACTTCCACTTGCTGCGCACAAATGTAATTCATTACACCTAGGTAGATCTAACCCTAAGCGAAAATACAACATCGGAACTGCAACTCTTGAGCAGAAGGACATGGTTAGAGATCTCGGTTTCCTTATTCAGAAGACCCTAACATTCTCCGCCCATAGCAGACAAACAGCTTCAAAGGCGAAAACTGCATGCCACATAATCCTTAGAGCTCTTCGCACCAAAAATGTATCCATTCTACTAAAAACATATTCAATCTATATCAGACCCATACTTGAAAGTGCATCTACAGTTTTTAATCCATACCAAAAAGGTGACAAAAAGATCTTAGAACGAGTACAGAATTATTTCACTAGACGAGTATTCAAGCGCTGTTTTAATGCAGCGTGGGATTCAATGCCGAAAGTTTCCCTTAGGAATAAACAACTAAACTTAGATACTCTAGAAAAGCGTAGAGAAGAAATAGATATCAAAGCTGCCATGAAATTTATCAGAGGTAAATATAGGATCTCAAATTTAAAACCTCACTACTTTCGCCCCTATATCACTCATAATGGTCTAAATTTCAACAATCCAGGCTCACGATTTCATTACAGGCATAATAGCTTCTTTCCTAGAGCGGCAAGGCTCCTCGTACAACCGAAAAACCGAATTACTTTCAGTTTCCCTGAGTTAAATTGACAAGATATTTGCCCTATCCCCATAGACCTATGTCCTTTATTCAACCTCCACGTTTGTTTTGTTGTTGTGTGTTCATCATTCTTTTAAATTTATTTATCTATTATTATTTACCGTGTTTTCTTATAAAACGCATAAAATTTATTTATTATAATCTAATCCATTTTCATTTTTACAGTTAGTGAATTTTTCGCTCATGAACGGTCCATCGGAGGTTGAGTCTATAAAAATATAAACTTTCTGGTTTCTTTAAAGTTCTGGGACACAAAAAACAGAGAAAATACAATTTTTATTTAAAATAATCGGTCACATTGAGTCAAACAAATGATTTGGAGGTTCATACTGAAATATTAGTGCACTTTCATAAATTCGTAAAGGTAATCTTCGCTACTGGCTTACGCACGGTCGCGGGTTCAAAACCCGTTTTTTGCTACGCCAGCTAAGAAAAATCTGCAAAATGAAAACAATACTGGATTGCCTGAAGATCCCACTGCAGACGCGACGAAGAGATTGAGAAGACAGCTGATTGATCCATGTAATGGAGTGCACATCAATGAAAACAATAAAATTTTATTGAGTGTCCACTTTTACTAACCCATCAATGGTTTCTTCGATACAAACACTTACTCATTTATTCTCTATCAGCTAGGGAGCATTGATCTTTCTATGGAACAGAGATGTTCGTTAATGAAAAATTTGGATAAATCGTTAAGTCGTTTTAAAATCAACGAAATAAAACTCGTTAATTTTCGTTAATTTCGTTAACTTTCGTTTATTGTTCAAACTACATACCAATTTTTCCCCGTACACGTTTATTTATAAGAATAACATACACAGTGATTTCCCTTAAATTGAGATAACAATTGTTTTTAAAATAAATTGTTTTTTAAACACAACACGAATACGCCCAATAATTACATAGATTGTGATGATCGTTGGGGTCAATTCTTTCGACCAACTACTTCCTCATAAACAGCGCATCTGCTCTACTCGGAGAGACTATCGACCTCTGAGCATGGAAGTACTCCGAGGCCTTTTCCTTGACAATCTTGTCCAGTTCTATTCGTCTTTCCTTCCCTACAGTTAGTCGATGCGAAATGATCTACTCAAAGTCAAGTATCTTTCTCCAAGAGTCGGCATGGACCGACTCCCTTAATTTTAGGTTTTTCTGAAGTTTTCGATCTTCTTCGATTAGTTCTGAATTATGATTTTTTTCGAAATGAATATTCGAAAGCTATGAAAAAATAACTAGGAGAAACACAAGAATAACATTAAAATTAATTACAATGCGCGAAGTCGGCAATTTTCGGCGTCCAAAAAGTTTGACGACGTCTGTCGACATTGAAAATGAAGATGCACATAAAAGATCGGCGCTAACTTTTAGGTTCCATTCCGAAAAATGCATTAAAGAAGAAGACCCTTGAGTTGGCATGACTGATTTCCGCTACGCTAAGCATGTCGAATATTGTTTATATTATATGGTAATTGGCGTAAGGGACAATGCGAAAATGAGAGAGCCAAGTATGCAAATCGGATTGGCACTCTCTTCATGCCTTGAAAGTTGTGCTTTCAATGCGCATATTATAGAATTAAAACTGTCCGAACAATACAAATTCCGCTGTTTGCCGCGCAATATTCAGACTCCGCCCACTTCTTCGCGCGACATACCATTTTCTCTAGTTTTATCGAATTTTATGGCGTTTCCTCATCATTTCACAGGACTTTCAATAAAAATAAAATTATACGCATTGAAAAAACGTTCGGAAAATCCTTCCGAAAATTTGGAGTGCGTTTTTCTCAACGGTGGAGAAGTTTACTATATTAGGCATTTGGCGCGGTGTGTGCAAAACTTTTGTAATTCTATAATAGTGATCTTTAAACATATCGATAATCAATATCTGATATGTCTTTCGATTCGTGCGATGAATCTCTATGATTCTATGCGAACAGTCTTATTACGAAAATAACTCGAGGGTCTCCATCTTTAATATGTGGGGGTCAAAAATGTGCTATCCACCCCCAGATTTTACATGATTCTTCAGTGACACTCGTGCTATGCTACACTTTCGTTAAGAATTCTTACTCCAAATTTGCTGACTTCCTTGATTAAATATTTCTGATGAACATTTAGACTGAAAAGATTGCATCTGTTTATCACACGGATTATTGAAAGAAGGTTAAAATATGTGTCAAGGGCCAAGAAATGTCTATGAGTCAATATAAATTAACACTGTGATAATGAGTCATTGTTGCCATTTCAGAGTCTGAATCGATGAAAAGATGAAAGAGTGAATGAATATGGCCTCTGGATATAGAGTTGTGAACAAAACGAGAGTGGGGAAGGAACACAAAACATTTACAAAATGAAAATGAAGAGACAGAGTCTAGATTTTTTTAAAAAAGAATTGTTTGAATAGTCAGTGGTTCAGTGGAATATGAAATAGACTTCTCTCTTGCCTTTGAAAAAATATTATTTATACATCATAGCCCTTGGCACGAGCGGAGTCACGAAGTTCTGAAAATTGGAAAATTTCCTTAAAATTCCCATTGTCTACGGGAACGAATTTTCCGATGATATCCCTTTGAAGTATCGTCCAAAGTTAATTTGAAACTCTACGAGAGAGAAAGTATTGCCAATACGAAGAGAGATTTTGAGGACGATATCATGGAGAATACCACCAATATGATACGTACTCAATATAGCATGACCAATCTTTTTCCTCGCTCCAACAGTGCTCACTCCGATTTCTTTGAGAGATTGTTCATCAGAGAGAAGTAACGCACGCATGTCCATCTTAAAATACATATTTTATTTTGAGGTTTAATACATTATGCTTCGGTCACAGTTCAGAATAATAAAATTTCAATGTTTTTATATTTCCTGTATCTTACAAGGAACCTCTTTTACATTAATCCGGCGATGAGAGATGTGTTATAGCTCATTTGAAAGCCCTTCTTCTGTAGATTAAGACTATCTACTTTAAAAAATGCAACCGAGGTCTGTGCACGGACTTAAAATTGGAGGAGTGTCTAAAACGCAATGATGCACTAGTTCTACGCGTTACCTCTGCGAACCAGTGGTATCACAAAGGTAAAGATGAGTAATTGGGGTGTGTCTGACGAACTTCTGTGAGGTAAGACGCACGGAAGATGTCAAACATTAATTGGAAACTACTGCAAAAGTTTTTTTTTCAAGAATGGAGAAGGTTCTCTACAGCCGGTTCATTTATATCAGCGTCGAATCTAGCAACTTACAATTGTAAATTCACTCGGAAACGGAGAAGGAGGATCACTAGCTGGCTGTACAACCACTAGCGCGCAGAGATAACGCGTAGAACTAGTGCATCATTGCGCGCATCATTGACTTTTAGACACTCCTCCAATTTTTCAGCATGTGCACAGACCTCCGTTGCATTTTTTAAGTAGATAGTCTTAATCTACAGAAGAAGGGCTTTCAAATGAGGCATAACACATCTCTCATCGCCAGATTAATGTAAAAGAGGTTCCTTGTTAGTGCTGGTTAGTAAAACTGATCACTGATTATTGATCACGAATATCGACTAAAAATTATACTTTCCGCATTAACAAATTATCGGTGTCGTGCTGTATTGATTTTTGAATGGATTTTTTTTGTTGAAAAAATGACAAGAATTAAAACTTTCAAAAATGACTGTTATTCAATTTTAAAGTCCTATATTTATCAATCGATAACTGTGTATGTGCATTTTTGAAGTCCTGATCATCATGAAAAGTTTTACTGAAACAGTACACTAACAATACGCCACCGGAATTTTTTTAAATTCTGAAATTTTAGTGCCACCGTTTGTAGATTCTATTGCGAACCGCTTCATGTGCACATACAGTGGTGGCCAGAAGGATATCATATTTTGGTTTTTTGAGCATAACTTTTCTTGTAGTTGACCGATCACCTTGAAATTTTTATATAGTGTGCTGAAACATGTTCCACAATGTATACCGAGACATGAGACCGGTTTTTCAATTTTACCTGCTTCCAGGCTACAGTATCCCAAAATGTCCACAAGCCTAATTTTGAGTACTTGAAGTTGCGACGTATCTTCTTTGTTTTAAACTATTTTTTGATCGTTTAAAAAATGCTTACGCATGCTACTGTAGTCATTCATCGATACTGCTTACATTTGGTAGATATTAATATTCATATCATAGGTATATTGTAAATTTGAAAAGTACCAACTTCATTAATCCTTTTTGCTTGTTTCTTGTTATTTTTTAAATCATTTTTTATGTATTTTGTTTTTAGATTATGGTGAAAGATAAACGTGTGTCATATCTCTCCACTGATATCCTCCGCGCCATCATCCGCGGCTGTCTGAATGGTCTGAAGCAATCCAAAACTGCTTACCAGTTTGGTGTAAACCAGGGAACGATCTCCTGTCTAATAAAAAAGGTTTCCAAGTCCGACAAAAAACCGAGAACCCTCACTGCCTGGTGTTCCATGTATCACATAGCACCTTGATGACAGGAATATCATCAGCGTATCGCGCGAGATCCCGCGGGCGAACTCCACAATCTACCAGCAAGAAATGGCACTGTACGGTACCACTCCTCTTTCGACTCGCACCATCCGTATGCAACCCCAACACACTGTTACCAAAGGTTGAGTTGTTAATACGAAGCCCATACTCTCTCCTAAGTACAGAGAAAATCGTCTGAAGCGGGCAAAGGATCATTTCAAAGGGACTGTCGCAGATTAGCAAAAGGTCGTCTGGTCGGAAGAGTTCAAGTTCAATCTCTTGGGCTCGGACGGCCGGGTTTTCATTCGTAGACCAGTCGGGGCTTAAGATGATGTCCTCAAGCACGTCCCCACGGTGAATCACGGTGGCAGAAGCGTCATGGTGCTCAGGAACTCGGACTATGTCCACTGCAGCGAATCAATGGAATCATGATTGCAACGTATATCGTACGCTCCTCCTTGCCGCACGTCTTTGGATCAGTCAGAAGCACGGAAACTAAGTACTAAATTAATATTTGTTACTTTAAACTGTTTAATATTCGATTTGAACCTGAATTGTTGCCCATACATCACACACGTGAGCTATCCATTTTGTAAGTGATTTAATCTATTATTTTGATTGTTAACATGTTAAATATAGTTAATGAATTTGTTTAATTGATTTTTAAAATGTATTCGTGCAAAAAAAACAAAAATACTGTATGAATACATTTAAAAATTAGAGGAGAAGTAACTTCCTCAAAATGAGCGGTCACCGTCATTTTGGGATACTGTAGCCTGGAAGCAGGTAAAATTGAAAAACCTGTCCCATGTCTCGGTATACATTACGAAACATGCTTGAGCACACTATATAAAAATTTCAAGGTGATCGGTTAACTACAAGAAAAGTTATCCTCAAAAAACCAAAATATGATATCCTTCTGGCCACCACTGTAGCTACACGATTTTTTTAATGTAATGTAGAGGTAAAGAAACAATTGCTAATTAAAGGATATAGGAAAAGAAAAAAATCAGTTGGTTTCAGGAAAAAGAAAAAAATGGGGTATGTTCCTGAGCGATCACGGCTTCAGGAAAATTTTTAAGGGTCTCAAGTAGGTCAATTTGTTTAACATTTATGTAAATTTATATAAGTTTTTTTATTCCAACTTCCTTTAAAGAATACTCTGTAATTGAAGAACATATGAATAAAGTACGAAATGTTTTACCTCATGAGCTCGAAACTGTGGTAGATACTCGCTACATCCAATCTGAGCAAGTACCATAGCAGGATCAATAAATACATCAACATCCCATGGTAGATCATTAGAGAGAACATTAGGAGTACTCTCAAATAATGAAGATGATGCAGAAAAGGTTGTTACTGAAAATATTGATTGTGACTGGAAATACATGAATACTAGAATATTCTGAATATCCTTTATACAAATGAGATTTTATAATTATATTTTCGTAAAACGAGTGGCGCTAAATTAATTTCTGATAATTTCCTTCCTCAAGAATACTTTGAAAAGAACAGAAATAAGCCAAACCTGGCCTCTTTTTGATGGAAGGAATTCGTTGTTTGCGCGAAAAATCAAGCGTAGATGAGTTGTAAGCATTCGAATCGAGTTCCTCATCCTCTAAGACAGAGGCCAATCCTCCCTGCACAGTGAACATTTTATATTTTACCTATAACGTAGTTATTTCTAATGGACGCCTTACTAACTGTGTAAGGTGAGTGTAAGTGAAAGTGTAACAGTTGTAAGGTCTGGACTTAGAATCGTGAGGGACTTAGAACACATATATTCTAGGTCTAACTAAGTTGTTGTTCAAAAGTCTAGAATGGGAATGAAAACAGAAAGAATCTCCACGTTGTGGACGCACTCTCTTCGTCTTTTTATTTTCTTTTCGAGACTTTTGAGATCGAACGTCACAGTTAGTGATCAAAGATAAAACTAAGTACAATTTACTATTAAATCATGAAACCTTTTTCACATCAAATAAGCATATTATGGAATGATTAAAAATTTATTTGCATCAGTATTTGACTACTAACCTGTGATGGGGAAAACATTTTTCTAGCCGCTTGCCTTGCGTATTCATCAGGTTCTTCACTTGGTCCTTCTCTTAAAAGAATACAAGGAATATATTAAATTACCCTATTATACTTGAAATTCAAATTCTTCACGTGATGTCTATTAACAAAATACCTGCTGTCATCCTCTTCTTCATCTTGAAAACGTTGTAACTCTTGTTGATCCAGTGCGGCCTATATTCAATAGCTATTGTTATTATACATGCAAAATCGAAGAGAATTTGAAACTCTATCCTTTGTTTCTCTCGAAGAATTCTCTCGCAGTGAAGTATATGAGAAAGGGAGGTCAGGTCATATATGTATCGCAGGAGATATTCTTTTAAATGTTTATTCCAAATTGGACTTCCGCTCTGGTCATAATATCTTTGTCAGCGAGATAGTGGACGATAGAGCATGTTTTACAATCAGCTTTGATGATGTAATGGAAAGTATTGGTATGAACTAAAGTAACCTTGATTAGTTCAGCCGGCAACGAGGCAGAGAATCCGTAACCAGACCACAAATCAGTTGGATATCTAAGATGATGGAAGGAGGCGTCTAATACAGCTGAAAGAATTCAGAAACTATGAAACATTTTGACGTTTTTTTTCGGATAGCGACATCATACCAAATCACTATTCTATGTAAAAGATGAGAAATATTGATGATTGAGATATTAATGAAATGGTTGAATGTTACTGTTATAGGAAGAAGGAATGAATGGTTTAGACACTCCTTCTTTTGGAACATTGAATGATCTCGTGATGTGGGTGTGGTCTGAGTGAAATTACTTCCTATGCGCGTGTGATTATTTCTTCATCGGAAGTAAACTCAATTCAAATCGATAAAAAATTTTTGACAGAACTATCTTCATATCATGGTGTGAGATCATTCATAAGATATTTTTAAAGTCTCTTAACTAACAATAAGCCAGCAGTAAAAGGATGCTCCCTCCTAGATAAAGAGAATAAGTTCAAAACTCTAAAGAACATTGAACCTCTATTAGCCTTCATCATCATTTGTTGTCGACTTGTCCGTCCGTCTTCTTCAACACATACTTTAGGATTGTCTTCCTTCCATAATTCACTTAATTTGATAATAAGAGGAATGGGTTTGCCTAATACAAAACTCTCCGCTCTGATCATAATCTCTCGCTTTCATAGTCTGCGAGATGATCAGAACGGATATTCTCAAATTAGCCTTGAGTAATCTTTAAAAAAATAATTCCTGGAAATGGCACAAACGCATTCTTATTCATTTCTTTGGCAGATTTTAGCAGAGAATGTGCGATTGGAGAATCTTCTGGGTCTGGAGATCGGAAGGCGTCCTGAATACTATTAATATTAAATGAGTTTTTTTTAGTTGTTTGAAATGTTTCACTTTTAGTGTTCTTGAAATGTCTCATTGTCAATAGGTATTTTAAAATCATACATATGAAATACATTGACAAATCAGATGACATTACATGATACTTACCATGGACTGAGTAAAACCATTGGGAATACAACCAACGAGTAATTGTGGAGCAGATGGAATCAAATCGCTATGAACATCAGTAATATTTCGTAATAATGTATCTTCTGGTGGAGAAAATCTTGAACGAATTGAATAATCGAACTGCAGACTGTTAAGATAAAATTTTACTTGAATTGGCTTTATTTTTGTATTATAGAAAAAAAGCTTTCTAATATTATATAATATTAATCACGATAAACATTATTATTCTTTAATCATACTATACATAGGGGTATGATGGATGTCTGATATGGTGCGTATTTGGATTTGGGGGTATGAATATAGATTTAGAGGCAATACGAAATTTTATCTAGGATTATATCTCAAGTGCAACTTAAAATATCTCAAAAGAGCCATACCTAATATTCTCATTACTCGTCTGTTCCTCCACTTGTTTATCCTTAGAATGCTTAAAAGGAGTTTCTTCCAATCCGAGTACTCTTTCTCTCGCACGAAACATCGATTCCACAGAATCATCGATCGATCGAATGATTATGACCTTAAAAATCGATAAATCAATATCCAAGTATCTTCTGATTTGAAAAAATCAATAACTTATATACCGTATGTTCTGAATTGTGTACACCAGTCTTTCTTTTTGCTGTGATTTCAACATCGAAGGTCGATTGAATTGCATCAATGTCTGATGGAACCAAATTGGTGCGGCAATCGAAACTGAGTGAGACGGGAGAGAATGACTGCAAAATATTTATACCTTTATGCAGAGATGTTTTTTTAGAAAAAAATAAAATATGAATTGATTGATTGAGATCGCTAAGATCAACTTTCTGCTCCGCTACCGAAACAAAAAAAGAAAAAAAAAAAAAAAAAAAAAAAAAAAAAAAAAAAACGTGTTTCATTAGAGCAGAAAGTTGAATCTTAGTGATATCAATCAATCAATCCAAATTAAAAATAATTGTGACAAACGTTTCATTTTTTTCGTTTTGACGGTTTGTTCCGCAATGAAAACAATCTGATAATTCATTTTTCTGGTAGAAATATTTAGTAAAGAATGTTTGATTCACCGTTGCAAGTTGTCTTATCTTCATTATTCCTTGGAGTGAACCAAGCATGAATATTGTCTTTCCATCGGGTGACAATTCAATCCGAACATTTTCGAATCGAGCAGAATCCTCTGTTCTAAAGAATAAGCATACTAATGATTTTTGAGAATTTACCTAACATGGTAAAAATAGAGAAAAATGCGCAAGCAGTATTCCGTGTAACGAAAACATTACGGGCATTTAAAAAGGTGTGTTTACAGATAGTTTGTCGTCGATTTTTCACAGCTACAATATTTAATGTTACTAACCTCGCAAGCATTTCATTCCTCTGTGCTCTCGCACAAGGTAATCGCATATCACTCCTCAACTCGGGCGTCCACGACTTAAAGTGCATTATTTTTAATACAATGTCGGGTTAACATCTAACTTGTCCAAAATGATAGGCGATGGATGCAACGACGATATCGATACATTCAGATATTGCGTCAGTGTCTTTCTCTGGTGCACGTAATGAGACGATCCATGTTGGAGAACAGGGAATAACTGCTGCTGTTACCTTAAATATTACAATTTTCAAATGAAAAGATCTAATAAATCGCTTCTGAAAGTGACGAAAGATAAGAAGAAGCTACTGTTCCTATAATAAAAGCTATGTAGAATAACTTTTTCCCATTTTTCTGTCTTCACAGTTATTAATCACGGTTTCTTTTAAATGGTCTATTCAACTTTCCGCACTGGCTACATTCTAACATTTTTTTGTAGTGACCGAATCTTCTTCTTGCACGATATTACATTGTCGATTCAATAAACGTGGAATTATTACCTGAGGCAATAGTGTAGGCATAGGAGGTGGTGAGGGAGAATACCATGGGACTTCGAAGCTTACGACGATCAAGCACTCAGACTTGAATTATATTAATTTAATAAACTATATAAATGATACGTTGAAAAGAAATAATAAGAAAGAAATATTTGATGAAGTTTTCTTATGATTTAATATAATGAAACAAACTCTGAGGATAATTCTAGCTCGTTCAACTTGTGGAGGTGATCCTGTGATGGATACTTGATCACTCTTCATTGAATCTTCCATCTGGTCACTGACAATGGAAAATGATAATAATACAAATTGAAAGAGCAAATAGTTAAAAGCTTCTAGAAACTCACACAGAACTGTATCGATTGGAGTCGGGAAAATGGATGTGACAGGAAGTTTCGTGCATGATTCTTTTACTCCCTCGACCTCCTCTCCCAATTACATGCGAATGTGATTCATGAGGAAGGAGAATTTTCAAAGTGACTCGATCACGCTGAATATATTTAATTTTATATATACAAAAGTGAATATTATGGTGTAAGTTGAATTGCGTAAAGAACGAAAAGGTGTTAATGTCTTATTTCTCTATCCTTAGACAGAAATAATTTAGCAGTGAAGAAAATTGAAAATATAAAATTATAATTTTAAACATGTTACTCTTCGTTGAAGTGTTGCTGATATGAGCTGTCGGGCACTTTCAGTCTGTTCTTCATTTCCAATTATTTTCACGAACGGATCCTGAAACATACAATATGTTGTTAGAAAGGAGATAGCATCTTAAAATTTCGATTCGAATTATCAATTGGTCTCATACTGATAAGCTCTAAACCTGTAAATAAAAACCAAATTTTAGAGTTTCGAATGTCTCTTTTATACGCATTTTTTTTTATTCTATTATATCAGTTGATGCGCCATTCCCGTTCATTTGTTTCTTTGGGGGGGAGTGCAATTTAGCGTGGAGTATTTGTACAATATTGATAAATTTACAACTTGCTTTCTTAGTTTTCGCTCCTATTTTCAATTGATTCGGCCACAAAACTGTCGCTCCTGATAATGCTTCGACCTTTTCGAAGAAGTCTTTCGCATTAGGAAGCACAATCTCCGTTCCATACACGGGATGTCCTAAACAATTATAGATTAGCTAACGATCGCGGAAAGTTGAAACATCTTAACGACGGAAATATCACTCGTCACTCGTCATTCATTGGAAGAAGTCTGGGGAGTTTGATTCTCCGTTTTGACAATACCAACAAGAATGTAATGTGGACAAAGTGTTTCAAATTCGCTTGGATTATTTATATTTAAATAAATATGATAACCTGTAATCATAGCTTCTAATCTCTTTCTATCCACTTGTAGTTTCTCCCCTCCATCCGCATCTTCTTCTTCACTCATGGCACTGATTAAGCACACATTTTAATTTCAAAAAGCTGACACTCCTCTGACCACACGCTCTCGTAAGAATGAGAGAGTTTGGACAGAGAAGTGAATATAACGGATTGGCATAGTCCTTTGACTGATTGTGTAAGGATTGTTATACAAGTCGATGCAATGAATAATAGAGTAAAACAAAAAGTAAGTTAGGATGATAGGGAGTGGTAATGGATAGAAGTGATAGAGAAAGTGTGAAAGAGAATGATTACTTACTATACTATCGATAATCGTAAATGACACTCTCACCTTCCTACTCTCCGATCATGGATCTATCGTATTTTCATTCGATGAACCTAAGAACCACCATGTCTTTTCAGACACAAACAAGTGGTAGAGAGACCAAAAAGGGATCGTATTCAGATAAAGTTTAGAGTTGAGGAAAGTTTCTTCTTCGTGGAATAACTAGACTATGGATATTTCCCTGAATTTCAATGGTATTTTGTGTAAATGAGAATAAACGAATGATGATAAAAAGAGTCGAACAAGTTAGTAATGATAAGTGTGTTAGTATTGATTGAAACTAATGAAAAGAGAAGTGATTGGAGTGAGTTAAGGGGAGAAAGTGATAGCAGTATTCATTCAATTCATTCGAGAGATACTTTTGTGGATCAATCTCTGTTATCCAGAGGATTTATGTAGTGAAAGTTTTAGCGCGACTTTTCGCTTCTCTTATGTCCAATAGCAAAAATTGGCGGTAATGAAACTTTAAACAGTTTGCTCTTTGATTTCTTTTCGTAATTGAATTTTTTACTGTAAATTTCTTGTTTCGCGTCTCATATGAAGATAACCATAACTTGTTAAATGTAAAAGTCTAGTCTCAAGATATGATTATTTGTAATATATTATAATATAATATAATATAGATATATTTATTAGGATATAGATAGTTGATAGTGGTTATCATTATTGTATATGTATCAATTAACAACTTGATGAATAACTATTTATCATTGTGATAGTAAATAATGAATAGGGATGAAATACAAATATTCCATTAACGAAGGCCAACATTGCAGTTACGAATGAAAGTCTACATTACCAATATATGTGATACGAGTTATATACATGATAAATGTATTTGATCCCAGTCATGTACAAATACAGAGTACTCGGTGAAAAATCAATAAATCGAGTGATATTCATAACACAAATATCCGCAAATATTGTAACTTCACCAAGTACATAATCTAACAATAGTGTGAACTAGTCTAAAGTAATTGTTATAGGGGAAAATGTCAAAGCAGTTTAACTAATCTGAAAAATCTTGTAATTTACCATGCCAAAGTATCTTCACAGGTTAGGGAATTGTAGGGTGATATCGAAACACTCCCTTACCTAATACGGAATAGTTTCATTACGGAACACTATTGTCAGGTTGTGTATCCCTTTCCGTGGGCATGTTTGATGAATGCATTAAGGGGGATGAGTTCATATAACAAAGTAGAATGACCTTGAGATCTCGAATTGATTGAATGAACGAACGAATGAATAAATGAATAAGCACAGACAGAACAGTTTTCTCTATCAAAATAAGTGAGATTCGACCTTGATTAAGATGTAATCAATAGAATGGTTGTATACCATATGATAGTTCATGTTTATCCACCTTTGTTTCTTCTATGTGCCATCAGTTTGAACATTGAACAATACTGTTTCAGGTCCCTGAAAATTTCAAATTCTCTTAATTACTCAAAACCATTTCCTCATCTTTTCACACACTATTTCTTTATGTTCTGACCACTAAAGAGTATGATACTATGAAGTAGTCATTGATTATGTACACACAAAATGAAATTAACACTAACGGAATATTTATCGCGTTACATAATCCGGTATTTTTGAGAGTGGATTAGAGTGGATTATCATTAACTTCTACTTTCATACTGTCATACACTTACGTTAGTCCCGCGTTGACTGAACATTCACAGACTTCACCCGCTTGTCTCTTCCATTGAAGTCTTCTTGTGCAAGTACGAAGGGATAATTGAGCTTTAGCATCGGATATCAATGGTTGACAACTGGAACAATTATTTTCTATTATAAAATTCAGTTAAAATTTCAAAATGGTATGAATTTATTCGGAACAATGCTAACAAAACCAACTTCATTCGATCGTAACAGAATCCTTTGCTGTTCTTCTTAAGGAAGCAGTCCTTGACACAAGTGGCGAACTCTCCAAGGGCATCCAAATAATGTTTGATTGGATTGAGAAGAGCCTATAGTTATTATTTATTCACTTTCTGTTTAGAATATTAACGTGATTGAAAATGCGATACATTCTCTCAACTACGATATTTTTTAAATTGAGATATTTTAGATCATTTTTTTCAGGGTGAAACTACAAAGTGTGATATAAAAAACAACCTGAACAGTAGCCGATGGAGGTTTGCTGATTCGAGCCTCTCCAAGAGTAAAGATATCAGCGATTGAAGTTTTGGGTATCTTAGGACCATTAATGTCTGGAACACATCTAAAACACCATTGGTAAACCCTAATTACAGTATAGTTAAAATAGTGAAACAAAAAAGAATTTCGATAAATAAAGTCTACTGACGAGTCTATTCTTCTGGCGAAACAATTGATGAAGTTGTCCACGATCTCAAGCTTTGATTCAAAACATTGACGGAGAGTTTCCGGTGTATCAGTTAACTGAATATTTTTAAAATAAAATTAAATGCTTAACCTAACACTCTGGATATAATCTTTTAATAGCGAAAAATAGTGATGCCTTTATTTCGAGGATTAAATTTTTTTTAAAAGCTGACTTTATTGAAGTGAGAGAAGCAAGGATACGTGCAGGAGTCAGCTTGTCTCTTCATCTCCTCAGTACACTCATTCTGGAATCATAATATACTCGAATAGTAATATTGATATATCCTTCATTCCAGTATCACCTTTCTCTGATAAACGCATCGTTAACTATGAATAAAATGATCCGACCATAAAACCAACGATGAATAGTTCGTAATATGAATTGTTTATGAACTGTGAATACCTGTTCATGACAACTACATTGTCTGACATAAACCCCTTCGATTCTAGCTCCATTGAGAATCGCCGATCCTTCGTTACCCAGCTGCAAATAAACAATAGATCCATAGGGATGAAAATATCAGGTTTCTCCGTCGTTTCATTACATCTTCCATTCATTTGTGCTTATTACCTTCTTCCATTGTCTACATAAAACAATGGAACTATAAACGGGAATACAATGATACTCTTCTAGTTATACTTAGTTAATCACCGCAATAAATTAAGAAAGGGAATGGGCAACGAAGTTTGGTTTGTTAAATCAAGGTAAAAGACGATTGCCATGCAATATTGCACAAAAACTTGCCCAGAATATCTAACTTGCAAGATATAAGTGATTCATTTTATTTGATTGGTTAACTCTCAATGTACATAGCTATCGACTTTAACCTATTCATTTGTTATAGATCATATATGTGATTGTATTCCATTTTATATAAATAATTCATCGACAATAGAATACATCCTTTGTAGAGTTTTCCATTCGATGAAGGTTAACAATAACTCAGCGAGTATCCAATAAGGTTGCGCAATAGAAAAGAATAATTCCAAATTTCATGAATTCCCAAAAAAATTGACAGAGGAAGAGATTGAAATTATGGTAAGAAGCGCCATTAAATAATACTTTAAAAATGTTTTTGTGTTCTAACATTTTATTTGCGTGGGCACCGGTTGTTCCAAACTAGTGAGTGAAGATAAGAAAGCAATGGTTTCATTGGAACTTTCTCTTTTAAATTGCTATTCATACGTCACCGGAAATAACTCGAAACACAAGAACATTAAATCTTTCCTTGAAAACGTCATCACATACATTGTTTTAACTAAAAAATAAATTGTTGTAATTCCGATTTTTTTGGAAAACAAATAAATAAATGAAAAATTGGAAACAATCCTTTAACATTTTTCAATAGCAGTTCTTGCACTTTTACTTATCACGGGTCTCCTGTAAAAACGTAGGAAAATGATACCTTTTCCCGACAGTTTTTTAACTTTTCTCACCGATTTGTGTGAGATTTAAATGATTGACCATAGTGAGGTAAAGGAGAAGGCCTAGGCACTTGATTTCGCCAAATTTGCATTTTTATCGATTTATTGATCTTCCACTTCTGGCAGCCATATCTCACTCAATTTTTGACCTACAACAAAAAAAAATTTTCCAATCGATTCGAAATGAACTAATCAAGAAGATACTCAAGAAAGGATACGTGTAAAAAAGCGATCTTCAACCTGTTTTCTTCAAAAATCTGATTTTTTGAGTACACAATGCAAATTTTCTCAAAACTTTTCCACAAAGGATACGATTTTTATTCGTGATTCTGATTCCCCATCCTCGAATTGAGGTACGTACATATTTCATCAGTCATAACTCACGACAAGCCATATCGATCCTCAGAGAGAGCCGGACTTAGCGTTATTTTCATTCAACAATAAATTTCTTATCTCACCTCCCCTCATTTTCATGCAAATTCTCAAGCATAGTATACCAATCGAAAGCTCTCGACGAGCTCTACAAAAATGACTTAGTAGTACAAGTCACGAAATTTGACCGTATTCAAGATATTCTAGAAAATCCGTTTTTTCACTTGCAATTGTTGTGTAATGTAATCGATTCACAACGAAACATTGCTCTTTGCTTTCTCCAATGTGTGTTTTTTAAAAAATATTTGTTAATAATGTTAAAGGAGGGAACAATAAATAAAATTGCAAAAAGGTTTATCTGAGATATTCATCATTGAAAAATAAACTTTCTGTAATACGAAACTATTCATCGATATTTCCGATATCGGAATCGGAATGATCGAAAAAACTATCCGGATCATTGAAATACTCCTTGAGATCGGTGTGAACGAAATCATAGATAGCCTCAGCAGTGATCTCTCTATCATCCTCTTCCACATCGACATCCTCCTCGATCTGAATCTCTTCGTCCTCCAAATCCATGAGCATATCATCCAGAAATGCTCTTCTTCTTCTGCTCTTCACTCCCTCACTCTCGAGATGTTTCTTCTTCGTTGCGACGAGAGTTCTGATGAGGTTCTTGATTTGTTCGTGGGTCATTCTCTCAGCGGGAAGGATGTCCACTTTTTCTTTCATTCTTTTCTCGACTTCATCCGCAATGGCATCATTGTAGTACTCGTTGAAAAGTCCAGATCCTTCGCCTTCTGGTTGTACTTCTCTCCCTTCTTCGTAGTCCTTAGTGCCCATCCAATCGGCTTGGGATGATCAGCTGCCTGCTGGTACTACTCCTGGTGCTGGTAAACACATTGGAGAAAGCAAAGAGCAATGTTTCGTTGTGAATCGATTACATTACACAACAATTGTAAGTGAAAAAAATGATTTTCTAGAATATCTTGAATACGGTCAAATTTCTTGACTTGTACTACTAAGTCATTTTTGTAGAGCTCGTCGAGAGCTTTCGATTAGTATACTATGCTTGAGAATTTGCATGAAAATGAGGAGAGGTGAGATAAGAAATTTATTGTTGTATGAAAAAAAGTCCTGCTCTCTCTGAGGATCGATATGGCTTGTCGTGAGTTATGACTGATGAAATATGTACGTACCTCAATTCGAGGATGGGGAATCAGAATCACGAATAAAAATCGTATCCTTTGTGGAAAAGTTTTGAGAAAATTAGCATTTTGTACTCAAAAAATCAGTTTTTTGAAGAAAACAGGTAGAAGATCGTGTTTTTACACGTATCCTTTCTTGAGTATCTTCTAGATTAGTTCATTTCGAATCGATTGGAAAAAATGTTTTTTGTTGTAGGTTAAAAATTGAGTGAGATATGGCTGCCAGAAGTGGAAGATCAAAAAATCGATAAAAATGCAAATTTGGCGAAATCAAGTGGCTAGGCCTAATAATAATAATAACATTATTTTTAAATAAAAATAATTGTATCATACCTCGTCGATGACTTCATCTTGTCCATTACTCAATGCAAAGAGTGAGATAATAAGTAAGACCAACATCAGTGATGTATTCATAGAAGGTTTGAATTGTGTATGTCTTTCACTGTGGAAGAAGAAGTAGAACCAAGTGAAAGAGGTTCCGCCCCCAACTCTATCGATAAAAACTAGAAGAACGAACGAGGTAGATTAAAGCAAGTAGAGAAATACGAACACTGATCGGTCTCTTACTCACTAATTCGTCTTTGATTCTACTTAAAGAGTAAGAGTACTCGAGAAATATGATGATATCACGTTACAGACATTCAGAGAATGAGAAGAAACTCGATTGGTCTAACTTTGATTGAGTATTCTTCTTTATTCTAAGAATATTAGTACAACACATTTATCAGATTTAAGCAAACTGTAAGTCAATCCAGAAAGTATACAAAAACATGATAACAAATAATCGAGATAATGACAGTAGTTTATAGGAGAAATTATGTGCTGTGTAGGGTGTGACAGGAACGGTAAGTCTGTGAAAAAGATGTAAAGCGTGACCACTGCGTCGATTCTATAGTTTTGCCTATTAATTTCGCCTCTTCGCAGCTGAGACTAATTGATCCATTTTTTTCATTGTGGCTTTGAAGGACAAGCCAGAGACCACAAAGTCGGCACAAGAATGAAGAAACTAAGAACAATAAAAAGTACTGTATAGTATTGTATTTATTGATACTTCATACAGTGCCAAACATACTTCCCCTTTCCATAGTAGGCTCGATGAATAGCAAATATTTTGAGATCGTTGGAAGTCTTTCTGTTCGATTCAAGGAAACTCTTTTCTTGTAATTTCCGGGAAAATAAACTTGTTTTTTTGTTTTAAATAAATGAGGGAACATAGGCCGAGGCCCAGACCACTAACCCTCCGTTAGAACTGTTCAAAGATAAAAAGAACAATAAAAGGAGTGGATGAGTAGTCGTGTGATATTGTGCCTTTCTTATGTCATTCTCTGTACTACGAAATGTACCAAACAGGTTTGTCTTCTTTACTGTTCTAGACGAAAACAAAATAATAATAACATTTATGCGTAATATAAAAATGAAATGATAATGATAACGTGAACTATAATGGAGCTCTCATTCGAGGATGACGAAAGGAGGTTTCTACAATTACAACGGAGAAGAAATAACGAACAAAATCAGTCAGGGAAACTTTATCTCTCCAAAAATATAGCCGCGATAGGAAAGAAACAAATATTTTAAAGTGATCCACAGTTGCCAGAATTTTCTTCATAAAATTTTCTTTAAACTTTTATATCAACGGATACATCCGTACGATGACTTCATTCTTTTGGACAAGGGTTATCATTTCTGAGGAATAGAATAGGAATATAATGGGGGTCCAATACTGAACCATTAAATTTAGTTTCATCAATAGGATGCTTAAAGATGGGGATGATAATAAAGATAAGGGATTATGATAAGATGGCAAAATCGAAATATTACATATAACATCCAGAAAAGATAATTAAAACGCTTTTATTACAACCACAGCAAATAAAGCTCATGAGAAGTACACTCAGAGAACGTCTATAACTAATAAGGTTTGATAAGGTTCCACCGTCCGTGTTTACGTTAAACATTCTCATTTTTGAATAAACATAATCGGTGGGATCTCTCGCAATAGCAATAATAAAAAAAGAAACTTCACATAGTGAAGTTAAAACCTGATGATTAGTTATTGGTTATTATTAGCAATATTATTTAAATTATTATTATTATTAATTTATCAAGCAGTTCTTGCCCGCTTCCTTCTCAATCTCATCTGTTCAGAGCATTGAATAACACAGACGGCATCCTGAAAATATGTCTGAAGCATTTATTAAAAGTACATACCTATCTCATAATAGCGAAAGTTTGTTAAATAGTCATCTGCATGGCTCAAACAAAAACAAAAATAATAAAAAAAAAATTTTTAATTAAAAAATTAACATGGTTTCTATTCAATTCAATAGGATTTCAAAGTATCCTAACTATAAGTTCAAATCAAAAACCACTCACCTTCTGCACTTCATCTTCAGGGAAATCATCAAGTAGTCCATTGCAGTTATCGACAGTCAGGGTGTGACAATCGGTCTACAATCATAAAATGTTCACACTGTCTCCTCTTCTTTTCACATATTATTTATTTTTGTCCGTTTAAAAATATTTTTTAAAACCTTGTCAAATTAAAAACTCATAGAATATTCATGTTTTCAATAAGTATGAAATTTGATAAGTTACATAAATTATTCATTATTATATGAAAGCAAAATGAACGTACTCCCTGCAATGTACACGTACACGAAACACATGGAGTAATACGTTTCGTTGAACCCAATTCAATGAGAGTATGATCGATAGTACAGAACTCTATAATTCATTGTAATATCATATGGAGTTCTCTCTATCAACTAGAACACTGTGTCTATGTTATAGTGAGTGTGATAAAGAGTTTACGTCTATCAATCCATTCCTGTAGATCAGTCGATGGAATATCCTCACAAGACATTGGTGCATTCCTGAGATTTAAGAAAATTATCGATTACTTAGTATTTTTATTGGTTTTATCAATTTTCTGAGAGAGCTGACTTACGTTAATTCATCCGGCAATAGGAACACATTCGGTTGTATCTTGGAAGCCCAATAGCTATTGGCGCACACTAACTTGGACATGGTTGTCTGTCGAATTTCAGCTAATTGAGCTGAAATTGATCTGATTGAAGGCACTCAAACTTTTGTCGAGTACACTGCTGATCACAGATTACTTCCACTTCACACGAATAAGCAGAGAAGAGAACATTTACAGACCACTTTACTCCCTTTAAAAGCATACCACAACACAATGTTAAACTCCCGGCATTGACTTGTTCGTAGACAAAGTGATCGTGGTATGACAAATTAGCCATGAGATACAAATATTTATTGTCCCCTTACCTTCAGTAAATCTAACATTCTCAACATCATTCTCGTAGAAGAATCTATCACATTTCTTCAATCGCTGCATTTGTTCTCCAATCAGACAACCGAGAGTAGAACCAACGAGGGCACCTCAACAAAATTGGTCCATGACGCACTTGATTACAAGATTAAATATAATATTATGGCAAATATAAAAAAAGAGAACGTCATAATTAGTAGTAATGAACCGTATTTCGTTTAGAATGACATAGGTATACAGGTTTTTAGCAATTATGTACCCATAAATTGTGCGTATTAACTGGTATATTGTATTACCTTTAATTGGTCGTTCACTCATGATTCCTGGGAACAAATCGATATCATCTACTGATTCATATGTCTCCGAGAACGCACTTTAATTTCATTAAAAAAAATTTTTTTTAATTCAAATGCATGCGTTTTACCGTATAGTGTCCCACTCCATTGCATCAGCAAGATCGAAAAATGTTTTCGCTCTCTTGAGACCACACATTTCTCTGTAAATAACATTCTGTGACTTAATCTATGAAAAACCAGAGTGTTCCGACACCGAAACATTGTGAATTTTGTTAACCTTTTCGCTTTCAAAACGACTTCAGCATAGTGTTTTGTTCATAATATTGTACATTCTTTATTCTTACCTGTATTCATTGTAAGGAGGTACTCCATGATCTCTCGCTCGTTGAATGTTCACAGCCGGAAGATCCAATCCTGTCAAAGGACCTCCTGGTCGTTCAAAGAGATGATTACGTAATGCAGATGTGACATGACGATCGAAGGCCATTCTATGAAGATAAGGAATTATGATCATTTATACTGATCATACTGATCATATCAATTTGAAACCAATATCTTTGAGAGTTGTATCACAATTTCATTGTATAATAGATGATGATAAGATATCTGTGATCCATTTCCGATTCCATTGATAATCATACCCATTAGATCCAATCAATCCCATTAGAATACTCTCAATATGTCCATGTTGTCGTTCGTAGACTGCACGAGGAGCATTAAATGTGTTCTAACATAATATTAATATTAATATTACTCAAAAAAAATCTAAAAATATTTTCCAACCTTTAAATCAACAGGAATCGTATCATTTTGCATAGAAGAGTTCATACGTGGGAACGAATCGCGGACGAGAGAATGACCAAAACGGAATGCTGATGTAGACATCTCTTGAGAGATACCACTATCACAGTGCGAATCGTAATCTGAATAATGGTGGTTAAAGATTATCCCCCTCTTGCTATGCAGGAAACAAGAAGAATTAGTAGCGTACAAATCTCTTGAATCATGATTATTTTGATTGAAATTTCTCATTCGACATCCATTAAGAAGATATCAACTATTCACTCACCGTTCTAGATTTAAATTGATGAATGAACATCAGTAAATTGATTACCTTTATAATATCCACTTCTCAATGGGGTCAGACTATACTTTGACATTGTGTCCCATCCCAAAACTATCGGTAACCATTCATTATATGTGATATGTTGAAGTTTTGCTATGACAATACGTCTTGCTTCCTGAATAATGGGGTTTATTACTTATACACTTAGATACATTATAGGTTAGTTGAACACAAGTAGTACAAGGATAATTATCTCAGCGCATACGTCACACCTGGAATATTCTTTCATCCTCCCAGAAAATATTGATCTTAGATAATTGTTCAGCTACTCGATTGTGCTCTCTCATAAAGATTGTATGAATAACAGTAAGGCCAGGATGCTCGTTGTTCCTTTCGTCACCTGATTAAATTCAAAATATATAGCAGTTATAATTTATGTAAATATGTCAATTAATCTTGACTACCTGCCATGAAACACATCTTCGACGGGAGAGTTCGACAATCCCTCTCTTGTACTCCTTGAGGCAGAGCTTCTCTGTTGAATCTATTAAAAGATAAATTAACGATTGATCGTCTACTAACTTAACGATTACCCGAGATCAGTAAAGTTGAGTTTGCCTTGTTTGAATAGTCTCAATTTGGCCATTTCGCATTCTGTCGAACCATAGATTGTGGAGGCATCAAGGAATGAGCTCAATTGATTCAACTGAAAATATTTAATTTTAAGTATTTTTATCATCAGACACACCGAAAATATGTACAGAAAAAATGTGCAAATAATTAAATGAGAGTACTTGATTGCGATATCCCAATTTGACTTGTCCGAGTAAACTTCTAGTGAAGGGCATACACCTTCTTGATCCATCATTATGATAAGGAGGGAAGTGTGGATCATCATTATCGATTGGTATGGGAAAACAATGAATTGACAATGTATTAACAGAATCACAACGAGAACAATTCAGGATCGCCTCATTTGCACCTAAAATTGGTAGTTACAATGATGGATATCTATTGCACGAATAGTATGATAACCTCTAGCAATGGGTGAATGCATCATATCATGATCAAGAATCTGTCCGTATTGCATTAACATATGAGTGAATCTTAAGAAAGTGTTATTTATAATATTATATTTTGATTGGGTCCACTATTCATGGAACGAATCAATAAATAAGATCAGTGTTAATGGATAATAATAGTGGAGAAAGTTGAGATAAAATTATTAAAATGAATAAATTGAACTTTGCATGGAATATAGGTAGATCATGATGAATCTTATTAGAGATTCGTCTTGCTGAGGGAAGTTGTCTACCAGATTTTGCTTTTGTACGAGGTGAATCGAATCCTATATTAATAAAAATAAAAATGGTTGGTTTATGTCCGTATCAAGTTAATTTTAAAATAATGATTTTGTTACGAGTTTTCAATGCTTGAATGTGATAATAATGAGTGGAAATAAAAGTAACCATCATCATAGACAGGAGGTAACAATCTTCTTAATGTTTGGAATGAATTTCCATAATGGGGGAATTTGACATTGTTACACCATCCACTCAGTGATCGATATTTGTTAGTTTTATCACAAGGAAGAGGCTGAGGTAAACATTTAGTGCGATTCACTTCATTCTGGAACCCTGAAAGGATTGATTAGTCAATAGATAAGTTAACGAATCAATATTATAGTAATATAAAGCTAAAATATACCTAAGAACGGTTTGAAATTGCCAATGACTTCGGTTACATCAATCTCTGGTAATAACATTTGTAGTGTACTCATCTCCAAATTGGGAGGAATTCCAGCTTCCGAAAGTGAGAAGTTTCTAAATTATGAAATTCTTCAAAATAGAGTCTATAAATACCACAAATTCTGGGCTGCAAGGTATGACGTCACATCAGAAAGGAGAATTAGCTTATTCATTATTTTAAGGATTTTATTAAGGTGAATTGACTGCTGACCCACTGATCAATAACTTGGTCGTTTCTCTAAGAACTCCAGCAGTGACAGCGATATCGAGTGATTCTCTCTTTGGAGCAAGTAATGATGAATGAGAGAATGCTGATGACCGACTGTTTGGAGATATTGAACCACCTTAAATAATTATGCTCATTGGCGATTGTTAAGTGATCCGGGATGGCACCGGTATCACCGTCCGACCGGAATAAACAGTTGAAAGCGATTTATGTAAAAACTTTGATTCGCCAATGATCCATCCGAATAACAAAATGAAGATGAAGGATTACAGAATTCGGAAGGCTCGCTTCTTTTCATTATCTGTTACTTACAATTCCAAAACAAGATCTAAAGATACTTAAATAGACAACAGTGCGCTATAAATTAGCATTAAAAGATAGAAGTGCATGAAATCAATAAATCATGTAATACGAGCTGATTAAGTTTAAATAATATCACACCTGTTTCATTAATTCGTTTGCCTTCAGCTTTTTGTAATCGATTGTATTGTTCAAGTCCCAGATGAAGAACCTTCTCCAATAGCTCCTAAGAGTAAACATACAAATAAATCTTTCCCTCACTTAATTATTGACAATAAATAACTGTTTTCATTTGCACTTGCCCTTGTAATGGGGAATTTCTTATCCGGCTCGACATCTCTCCAAGCTTTATAATTTATCTTTGGTAGATTAGTTGAGTTACAGAAGAGTGGGAAGTTTCTGAATTTATAAAACTTTCGATCGCAAATGTGCCTGTTTTTATGTGTACAGTGAATATGTTATTTTGTAATCTTTCTAAGAATATTGAATGTGTCTCATTTTCTGTGTTTTTGTCTAAGGGTGTACTCACGTGTATTCATCTTGATTCATGAAAGGTTCCATTTGAATTGATCCTAATCTTCCTCCCGTAGTTTCACATAGAATCGTAGACAATGAAGTCCTTCTTATTTCATCTAATTGTTCATCTGTGAATGATGAAGGGAAAACGAAACTCTCGAACCAGAAACGATCACCCAATTTCGTCTGAAAGTAACTTCATTAGAACTAAAATAATGCTCTTTGTCGCCAGAATCATTGTCAGTGACCTGTTACTACCATTATTAATTACTGTAATCAGATAATAAAATAGTGTATTTTATAGTTAAGATTCAAAATATGTACATTCGCGAATTGTCTTGCCAGAATACAGCTAAACGTCGGTCCGAGTAGGGATCCTTTCTCTGTTTTCTCAGCCAATCCACCCAAGAAGAGATCCAAATCATATGGAGATGAGTAATGGAACTTCAGACGGATTAGATCAACTTCCGGGCGAAGCTTAAAATAAAATATATAAAAAGAAGGTAATTGTCGGGTGTTCGAAGTCTACCGAGTCACAAAATAGAATATAGAAAATTTTGACACAGGTCTTAGTATTATAAAATGTTAATTGCATCGCATACCACATTCACCAATTCCTCGAATGTCTCTATCTTTTGTAATCCACAGATCTTCCTCCATTCTCCATATGAGGGTAATCCATGATCTCTTCCCATTTGAATGATCCATGATGCTGCATCCAATCCTGGATATGCTCTATTCAATAGTTCTGAACTCATTCGAAGACCTGACTGAGGAGCCTCACGATGGAGGAGATATCTAGAAAGAACATAAACATTTTTTCTTAAATTAAATTATCGATTATAACTAATCCATATTTTGATTGAAAATGAAATAACCTTATGGTTCCTTCTAGTCCATCAGCATAATATAACAACGACGGATCACCAAATGCATCAGCTATCGATTCTTCTCGTTGTATTGTCCCATTTATCGATACCTTTAAAAAATTAGACCGAAAATGTAAGGCTTCGTCATTGCTCCACTTGATGATAAGAATCTTTGAGATGTCAAATACTATTTAATAGACAGTAGCACATTGTGTTTTTAAATTATTATAAGATTGATACTAACAGTTCCCAATGTTTGTGGAATGAGTCCAATGAAGAAGAGACCGACGGAAGAAGCGAATTCATTCAATGTAGTTGCATCACGTTTCTGTTATAATATCAATTTATGTCTGATTTGCTTATGATTACATAGTTCTTGTATGCATTGTACGTACCATATCATAACTTGTCGAATATCCAAATGGTTTCAGTCCGAGATCGTTTCTAAAAATGAACAAGAATTGGACACTTTTTTCTTCTAAGTTTTAAATGATACTCAATTTTCTCACACAGTAAATGTCTCACTTTATAATATTTTCTTTTCCCAATAGAATTGGCAAGAAAGATGAGTAGGTGATATATTGAATCTGTGCAATAACGATTCTACGTGATTCTTGATATAACTTCTCATCTGACCAATGAACATTCACTTTCTGAAATCGATGTATCTGTCTGAACAGAAAATATATTGATAAAAAATGCTATGACGGTCGATTGAACAATTTTTTGAGTTCCTTTTTTCAAGGAATGTGTCAGACAGTAAATTTTTAAATTATGATCACTTTTAGCTTTCTAACAACAATATTGTGTTGTCTCATCCATATTGTGTACAACGCCGCTGAAGATGGAAGAACATTCATTCTACTATTGCCTCCATTGAAACACAAACCATTCTTGCATCTGAAATTACGATGAAATTATGTTGATCATACTCTATTTTTGCGAGAGAAGTAGGTCAGAGCGGAGGGTGCGAGTTGTTCGATAATGAATTGTAATATATACCTCAAATCCTTATTTGTTTTGGGAAGACTCAACTGATCAGAGGAATCGTTCATATCAAGTAAACCTGAAACTAACTGATTCATGAAACAAATAAACCAAGGAATGCTCTGAAATTTGGAAAAATAAGTATAAAGGGTGTCAATAAAGTACTGTTACGCGGTTAAAATCATGTATCTTTCTCAAAACCATCATAGTTCAAATGGGGCACAATAATTATTACTTACCATAGGAATATAACAATGAACGATCACTCGATGTGGTCTCCATAGACCGCGATAACGATTCCGATGAGGGCCCAAATGTAGGGAATGCCAATCTTCACCAATACCTTCTCCAAGGCATTCTTGAGAGAATCGAGGTTGGAACAACATTGTTATGTTCTTATGGTCAGTAATAAATACTGTGCCCTATTTTAATTCTCTATGATGGTTTTGAGAAAGATATCTTGCTTTATCCTTGCACAAGTACTTTTGGATACCCAATTGAAACTAAGAAAGCGATTTATTTTGTGTCTTTGCAAAATATGCACTTTATGATGACCTTCTCTATACAGTCGTAACTGTTGTGCCTTCTCTCTGGTTGATCCATAGATACCACTTCCATCGATGAATGACGAAACAGAATTGGTCTGTTCCCTTGGACCCATCAAACATTTATCTAGAGACGTTGGAAGCGATCGAGAGTAGGGAAGACAGTCTGAAATCAAATTACTTTACATAAGAAAGTTGTACTCACTCATTCCTTTTCAAGCTAGATAGTGGGAGTGTGGCCAGTGAGAATAAAATCAGAAATTATTTCGAAAACAATTTAAAAACAATTTTAGAAGTTGAATAAACTGACTAGTGTCATTGTAGAGAAGAGGAAGACATTCAGGATGTGTGAATCCTCTTCTACAACATGGAAGAGGTGATGCACGACCGTCTAAAGGTTAAATCATTATTCCATACTAATGCTCCCCTCTCATCATGACTTTTTTAAAATTAGACAAATGATACGAGAGTTTTCAAAGGACATAGTTATTCAGGGATTTTCGTTTGAGATCAATGTAAAAGCATTTGCCATATTTTAAAGTCGAACGCAGTCACGTCTCGTGTGCACGATTTTTTGTGGCTAAGTAAGAACTGGGGACACGTAAGGCAATGCAACACCTCATTAAAAGTGAATCTAGATTTAACTAACGTGCGATATGATTAGGTACTGTTGATACTATATCATCATAGATGAATGATGCCCATTGTACGAAGAGAAGAGATACATCAGAATGAGATGGAGCCTAGGAATATATAGATTTGTTGATATAAGAGCTTCTATTCGAAGAATATTTCAAAATAAAATAAAATAGAGGAATGATCCCTCGTTGTAGATAAAGTGATACTTACGGCAGAATGACTGAGAAAAAGGGAAGAAAGACTAGAAGGAGTAGGTAGTGAAGAACCATCATTACCTTTTGAACGTGGAACGAACACATCTAAAATCAATGTATATCCCTTGATTATTATACAAGGCATTATTTATTGATTAATTGAGTATTCGTTTTAACATCACTATGTCTAATGTATTTGATCTTGCAATATCACAATACATGTAGTATTTATTAGAGGGTAGCTGTCTTGGTCCGGGTAGCTGTCTTGGTCCTGGGTAGCTGTCTTGGTCCGGGTAGCTGTCTTGGTCCTCTATTGTTCTCTCTTTATATCTCTGATCTACCTCGTATTCTACCTAAGAACGTACATTGCACAATGTATGCAGATGACGTGAAACTTTACACTTTCAATGATCCCTCTTCTCTTCAAACCGCCCTCGATGCACTCTTCCAATGGTCTATTGACTGGGGATTAACTATCTCTCAATCCAAAACCGTCATTATGAAAATAGGTAAAAATCATCCAAACATTGACTTTTCAATCGATCATACTCGCCTTCCCGTTGTTAAAGAATTCACTGACCTAGGTATTACTTATTGCAATCGTTTATCTTTCGCGGTTCACATTCGTAATATCGTCGCCAGAGCGAAATCCAGATGCTCTTATATTTATCGCATTTTCCACTCCAATAGTCCTAAACTATACTCTCGCCTGTTTATGACCTACGTCCGTCCCATTCTCGAAAATTGTTCTGAACTTTGGTCTCCCCATGAGGAACAGCTGATAAAAGTCATTGAAAATGTTCAAAAAGTGTATACTCGTCGTATTTTTGCCAAGTGCAAACTTCCTTATACATCTTATTCTAATCGATTAATTTATCTGAATTTAGAGCCTCTTCAGAATCGACGTGCTCTTGCAGACTTGTGCTTTGCCTACAAAGTGACACACGGACTCATCGAGCTCGACAATCCCCTCTTCTTCCTACCCTCCCTTAATACAAGACATTCTCGTAGAAACAATTTCATTTATAGAAAACATATTTTTAAATCCACTCGCTTTGCCAATTTCATTTCTAATCGTGTAGTCAACTCTTGGAATCAGCTTAATAATAATATTATAATATGTCCTTCTGTAAAATCTTTCCGAAAATCCATCGCTTCATTACCATCGTTGTAGGAATTTCTTTTTATTTGTAATTTTCATCTTTGCTACCCAAGTCGTAGCATCGTATTTATGCGTACTCCACTATCAAATATTTGATCAGAAATTATACTTTACTTTCGCACCGCATAAAGTATATTATATATTATATTATATCTATGTATGACGATTCAGTGGTACGTCAGCTATTCTTTTCTCATTTTCAATTTACCAAAAAAGATAAAACTCTAAGACCTAAAACAAAAAGAGTACATACCATCATCATATTTCGACATGAACATTCTCTGTAATGGTTCATAAGAAGCACCCCACATTGGTCTCATGACATTGTTACAATGTCCAGAATATGATCGATACTTTCCTCAATCAAGACATTCTTTCAAAATATTAATGATAAAATGAACCTGCGACACAGTCAACGATTTCCTCTCTAACACATTTCATCTCTTCTAATGGAGCAGAATGAAGCATCGTGGACATTGGATGACCACTTCTGTGGAATATATAATATTTTCCGCTCTAGTAGTGATCTCGCAATGACAATGTTAGTGAGAGAGTGTGGTCAGAGTGGAGGGGTTATTCATTTAAAGTCCATTTCATACTTTGTTTCTCCCGTTTTATATTGTGAAGAAACTGCTAATATCATTTAAGAAAATTCAACTCACTGTACGATTCTTTTCGACATTTTTTCAGATACAAAAGTAGAGTATGATAAGCTCTTAGCGTAGTCATCCGGTCCGAAGAGTATAGACCATGTGAGATAATCAGAATCTTTGAAAGATGTAATTTAGTTTGAAAAATGTTCAGACTGTTTAGATACCAGCCGGATCGATCCATGCTGTTTTCTCCGTGACATTATGAATATAATCAATATCAATTGTTGCTTGATCGATAGCTTTGAATACTAAAGATGGTTCAATCGGAAGAGGTTCCACCTTAAACGGTTCAATTATTTTAAGGTTGCAAGCTCAAAAATTGCCAACTATCTCTGCATTTTAAATTTTTCTCATATTTGTAAAACTTAAAACTGATTAGAGGTTGTTCTGGGTTAATTTGTTATCGTAGGCCCCCTCTCCTCATGCGTAAAAGTTGAGTATAGAGATCATTGATTAGGATTGATTTAATCCAATAAACGAACCTCATCATATTCCAAATCGAGAACAGTATTTTCATTTAGTGAAGGAAAAACTATAAATATACTAGCTTATCTAAATTTATGTCCTTCCTAATTTACCTTCTCGTTGCTTTGGTGGAAATCCTCTGTGACCTACGATTGACGAGGGAGGACAAGGAACGAATGCCTTACCGCATGGAAACTTTGAACCAGTGACATTGTTCGGAGAAATCAATAATAATAACCAAAGTATGATCATAAGAGTTTCTTACGGGTGTACTAGAGGTATGAAACGTTGTTGAGGAGGTACAATGACTATAGATATGAATCAATGTATGAGAGATCGTCATATCGGGATATGCCTTCGTATGATGGATCTTGTTCCTTTCTCTCTCTCATATCTCTTCATATCTTCTTGTCTCTCATGACAGATGAGATGAGATGAGACGATAACAAGTATTCGCATACATGTACTTTTATGTAATCAATCTGAACATTTTCCTGCCCTTCGATCTTTTTATCTTTTCCAAGTATATGAGTATAATATGTATATTGAGCGTATAAAAATCACTTGTTTTATTTGTACGGAGCGTCCGCAATGACTATTTCCTGTTTTGCATAGTTCAGAAACTATGCCGATCTCTTTTAAATATCAAATCAGCGTGGCGAAGGTCAGACGGGTTAGGTGAGAGGAAGAGGAGGGTAATCGAGAGTTATGCGAGAGAGTGCAACTTTATTTAAATGCCCGTTGTCTCGGTATTTAGATACAGTTCGTCATTTTCTTATGCAAGTGCATTTTATACGGACAATATGAACTGATTGAAAACATTAAAGAAGAGATTAACTGCAAATTATTTAATAACATGGTGATCTTTTAAAAAAATCTGAAATAAAGAGCCCGCTGATTAATTGTAAGATATTACTCGCTTTAAATGAATTATGTGTTCACATTGAGAATATTAACATTTGGTGATTAGTTTAGAAAAGAAATTAGCCACGCATTAAAGAGCAAATTGTTTGAGTGGTCACACCCTATCGAAGTAGAAAGTAAAAATGTGGACAGATTAAATGTCGTTTGCTAATGTAAAGAGCTAAATCTGATTTTGAAAGTCTTGAGCATTTGGTCTTTATGACTTCGACCTCTATTGGAATGTATGGACAATGATAGGGAGTACAAGCCTATAAGAATGATACACACACTTAATCAATAGCAGCAATCGTAAATAAAAGTTGACTATCATTGTTTATTTTCTTCCGAATACACGATAACTGGCGTTACATTGAGGAGATGTAGCGGATAAGCACCAGCACCAATTATGATTCTCCTGTAATCAAAAAAATCTTTTTTATAATACATTGAGCATCGCTGTATGTTCATTTTCTGGAACAGTAATTTCAAAACTAGAAAATGGCGATGAATTATCAAGGATAAAAAATTTCGTGTATTTTTTCTGACGTCACTGCTTTACTTTTTTTTGTTTACAATGAAGTTAAATTAAATAAGTTGATATGATATAACTCACTTCAAATCCACACTTATCTCCTTCAGCAGGACAATCAGTAGCACATGACCATGTAGCACCAGATAGAGCCCTATGAGAAGTATCTTTAGCAAGATTATTCATCTCGATATTCTCTGATCACGCATTATTTCCATGTTCTCTGCTTATGGTAAAACATTACTATAAGTATTCAGTCAGCTACATGAGTTCTTTACGAACGGAGAAAGTGTGTGGTGAAGTGAGAGACGATAGGTGGTTCTAGGGAAAGGAGAAATCCAAATCATTGTTAGGAATATTTAGAATAAGTGGACTGGACCGGCGGAAAAATCACTTACATTTCAGATTTGCAACATTTGTGTGATGGATTACATTTGGTCAACACGGGATAAACATCCTTCTCTTTGTTTGATCCTCTTGTAAGAGATAACTGAATCATAAGAAGAGTTTTACATATTTTGGTTTTTTCTGCTTTCACAACAATCCCATTCAGCAAGTGTTTTAAATATTTAGTTCCCAGAGAGCGATAAACTAATTTTTAATCTATTTAAATGAGTATAAAGTAGCATCAACCTTTCCCACGTAGCATTGGAGAGCGTCAGAGCATACAACTATTGTAAGCAGAACGAAAAGTGAGACGAGTAGCCGCATGGAACAAATTGATAAGTATAGAGTGAAACAGTGAAACAGTAATGGCATCTTTATAATCTCATTTATCAATGATAAAACTAGTTCAGAAATCGAGATATCTCAATGCCGATCTATCTTTCTTTTTGTCTTTAGTTCTTTACTCGACAGATCTCGAACATTTCATTCTCTATCTCAAGCTGTAACACTTCATAAAGGGATCTATGTTCCACTTTTATTGTTGAAAAGTATATAAACCATTAGAGACAATATTATATATCACGCCAGTTACGAGAGAATCGACCTAAAATTTTTCGGAATGCAGCGAAAAACATGAAATGAGTTAGCATCAATTTTTGGTACCTCTAGGCCAAAAATTGATGCTAACTCATTTCAAGTCCCATTGTGCTTCTATCATTCTGGGGTGCTACTATCATTCTGGACAAACCAAAGGTCATGAAAGTGATTCCGAACAGCGCTACACTCTAGGCCAAATAACTCAAAACCTGTCAATTCGGCACGGACGAGCCTGAAATATGTTATATAACTTTTCGAGGGCTAGAAAATGAGTGGTTTACGAAAAAAATACGTCCATGGAGATGTGTAGTTCATCCCCTCGGAAATTTTATGATGATTTGAAGTCATTTTCGCCACCCACAATCTCTCGTTTCACACACTCTCTCGCCCATTCCTTTTCATTCCATTTCATTCCATTCTGCACCGCACAGTCTCGAGCGCACGGTGCGGAATGAAGCATATCGTTTTCTCCATTTCTCTTCAATGTATTTCTTTCACTCTCCGGCGAGAGAGTGTGTGAAACGAGAGATTGTGGTTGGGCGAAAATTACTTCAAATCATCGGGAAATTTCCGAGGGGATGAACTACACGTCTCCATGGACGTATTTTTTTCGTAAACCACTCATTTTGTAGCGAAAAGTTACATAACATATTTCAGGCTCAGCCGCGCCGAATCGGCAGGTTTTGAGTTATTTGGGCCAGGGTGTAGCGCTGTTCGGAAGCACATTCATGACCTCTGGTTTGTTTATACCGATAGAGCTCGAAAAAATAGCGAGGGTTACCCTCGTAACAGTTTTTCACAGAAATTCACCTGAACCGAGATATTTGAGTTCATAGTTGGGTTCACGGATTACCGACCCGGTGCAGAATGATAGTAGCACGATTGCGGGCCCGCAATGGCTTTGCGTGCCCGCAACGACTACTTCATTCCTTTTTTTGTGATCGTTCGTTCTTCTCAGTTCTCTTCACTTTCCTTCGTTAACGGAGAAAAACGACCGATCGCAAAAAAATAGCAGGGTAGGAATAAACTTGTCATTGCGGGTCCGTAATCGCTCCCCCTGCCCTCCCTCTGAGTTTGCGGGCCCGCAATGATTTTACACCGCTCTGCCGGCCCGCAATCACTAGCTATAGAAAGTCAAAGCCATTGCGGACCCGCAACCCCCGAATAGCCAACTCCAATAAGAAGAGAGTACTCCATGGTCAGAATAGAACGAAATCTATTTCGTATTTCAAAATATCTTATTTCGGAACTTCTTCAATCGAACACTCATTTTAGTAATTATTGGTGGTGATCGAATAGAATGGCAAAGTCAAACAAATTTTGATAAATGTGACAACTAAATTCGCACTGATGATCGAGGAGCCTATAATTCGAAGTAGGTTAAAGATGGAGACCCTCGAGTTTTTTCGTAATAAGACTGTTCGGATAGAATGATAGAGATTCATCGCACAAATCGAAAGACATATCTGATATTGATTCCCGATATGTTTAAGACACCGGCTCAGTAAGATTCCAGGTAGTGCCGGACATCGACCTCACCGATTTGGCTCAAAATTTTTTTGTGGACACCCCCATGGCCCCCTATCACAAAATGGGTATTCATTTGAGCTGGGTCCTTGAAACACAGATGTGGCGGGTTCTCGAAATTTGAAAACTCGATTTTCGCCAAAAAAAAGTGGAGCGACCTAGGTCCAATATTAGTGTGGAATAATTACATGTCATTCTCACTATCATCGACTGCAGTACTGGTCCTCTTCCCAGCAGACTCAAGAACTCCTCCATTCACTCATACGATATACATGAGTAACTACACGATGATATGAGAGGGACGGCTAGCTCACATGAGACTTCCCACCCCATTTGCCACATCCATCATCTTAATCTTTATCTACCGTTCTTGAGAGTATATTGATTAATTATTACTTCACAATTTTTCGACTGTATCGTTCATGCGTGAGCATGTGATAAATATATATTACATATATGCCTATGCAACAAAAACTCGCTATTGGACGGTCCGGACATCCGATCGCAAACTGATTTTTTTACCTCCTCAAAACATTCTAAATTTAATTAAAATTTTAAAACAAAAAAACGGCAGCCCAATTTTAGCCTCATTTTATAGAGCAAAAAATTCCGCATCGAATAAGGCAAAAAAATCAAAAATCGATCGACCCGTGTTTTGAGATAAATGAACCTGAAGATGACCCGAAAATATTTTTGTTTTCAAACCCCCTCATGTTTGTACTCATATTGAAGAGCTCGTCGAGTAGAACAACTTTCATGTTGAACGTTTTGTCTGAAACTCATGTACAAGAGAAATACATCTTTATTCATTCTTTTATTTATTCTCACAGTTTTCAGTCAATTTAGAGTAAATCGAAAGTAAAATATTGTTTGTGCACAAAGTGATTACGCCTATATTGTAGAACTCAAAAATCCATACTTAATTAGTTGTTTCACGAAAAAAAATTGTTGACCCCTATGCTGAAAACATGGCCTCTAAAGTGGTCATGAAAAAAAAGTTGTCGAAACCTTGCCATGTTTATACTCATTTTAAAGAACTCGTCGAGCACATCATTTTTCATGTTGGTCGTATTCTATGAAAGTCGTTTGTTCTCAAGATACAAGCGATACAAAATATTTGGATCCAATAAATCTTAATTCATGTATTTCTCTTGTACATGAGTTTCAGACAAAACGTTCAACATGAAAGTTGTTCTACTCGACGAGCTCTTCAATATAAGTACAAACATGAGGGGGTTTGAAAACAAAAATATTTTCGGGTCATCTTCAGGTTCATTTATCTCAAAACACGGGTCGATCGATTTTTGATTTTTTTGCCTTATTCGATGCGGAATTTTTTGCTCTATAAAATGAGGCTAAAATTGGGCTGCCGTTTTTTGTTTTAAAATTTTAATTAAATTTAGAATGTTTTGAGGAGGTTAAAAAATCAGTTTGCGATCGGATATCCGGACCGTCCAATAGCGAGTTTTTGTTAAATAGGCATATATGTAATTATTCCACACTAATATTGGACCTAGGTCGCTCCACTTTTTTTGGCGAAAATCGAGTTTTCAAATTTCGAGAACCCGCCACATCTGTGTTTCAAGGACCCAGCTCAAATGAATACCCATTTTGTGATAGGGGGCCATGGGGGTGTCCACAAAAAAATTTTGAGCCAAATCGGTGAGGTCGATGTCCGGGGTCAGTGGCTCAACCCTCGAATCTTACTGAGCCGGTGTCTTAAAGTTCACTATGCGCAAGGCATGTAGAGAGTGCCCATCCGATTTGCATACTTGCTCTCTCATTTTCTAAGTATCCCTTACGCCAATTACCATATAATATAAACAATAGCCAACATGCTTATCGTGGGAGTCAGTCATGCCAACTCAAGGGTCTCCTTCTTTAATAATTTCACTTATCAAGACTAATAAAAGAGTTTCGAAACAGGAACTGTTTAGCAAATAATTCCACTTCGATGAACACGTTACTTGTAGAGTATACTGTAAACATCATCAAATCATAGTATATAGTTTGAAGAATAATTGAATATTTCGCCCACTTTTGATAGGTAATATAGCAATTATTAGCCCTTCTAATTTAAGAAAGCGCATGCGTACGAAAAATATTTATAAGATTGAAATTTTATAATTCCCTAAATTCGATTACCCCGAAATGAAAGAGTTCAAGCTGTCCGTCTATCTAAATTTAGACAATTAGGTACCTTCACTCCACTTGAAACATTTTTTTCCTAATGTGCTTATGTAACTATACAAACTCGGCCATGACAGAAAAAGTTATTTTAAGAGAGCCGTGTTATAAATAAAAGTTTGGTTAGTTATTTTTACTAAGACTCGAGCATACAGTTAGCAAATTCCCCGAAATGAGACTCATTGTCAGACGGATTACTTGTAGGTGTGAAGATTCCCTGGGGCTGTGATAACAAAACAGTCGAATTTGGGGCCTTATCAAAGAAACATGAGAAAGAATTATAGCCATAACCCACATTTCTCTCTATAGTGTGTTATACACTCTATGAAATGCCGAAACTCACTCCGTCTAGTTTTTTGGCCCTATAATATACTCGAGATCCTTGTTGAGCAACAAAAACAAATTACACTTGGCATATTACATACGCAGATAGAGCAATGTTTGACCTTCAATAATGGTAGAAATTAAAGTTGTTGCTGACTCAAAATATGAAACTGATGGGTTTTGAAAAGAAAAAAAACCCCAGAACAATTGAAAGTGCACTCCTGAAGAGTTATGTATAAGAAGCGTAACGGAAAAAAAGAAGTATACATAATTTTTTAAATATATTTTCAAGAACGTTGTGTTCAAAATAAATTTCAAAAAGTCGAAAATTTTTGTTTCAAATGTTCTCATAGAAGTACACTAAACTAAATTATTTTAGTATCATTGCCCCAGGTGCTGTCCATACTATCCAGAATTTGGGTGGAATCCTTTTCTGATACTTTATCCAAGGTTTGCTTTTTAACTTGTGGACTTGAGCGTATATTTTTTCGACCTTTGAGAGATAAAGTGAGCTATAGGACAAAAATGGTGAGAATTGCGAAAGAATGGTTTTGAAAATAGTTTGAAGCTCATTTAAAATTTCAATTAAGTTCTTATTTAAGAATTTTTCTTTTGTGGCAGGACTAAAATTTGCAGAAAACGTAATAATGATAATACACTTTGTGCGCTGCAAAAGTAAATTATAATAGCTGATGCATACATTTATAGGTCTCATGAATCACAAAAATCATAGTAGCAGCTCCGAACTTTTTCCTATATCAAAATAATATCGTAAAATATTATTAAATAAGTTTAAGGATTCGAGACAAGAAGTATCAAGGCGTGCATATCGCACTATATCAATAAGGGCTTCAACAATGGCTATGTTGAAATTGTCCATGACATCAAAATATTCAGGAAGAACGCTAATTAATTAAGGAGTGAAAAATTTTGGAATGGTAAAGACATCAAAAATGATGTATTCCATGTCTACAATGAATCCATCAGAATCCCATTTCAGGGATTTTTTTGTCTATTAGATTCTCGAGTCTTATGGGCGTATCTTATCTATAAATAGTCTAACTTTTATTTATAACAAGATTCGCTTAAAATAGGAATATGTGTCTTAATTCTTGAAGAAACTGTGTTCATTTATATAAAACGTAACTATGATTGCACGAAGATGATTTAAATGTCATTCACTTCCTCTTGTCTTAATGTACATAGGTTCAATGATTCCTTTATTTGATCATACCGTAATCCTACGTCTTCCCTATTGATTAAAGAGCGCGATCTATCGATTACATATCATTGATTATTAAAGAGAGTCTTAATCATTCATATCTTTTGTTTGATGTAATATGTAGAATAAAGAGCATTGTGCATTGAAGTGGCAAAGGTTGGGTGCTCTTTAAAGTCATCTCCTTTGATATTTCAAATTCCTCATTTCTCTTTTCTTGTATAGACGAGTATGCACGATATCTCGTACAAACCTCACGAGATATATTGCCTCAATTACCGCTGGATAGAGAGATAACGCCCATTGATATTTCAACTCTCTCACCATACAACTGTCACTTTATTTACTTTCATGCACTCTTTTTTGAACAATCTTGACCATATTCTTTGATGGGCACGTTGCAATAGGTAGTACTTAGCCTATTGTTCATCTCCTTCTATTCAATCATAAGAAGTTGTAGGGGTATTTCATTCATGACCAAATGACCTCAATCATTCATTTCTCTTTCATCTTCAGTCACTCTTTTCGGATGAGGTTCTCGTTCTTTTCAGTCTCTAATCAGAACGGCCAAATACTGGACCATATTTAGGCGTTATTATATATTGTTTCGTTATTTTCAGTTTACTACAACTTAGTTTATATCATTTATGCAATTTTCATTTATTTCTAATCCTGGACGGATGAATATTTCCTTTATTATACTAATAATGCTATATATTCCTTGCTTTCTTGACACGAAGCGAGTTCTATCACCCCCCCCCCCCTCTAACTCTCCTTTATCGTACATTTCTCTACCTCTCCCTTCCTCTCTCTCCCTCTCTCTCTCTCATCTCCATCTACCTCTATCTCTTTATCCTCCAGTCTATCACTACACATACACGCTCCTTGGGTTATCTTCTTCTTCATTTATTCTAGCGCTCACTCTCTTTTCTCTGCCCCCTCCGCAACAATGAAATAGCTTCCTTTATCAATCGTTATTCCATCGTCTCGTCTATGATTTCCTGTTATGTAATTTCATTACACATAATTTGCACAAGCTCATTCTATCTATTCGTAACATTATGATTTGTTTTCCATGTCGTGGGATCATTTTGTTTCAGAGCGATTTGATCATTTCTATTTGTATCAGTTGTGTGTATGACTCTAACACAATCATTCATTATCAACAAGTGTACTTTTATCATGAATATTTCTAGTTCCTATTTCCTCTACAAACAATAATATTTACCCCTTCTTCAGCAGATGCGTCAATTGATAATATTGCTATTAATATGTTCCGCGGCAGCCATTGCCGTTCCGCATTCTGCTAACAACCAATCGGTATCCATCGAAGCGCATGATGTACGGCATATTTCTGAAGGGACAGACCATAGAGTCAAGGTTAGCTTACTGTTATTAATAATAATATTTTTATATAATAATATTATTAATGAAAATACAAAAAAATCAATAGAGAGTGTAGATATAGCTACTGTTCAAAGATTATTTATGACAATTGCTTGTCCCTCAAAGAGAAAGTCATCAATCGATACCGGTTTCTTATGATTCATTCATGATTAGAACACTAATATGAATTAACAAGTTTAACCTTTCCCGATGATCTCTTCATTTCACACATATTATGTCATTGTTCTCAAAAGAAGATCATTGTGGAGAGAAGGGAAAGCAATTTAAATATGTAAACAGCGGCGCATTTGAAGTAACATTACTGTACACAATTTATTTAACATTTTCTTTTGAATGTTTTCAGATGGTGACGTTCAAATGGGATTCGGTCGAGAAAATCTACGTGATAGCCCTATGGATTCTCATCGCGAGTTTGTCAAAGTTAGGTCCGTTCTTCATTTTATTGTTAATCTTCTTAAGCTTCCTTCGTATCCAAACTCGATCCTCCTAAAGCCATCACTTTGTTTTAGTGTTCAACAGCAATAAATCCTTCACTCGATTCTTTCCCGAATCTTCTCTTTTGATCATCGTCGGATTGATTATTGGATACTTTCTATATGTGAGTGTAGGAATGTTATAATATTTATAATGACAGTATCTTGATATTATCAATGCATGTGGATGTCAGTTGTGGTGACAGAGACAGCGACATGACAATGACATATAGTGAAATGCTTACTTAATGACCACTTACTGACCTTCACTTGGGCGTCGGGTGTTTCTATCGCTTCGATCTTTTTTGTTATTCACACTTTTCTTCAAGAAAATTTCATTATCAAAAGCAAGAGTGCAGCTAACAAGGATTATGCTTGATACTCGTAGAATCTTTTTATCTTTGTATCAGTTCTTGATCCTTCGTTTCGTCGTATCAATGGATGACAATGCTAATATCTTTACCATTGCTATATATATATCTCGTCCATGACCATATCTTGTATTATACTCTTGCTCTCCTATCGTATCTTCTACTCTTTGAACCAGACAATAAAATCGGAATGAAATGATATCATTGAAACTGAATGGGGTTCAAAAATAACCTTGATACAAGTTAGGAAATGATATTTGTCTTTGGTATTTGGAGCGCCATCAACCCTCGTCACAAGGGTCTCAGCTCACCATGATCTTATCTAATGAGAATAGCATTACTAGAATCACTTTTCGGCGCTGATTACGAATCCGTTTTCAGAAGCTGTCCATAGACCTGCGTTCAGGGAAAATAGATATTGAAATTGAAAAAAATCTTATCGATTTTCTATACATAAGTCAGTTTCTGAAAACGTATTGGTGATCAGAATCGAAATTGATTCTATGTTTTAATGATACACTCAGCTGTCTCTTCATTTTGTCTACTATTTCGTCGATCTATTACATCAAAAGATCATTCCGAACCGTTTGAATGGATCTCCACTATAGATATAAATGACTCCCTTATCCTTGCATCCTTTTCTAAATATACTGATATCACGCGTGTCGCGTAAGGATCAATACAACTGTCGGACAATGAAAAAATGAAAATTTTGTTTAAATCATTTTTGGATAGCCCTGACAGTGCCGAAGAAGATAGCGTTTCGATTTTTTGTCTAAGATCAATCTTGACGAAGTTAGACGTCGTTGACTGTCGGATTTTGTGGAAACGTCTTGACTTTCACCCGCAATAGCTCGCTTTGGAATGGGAATAGCGAAAATATCATAGAGACATAAATTGTAGAAAATTCTCAGGAGAATCGAAATAACACAAGCAGAAATTACAAAATAGATTTTTCATCATCTGCTGTGGCGGAAAGCTGACGTTTGCACCACAAATCGAAAGTACAATTTTTTATTGGTTCAGATGATAGATATTGTGAAGACGGATCGATTAGTGTATAGTTATTGGGGTCGAATCGTGACCGCAATATGAGTTTTTCCCAAAAAACGAGTCTGAAATCTCGGACTTAGCCGATTTCTCGCTCGAGAGATGGAAGAGTCACTTTGCTCTACCCACTCTTCTCTCGTTGATCAATGATTACCAATTTTTTTGTTTGTTTTACGTGCTTTCTTTTTTAAATGTTTTGAACGGGTTTCCTTGTTTCCTGAATATATTGTTGAATCACTGGCCACCTCATCTCCCCAACTCGAGCATGTGCTAATTCGCTGTCAATCGACCGTCTCTCCATGAGAAGAGACCAAGACTCAAGGGAGTCGATCTGGAGAAGAATTAAAGTCAAGTAATGAAAGGATGGTTTTTAAAAAAAATATGTTGTGTTAGAATGAAAACTAGTTATAGACTTATTATCTAGAGATAAAACGATCCAGTGTTTCGGCCCTGGTCCTAGACACTGGACCGGCCCGTGTGGGATGGGCCTCATCAGTAGGATGACCCACACAGGATAGTTTTCAAAAAAGAATTGTTAATGTACAATAGTCCACATTTCAGGATCATTGACCAAATCGAGAAGGAAGAGCGCTAGAAGCATTCGACGATCTACTACGACAAACACTCGCAAGAGGAGAATAAGCGAGTAGGAGGAGGAATCGGAGATGGAAGATGACGTCTTTGATGAGGAGAATGTGGAATCGGATGAAGACGAATTTGATGAGATAATGATAAGCAGGATGAGGAGGGTTTCCTTCGAGAGACTATCGCGGACGAAACTGACTCCATCTTTGATAGACAGATTGTTTATTGTTCGTATTTACATTGTTTATAAAGTTATTTCTTCTTTTAAATAGGTTGTAGTTATGATATTCATTTATTTCAACGTTTTTTCGAGTTCAGTGTACAGAAATACCAAGAAATATCATTGAACAGCGAGAAACAAGTGGGTAGATCAAAGTGACTCTTCCATCTCTCGAGTGAGAAATCGGCGAAGTCCGAGATTTCAGACTCGTTTTTTTGTGAAAAACTCATATTGCGGTCACGATTCGACCCCAATAACTATACACCAATCGATCCGTCTTCACAATATCTATCATCTGAACCAATAAAAAATTGTACTTTCGATTTGTGGTGCAAACGTCAGCTTTCCGCCACAGCAGATGATGAAAAATCTATTTTGTAATTTCTGCTTGTATTATTTCGATTCTCCTGAGAATTTTCTACAATTTATGTCTCTATGATATTTTCGCTATTCCCATTCCAAAGCGAGCTATTGCGGGTGAAAGTCAAGACGTTTCCACAAAATCCGACAGTCAACGACGTCTATCTTCGTCAAAATTGATCTTAGACAAAAAATCGAAACGCTATCTTTTCCGGCACTGTCAGGGCTATTCAAAAATAGTAAATATAATAGGGGTTAAATTTTGTCCGGACACCCCACGATTTTGTCTCGATCCTTACGCGACACGCGTGATATGGCTATATATATCCATCCTATGGTTATTTCAGATCTCAAATGTGGATCACAATCAATTCTCACTTGATGCTCACTCTTTCTTCCTCTATTTCTTGCCTCCTATCATATTCGATGCAGGTAGCTCTTATGTCACTTAATTATTTATCTTACATTATTTAAAAAAAACAATATCAGAGGAGATGAATGAACGAACATAACAATGATATAAACAATAAACGTTTTAACCTATTATTATTATTGATATTGGCTGGACGAGTACAAATTCCAAGTTGATTTCATTTGCAGGATATTTTATGCCCAATCGTTACTTGGTTCGAAATTGGGATTCCGTTCTTGTCTTCGCCGTTCTGGGAACAATCTTCAATACAATCACTATAGGTTTGAGTATATTTTAAGAATTCAAAAAATTTAAAGTTCTACTGATTTTTAGAGTATCTTCAAAATCTAGTCACTTCTGTTCGTGACTTTCAATAGAGAAAAACTAATCACATTAGGGAGCACATGAAATGTGATTAGGAACATAAACCATAAACCGTCTCTTGAATGATTAATGCATTAGTAACTCTTTTGCGGGTCACGATCTAATATCACGAAGTTCTACTCAGAGATTAATCCAATTCATTGTTAAGTCCATTCTGAGTTCAATGAATCAGTGAAATATCGAACGACATTTATTGTTCACGATATATTCTTTTGAAATGCGGTCACGCACATGACGAAAAATTTTCAAAATTTGAAGCTCGCAAGAGATTATATTTATCGAGAGTGGAATTAATCATTATCAATTGACTATTTCAGGAGGTTCACTCTATGCGTTGGCCCAATACTTCCCCTTCTCCGTTAATTTTTCCACCTGTGAGGTACGCTTGAGGATAATTTAACGAAAACTAAGAAAAATTACGGTTTGTATTAATATTTATTTTATTATTCATAGATTCTTCTCTTCTCTTCATTGATCTCCGCGGTAGATCCTGTAGCAGTTATCGCTGTATTCGAAGAGATTCATGTCAATGATTTCTTATTCATTAATGTATTCGGAGAAGCTTTGTTCAATGATGGAGTTACTGTGGTAAGAACAAAGAAGATCTATAATCGGAACTTCAAGGAATTGAATGTTTTTATAGGGGAATGGGGTGATATGGAAATGAAATTGGATTAGGATGAGAGATTATGGGAAAAGAGGAGACAAAACTCTCATTTCATCATTCTATAAATCATGATGCGGTTGGTTTTACCACAACCGAGAAGAGGGTCGGTTACTACTCGAAATGATTGCGAGAGGAGAGAGGAGGGGGGGGTTAGGGGGGGGGGGGGTCTGAGGGAGGGGGGGTGGACAGAAACCGAAGAAGTGCCCTATAATCTATATTCATGCCTGATATCTCGTCATTTCACACACTATTTCTTTGTCATCTGTCACGGAATGTTCGTAGAATATTGAAGATTATTATATTGAACCAAATATATTAATCTTTAGAAATTATTCAATGCAGAATAATGAATACGTAAAATTGAGGTTCTATATGAGCTCTTCAAACAATTTCTCTCAGTCGAAGTCATTCAACCTATCGATATTGCTGCAGGTATGCACAATGATTCATATGAATTATTCATTTATTTGATGATACAACTAGCACGAATATTAATGAAATACACGATACGTAGATGAAGTAATGAATAGTGTTTCATGTACAAATAAACTATAAACATCATAGGTACTGGTTCATTCATTACGGTCGCAGTGGGAGGTATGATCGTCGGATTAATCTTCGCTATCTTGGTGGCACTTTTAACCAAGTAAGAACACGCCATGATTGGCCCTTTATATCACTCTCACTTCTGATCATACTCTCTCGTATTCAAAGAAAGTGAGAGATTGTTGCCAGAGAGGAGAATATTGCGAAGGAGAATGGGCACAGCAGCTGTTCGCTGTATTTCTCTGTAACCATAGTCCAAAATGATAATTATCTTAATTTAGTGCTAATTATCTTTTTTTCCTGGATGTGCATATGATGACTTCTTAGGTACTCTCATCATACGAATATCCTCGCTCCCATCTTCATCTTTCTCATTCCATATCTTGGATATCTGACGGCTGAAATGCTTTCACTATCTCCCATCATAGCGTAAGTCAACTTTTTTGATTATCTTATTGTGGCACTATGTCGAATTAGAACCGAGTAATAACCAATTAGATGATAACCATTTGCATAGTTTGTCTATTCATTAGCGCTTGTCTTTCATATGCAAATAGTTATCATCCAGTCGGTTCATATTCATCGGTTCTCATCCGACCTATTAGTTCCCTTATTATTCATAACTCGCAAATAATAGGTAACTAAACGAACCACAGAAGCTTACTCCGCAATTTTAGGGGGGCCAATAATTTGGTCGAAGTGGGGTCAATAATTTGGTGGATCGTAAAAGTTGAATCTAAAATTTGGCTACCAGATAAGCCCCACTTTTAAAGTTAAGTCAATAAATTGGTGGTTGAGCCAATAATTTGGTTCGAAGTGGGGCTAAAATTTTAGACTAAAATAACGCACCACTTCGAACCAAACTATTGGGTCAACCACCAAATTATTGACCCAACTTAAAAGTGGGGCTTGTCTGGTAGCCAAATTTTAGGCACCAAAAATGTTCAAAAAATTATTGGCCCACCTAAAATTGCGGAGTATTCGAAACTCTTCGATCTGACCACATCTTTCTCTTGTTGTTGTCAGCGAAACGACTCATATAATGTTATAATTATTTTAGCATCTCAGTATGCGGGATGACTATGAAACAATATGTCAAGGGAAATGTGACTGCAACTGCTGCAAACTCTGTCAAATACTTCACAAAGGTGATTTTATAAGAGAAACGTCTTAATCTAATTGTTAAGTAAACCACAGATCATGGCCCAATGCAGTGAAACGGCCATCTTCATGTTCCTTGGATTGTCTACTATCGCTTTCGGGCATCAGTATGTTGTTTCATATTCATTGTCAGCAATATATTTTTATATTGAATTGTCCAGCGACGATCACAATCTTAAAGGTGGTGTCCCACGAATATTTTCGTGAACAAACTGTGGAGACAGAAAGGTAGCAAAAGTTATACTACGTACATTACACTATTTATTTTGTGCTGATTTAGTCTATTGATCGCTAGAAACATTAATGAACCATCAGACCTGGTTCAGGGAAGGGCGCGCTTTTTGAAAATTGAGGAAATTCGGCAATAGGTTTCGAACTTGCGTCAAACGGGTAACGAGTCTGAACGTTTACCACTGCGCTATGGAATAGATGAGAGGCTACGCTAACTCTTCGCATATCACTTTGCATTCGCATAAGAGGGGTGTAGTGATTTATCTGAACATTCGCGGGCCACCATCTTTAACGAAAAGAGTAGGAGCGGAGAGGTTCAAGATACAAAATTTAGTATCGACCAAATAAAATGGGGCATTATGTAAAGTTAGTAAGCGCATCAGCTCTCTCATTCTCCAGAATTCTGGAGCCTGTAGCTTGCAAATAAAGGAAGTTAAATATCAAATTTTTTAAATGCAATAGTTTTGGTCGATACTGTAGCTCTAAAAGGAGGAAAAAATATGTCTCTTCATTGTTCAATATAACGATGAGAATAGAAGATACCCCAGAGATTTAAAAATCATTATATTGATTATTTAGTTGGGACACATTATTCGTCATTGCAACTCTCTTATTCTGTTTCTTGTTTCGTGTAATCGGAGTCGTCGTTCAATGCTTCGTTCTCAATCGATTTAGAAGCAAAAAGTTCACCAAGGTGCTACCATTATAATATTATTTATCTTCGCTTGATATCGAAGGATGATAAAGCAATGTAGCGCATTGATAGTAATCATACTATTGAAGATAATCGTCTAATCCATATCGATTAAGGTAGATCAATTCATTCTATCATATGGTGGTCTCCGTGGTGCCATTGCCTATGGTCTGGCTGTATCCATGCCCGATATTCCGGCCAAGCAAATGTTTGTTACCACCACCATCGCTGTTATCTTCTTCACTGTCTTCTTACAGGTGGTTGTGCATTTTGTGTTTTCCTAATAAACCATATTTATACAGGGATCAACAATTCGTCCACTAGTTCATTATTTAGAGGTTGAATTAAAGAAACAAACTGATCCCACTATGACTGAGAGTGTTTATGGAAAGGTAAGTATTCTAAAAGTAAAGAAATCAATATGTTCTATGATTACAGTACACTGACTACATTGTGTCAGGATTGGAAGATATTGCAGGCCAGAAGGGACACTTTTCGCTTGTGCACAAGTAAGTGATCATTTGTAGAAGAATTTTTTTTAAATTTTATAATACCAGAAGTAATATTTTAACACAGTGTAATGTCCTTGAATTAATTTCAGTTTCGAACGATTCAACAACAAAGTTCTTTGTCCTATTCTGATGAGAGATCACGCTAGAACGCCTCACTGTGACGCTACCAAAATAGTGAGAGCATACGCAAAGATTATCCTGAAGGAAGCCATGATTGAGACAACTACCCCTTCAAGGTACAGTGAAATCAAGAATACTCTAAGCATATTTGAATCTCTGTTATTAACACTTCCTCATTCTTTTAATAGTAATTTGCCTACTGTAATTTGCCTATTTTCAGAAAGGGATCAAAGAAGTCGACAATATCACAGTCCGAGATTCCTTGCAACTGCACCCCATCAATAAGTTAGTTTTATCTACATTGATGACGATTGTTCTATTAAAACACTAAATTTACAGATGGAGAGCACAAGTCTAGCTGCCCTCGCAAAAACATTAACATGGATGCATTGTATGCTATATTTGGAAAGATGCTCGATGAAAAGTTGGATGCGGTGAGTTTTACTACATTATGCATTCGTAATATAATAATTGTCATGACTATTACTGTCATTGTCATTGCTATTGACATTGCAGCTTCGTCAAGAACTGAAAGGAAGCTCGTATACTAGCGATGATGTCGATATATTCGATGATTACATGGAACAAGTCAAACATGCACCGAGTGTAAAGGTTAACAATTAAATTAATAATAATATAATTGGTAATAATATTTCTAGACACTTCCTCTTACCGATGGAAAGAGTGAATCCTCCAATATTTTCAACGTCTCTGGAAGAGTTCATCCTATAACAAGAAATAGAGATTTACGAAGAAGTCAGACTGATGGAGGGGTAACAGATCTAAAACCTCCATCTGGATTAAACTTTCCTGTATAGATTATTTGACAGTTTATTGACTACTTGCCCTATTGGACAATGATTATTTGATTCTCAATTGATTAGTTAGCCATACATTGTAAATAATATCCAATTGTTCTCTGAAAAATCATAAACAATTTTTTTAAATTCTAATCTTTCTTTGAAGCTATTAAATAATATCAATCGATTACACTTGATGAGTAAATTATCAAAGATTAAAGGGAGCAACTTTCGCTGAAGTTAGTGAAAGTGCTAAGCGATTAAAGATCTATGAAATATTGAGAATATTATACGTAATCAATGAACTGCACATATGTACTAAAAGTCTCATTATTGAACATTAATCATGGTGGATACAATACGATATGTAGCAGTAGTGTATGATCGTTAAAAAAGTTGACTGTTATTCAATTAGAATATATCAAATTTTGATGCATACCAGGTGCGTAATATTGTTTCCTTTAACTTCAATGTTTACTACAAAAGATAAGCTAAGCACGTGATACTTACATGAATGATTCATAGATAATGGGATGACTTGTTTCGGGTCATGACAATGATAATATATACAGAATGATGATGAACATCTGAATGAATGAATGAATGAATGATCATCTTTGCCCTGATAAAGATAACCACAGCACATATCTTATTATCTCATTCGTACGTGAAGTAATGAGGAATCGAAAGCATAGATACTGGTTTATCATTCTCTTATCAACAATCTTTACTCTCAACTACTGGATTGATCAAGCAAGAAGCGGGTTGGGGAGCCGTTCTATTAAGGGTCCCCTTTATAAGGATGTATCCAAAGAATATGGAGCTCGATTGGGAGGATTGTGTCCATTGGCAATTGAGGTTTACTATTTACATTTATATACCACCTAATCGTCTTTCAAACGCATCGTCATCGCAAACAACGATGAATATGCTTAAATGTGCTTATGACGTTCCTATAATTATCCATCCAAAATATTTATTTATGTAATGCACTTAAAATGTTTATTTTAGTGATACAATGACACTAGCTGACGTATGCCATGTAGAAGAACAGGAAGAGTGTTATCTGGCTCCTGATCTTAAGGAGATCGAACAAATCAATGAAGATGGAAAGAAGGTATTTTACATTAATGATTGAATATTAATAAAATTGTTTTCAGAGCGAGTACAAACCAGAGATGGTATGGTCTAATGTGTTCGTTCAAATTGGTCTTCATATCGGAGCCTTCATTGGTCTCTATCAATCATTCACATGTGCTGCATGGCAGACTAATGTCTGGAGTGAGTTATCTTCCTTTACCAAAAAAAACTTGTTTGTTGTTTCTCTTATTTCACACCATAATTCGCTATTCTCTAAGAGCCTTAAGTGAAGAGACTTTTTAATATCTAAAAAATACTAATCAATAATTATTTCCAGTGATCTCCATGGTTTTCTTCGCTGGAAATTGCATCACCGGAGGTGCTCATAGATTGTGGTGTCACAAGGCTTACAAAGTAATACTTCTTCGTAGAACGACGACTCCGATTACACAAAATACTTTTTCGAGTTTAAATTTATGAACAATTCAGGCAAATTTCTGGGTTCGCCTCCTGTATATGATTGGAACAACTATTTCAGTGCAGGTATATATATATATATATATATATATTTATTTATTTATTTATTTATTTATTTATTTATTTATTTATTTATTTATTTATTTATTTATTTATTTATTTATTTATTTATCTATTTATCTATTTAATATCAACGTACGTATTCACGAAACGAAATACATAAAAGTGACTAGTGAAAAAATTCATGAGCTTTAAAAAACAAATAACAATTGAAAGAAATTCTAAAATAATATCAATATCATAAATAAAAGATCTCCATTTTTGTGAACACTTTATAGAACGGATGGACCTAACTACCCACTGTTAACATAACTAACTTATAACTGATCAGCAAGCATATATTCTATTATTCCTCAGAATGATGTAATAGAATGGGCTCGTGATCATCGAGTCCATCACAAATGGTCAGATACTGATGCTGATCCACATAATATCAACAGAGGATTCTTCTTTGCTCATATGGGATGGCTCATGTACCGTAAACATCCCAAGGTATGCATAAATAAGTTTAATCTATCATACACTCAAAAGATATGTGTTTATCGAAATATGATGATAAAAAATTTATTAGTCATTTTGTGTCGATCAGTTATAGTAGATAAATGAATCATAGAGAGGTACAAATATTGTCGCAATATGAATAAAAAGTGTGATCACTACAATCACAGTCACAGAAATAAAGGAGTATCCTTTTAATGATCATCGATATAAATGTCATAAATGATAATGAACTACAATTTAGGTGAAAGAGATGGGAAAGAAGATTGATATGTCTGATCTCGAAGCCGATCCTATTCTTCGCTTTCAGAGAAAGTTAGTTACTCTCTCTACACATTCATCCACGAGTCCAATCAGAGAGGAGTAATTCAATAACTTTAAGATACTACGTCATTCTCGTTCCTCTAACCTTCCTGTTCCTCACTTTTGTACCTGTCTACTTCTGGAATGAAAATGTCGCTGTTGCATTCTACGTCGGAGCCGTTCTTCGTCTTACTCTTCAACTTCACGGAACATGGTTCGGTTTCTTCGTTTCTTCGTTTTCGTTTCGGTTTCATGTTATGATCTTTTAAAGGTTCATCAACTCTCTGGCTCACATGTACGGATACAAGCCTTTCGACACAAAGATTACGGCTGTTGACAACTATTTCGTAGCTGTTCTTACTAATGGAGAGGCATGGCACAATTATCATCACACCTTCCCACAGGTTAAAGGGACCTACGCTCAACTGAACATCTTTCCACTCTCGCAATGAAAGTCAAACAATATAGCGAGAGATGATAATTATGAACTAATTGGTTAGCACTAGGCAAAAAGTGTGTGAAATGCATGTTTACAGGATTACCGAGCATCGGAATATATGTGGAAGGGTAATACAACAGCGATGTTCATCGATTTTTGTGCGTGGAATGGATGGGTATGGGATAGAAAGAGAATGAGTAAAGAGGTATGAAATACACTTTTAATTTATGTATATATTATTGATAAATATTCTCTAATCATCAGAATATGGTGAAAATATGTGTGATATGAGAAGATGCAAGTGATTCCTCTTCAAAATATGAAAAGGAAAATGAAAAGTCAAAGATCATCTCCATGTTTCAGGCAATTGAGAGACAGAAGACAAAGAAGGGAGATCATTCTCGACCTCTTCCAGCCGCCCACGAATACTGATGCATACCTTCCTATTAATATAACTAAAGAAGCAAATTCTAAAGTAAAGATACGGTAGCTAAGTTATGTGGTCGGTAGCTTTAAACAGATGCAATCGAATTTTTTGACATTTGACAACTGTATAATTGTGACATAAAAACGTTTTCAATGTTGTGCGTTGTTTTAAATATTTTACATTTGGACAAAAGTAAGTCATTTAGACAGACAATGCGAAAGCATCTACACATGATAGTTTCTATTTGGCGCATTTACATACGAATAATATTCAATTCGCAGTAGTTGGGACGATAATAATATAACAATTTTGATGAGTCAGACTACAAACGGTTTTTTACTGATATCATGTAGTTATGACATGAAAAGAGATAAACAATACAACTGCTCGAACCTTTTCATTCGTCATGTTCACAGATTTGAGTAGTGTTCCTGTGGCATAACAAAAGATTAACTGAATCTACAATAACAATAACGAATACTAGAGGATATAATGGATCAGTTCCATCACTTCAAAGCAGTCATCGAGAATTCATCGTTCTTGCCGCCATTTATCTTCCTTCAATCCAACTTTTGATTTAGCTTTTTCGTACCCTCCCAATCGTCTTCGAAACTCCGATAAATATTGATTTATTGATTGATTGAGGATAATGCATGCCGATACGTTGGCTGGTATATTGTTTCTGTCTATAATAGTCTCAACTACGGATGGTCAAGTCCAGCCTATCAATGAGGTCATCGCAGATACTTTGAGACAAACTATCGATGTATTTCTGACGAATCGACGTAAGTTCTACCTTCATTTCAATTTCAGTATATGTATTTGTAGAGAAGATGTATCTATTGCAAAAATAATACGCGCAGGGGTTCTCAGTTGATGACACGCAAACGAACCGAGACTGAGAGCAATATTTTAAAGAAGGGGAACCACGAGATTTGTGGTGCACTATTGACAAGAAGAACGTGGGACGTCGGAAGTGGCATTATGTTCTCTATTAGATTTGATCGAATGGGGGCGTAGAGCGTGTAGCTCAGTGGTTAGAAGTCAGCGCTTGTAACCGCGCTACGTGGGTTCGATTCTCGTTTGCAATTTTCTTTCAAATTCAAAAACTCGCGCCTTTCCCTGGGGGATCAATGAACTTTATGCTCGGATTATTACATTCCTGTGCACCTAAAATTTTAGAGAAAATTGTTTTTGTATACAGGGAGATGTGATCAATAGTTCTGCCTGGCCAGTTTAGTCACGAAAAAACTCGTGGGTCCCCTTCTTTAAAGTCGGAAATTTCGGTTTAATGACTTCCTCTGGCTTCTAACGAGTACAAATCCACTAGACTTTGACGTGGTTGTTATGGTAATAGATCAATTATTCTTCACGAATGAAAAAGTGAGTCCAGCCATCGATCGAGAGAAATAAATAAAAGTTTGTTATGGATATGACGGATGTTGCAATTTTAACAAAAAGGGTGGTATAAAAAATCCAGATGTTATATCGTTGTCAAATCTGTTCAGGTCATAAATATATCTCCAAAATAAATATTCCTTATTCTTTTGTTCGAAGCCAAATAAACGAAAGATCGTGATGGGGCGTTCATGAGCGAAAACCGAAAAGCCGGTCTTATTTTAAAATTTCATTCATATTTTACCATTCTAGCATTGGCTGGTTCTGATCCACGTGAGGGATTAATCAAATTAGCCTGCATTCCATGTAAGCTAGCTCTGATGTTGGTTCGTCTTTCTACTCAAAATGTTCCTGGAATTGGTCCGGTTGGTTTCATTAAGAGGCCTGTTCCCTAAGACTCGATCATATTCGACCACCCCCGGACACGTGCGCTAGCAATGAGAACTGGGGGCCCATACTTTGGTGTTAGGAGTGTCACCGGCCCTTATTATACAAAACAGCAGAAATTTCATGTTTGTGCCCTCAGGCTAATAAAAAAAATATTTTTAAAAAAAACGTTAAAAAATCATATTTTTTCAAATTGTTGAGATGAAGTCTAAATATCATTTGCGATGGGTCTAAAGTGCACAGAGCTTGCTAATTCACTATTAGCATCGAATGTGCGTTGATTCCAAAACTACTTTTTTGACTCAAAATTTTGTTTTTTTCGGACAAATCATCCCTTGTTGTAGATTGCTGCAAAGATTTCCGACCAGGTATTGTAGCTTAAGCAATTCTGCACTGATTTCACCTAAAACCGGGTTCTTCCCGTTAGACCATCTTGCCGAAATTTTCGCTCGAATTTCCGTAATCGATGGTTTTCCCTAACAAATGTATTTTCCAAACGTATTTTCCAAACGATTGGTGCGGAATTGTGGTCTACACAAAGTTTCGAGATGAGACCAGTAAAATTCCACATGAAGCCCATCACTTGGATCAATTTGAAAATTTCGATTTTCATGACCCGGGGGTCATGATCCGAAAATTTCAAAATTTCTCAAGTTTGAAATGTTTTCATTTATGTGGCTTATTGTGAAGTACTAATGATGTGAATAATATTCAGCCAATGCTCAATGGCTGATCTATCTTTTCATCAATTTTTTCGAAAATTTTCATTCTGATAGCGTGCGAAAAATCAAAATTGTGTTTGAATCAGTTTCCAACTTGCTTTCTGTAGCATTCTGTCATAAGTACTTTACAATGTACATAATCAATATGAAAATCGTTTATTTTCGAAAATTCATTTTTTTTTGCCATGACCCCGGGGTCATGGAAATCGATTTTTCAAAAGTGAGCCGAATGCCGGGATTTCAGTTCTACTATGTTTACTCATTATGAAAATGCACATTGTCATTGTCAGTTGCGCATTGTCACAACATTCGAGTCGACAAACTGCAATATTTCAGAAATTTTCCAAAAAAGTAGGCACTCAAATTTAATTTTTTTTAATTTTCGAAATTAAACGATTTTCATATTGATTATGTACATTGTAAAGTACTATGACAGAATGTTACAGAAAGCAAGTTGGAAATTGATTCAAACACTATTTTGATTTTTCGCACGCTATCAGAATGAAAATTTTCGGAAAAAAATATGAAAAGATAGATCAGCCATTGAGCATTGGCTGAATATTATTTACATCATTAGTACTTCACAATAAGCCGCATAAATGAAAACATTTCAGACTTGAGAAATTTTGAAATTTTCGGACCATGACCCCCGGGTCATGAAAATCGAAATTTTCAAATTGATCCAAGCGATGATCTTCTTGTGTCATTTTGCTCGTCTCACCTGTAAACTGTGAGCAGACCACATTTCCGCACTAATCGTTTGGAAAATACGTTTGGAAAATGCATTTGTTCGGGAAAACCATAGATTACGAAAATTCGAGCGAAAATTTTGGCAAGATGGTCTAACGGGAAGAACCCGGTTTTAAGTGAAATCAATGCAGAATTGCTTAGGCTACAATACCTGGTCGGAAATCTTTGCAGCAATCTATAACAAGCGATAATTTGTCCGAAAAAACCAAAATTATGAATCAAATTAGTGGTTTAGGAATCAACGCAGATTCGATGCTAATAGTGAATAAGCAAGCTCTATGCAACCTGGACGCACCACAAATGATATTTAGACTTCATCTCAACAATTTGAGAAATTATGATTTTTAAACATTTTCACACTTAAATAAATTTTTCTAATAGCCTGAGGGCACAAACAGGAAATTTCTGCTGTTTTGTGTAATAAGGGCCGGTGACACTCCTAACACTCAAGTATTGACCCCCAGTTCTCATTGCTAGCGCACGTGTCCGGGGGGTGGTCGAGTCTTAACGACCATCTCTCTTAATACTATTATTTTTGATATGACTTATGCTACCAGTCATACATAAAAAGTCTAGTTATAGTTATCTTTTTTTAGCTGACTACGGGACTGTGCACTTTTGTAATCGGAGATCAGCAAACATGCAATGATCAAGTTTGTTTATTTAAATATAATTCAATCATTAATCAATCTATATTCAGGTTGGATTCATCACTCTCGCATTAGAATTCGCCGACAACACCCAGGGATGTGAACGATTCTGGGCGTGCGCCAGAGTGAATTGACCTTTTTATGTTTAGCACTAAAACATGCAATTCATTGCTTTTAAACATTATCAGAATCGATAAAAATGAGCTGAAAAGGTGGAGAAATTACTGATATTCTATGATTGCAGCCTCCAGATGACACGAAAAAGAAAGATTCATCAAACATTCGACATTCACCTGGTTAGTCTCTGTCTCTGTTCATCTGAATAGTCATTCATTATTCAATTTCAGGACATCGGGAATTCGACTTACCTGGTACGTTACATTCTATGACAGCTACATATATGTATATTTACCCAACTCAATTTAAACTTTCCACCCACTGGCTACATTATTTTTATAAAACGAATGTGAGTGTTAGATCAGAACGATGAGCAATTTTAATTTTCAAATTATCCTTTTGATATGCACGGGTATTGTTTAATAGCATATCAAGTACACAATTGTAAATATCATTGTACCGCTACTCTCATGAAACTCTCAACTCTCAAGCTCTCGCTACTCTCAAGCAAGAAAAATTCCAAAACACAGAGTCACGAAAAACAATTTTTCAATTTTTCAATTGCAAAATAGGGAACATACCAGATAGATCTTGTTCTAAAGGTTGTGCACACATGAGTAGTCAATTAATATGTATAGTGCCGTTAATGGGAGACCATTCTTCTTATGACCACCTCTCATTGTCAGTTCAGTCAATCCTATTCAAGATGACATATAAAACTATTGATAAAGAAGTTTATATGTAGAAGATGCCATACTGCTCACTCTTCCGTCTGATGCTAACGATACTTCGATTGATATAGAAACTACTCCATCATCAAGACAAATAACACCTGCACCGAAGCGGATTGTACGTATTCCTTAAAATTGAGAAACCGAGGAAAAAATGCAAATTTTTTAGCTGACTCCATCACGTCCCGGACTAGTTTCGGTTAGTTGAGTCCCTCTACATCTCTCAAGTTTTTCAATATTTATTGTACACTGCAGTCAGCAATTGGAACAGCTGCTGGTCTAGCTGGTACAGCTTTCAATACCTTCACTGGTCTATTGGGTGGAGGAAGACGACAGTCAGGCATTCAGAGATCGGTTGGTATATCTTTATATTGAAATTGTGACACTTAACTTTACATCCAGAGAATTACCGAGAGTGAAAAGCAGCTTTGTTACAAGTATTAATCATTTTCGTAGAACAATTAATTGTAAATTAATTTCCAAGAGAAGAATATTGTGAATAAAGGTGACAGAAATGAACCGGGGGGGGGGGACATTTCTACTGTAGATGTTTTGGTAACCAAAGTTCTTTTCCAGGATCAAGGATTAATTCCCGACTATCGACCAGGATTCGGTGCAAACGTCGGATTCGGGGTATATACCAGTCCATTGTTGGATTATATCGGAAAGAAGAAATGATACGACTCTCAACATCGAAATACATAATATTTACCAATGAACAGTTTACGATTTATCTAAGCTTTCATCTATCCACACTTTCTAGTCATTAGCCTTTTGTAATCAATTTGCATGCTTTATTTTTTAATTATTTAGATCACTATCACTTCTGTATAATATAAGATCTTTTCTTATTTTGCCATTGTGTGAAAATAAACATATTCTATTTTTTAAGGTTTATTGTTAAACCGAAAGAGCACTCACCTATGAAAAAATTTGATAGTGGTTCAAAACCTCTAGTATCAACGTACATGCACTATGGACCAGTCAGTAATCCGATTAAGTATGTTCTCCATATGATCTTCGCTCTTCGGATTCATACTACAGTAACCGCTTTCTAAAATTGTTCACTCAAACTTAGTTACGTCGTATTTACCATAATAAAACTCTTCATCGCATATCTACTGATAGAGAGATTGAACAAGTTTGGGATAGATGTATGCACTTGAAGAGAATCCATGTATGATGTGTAGATTAATCTTATGAATGAAATGTAGTAAATATTGGGTATGAAAAAAGAGTGAGAAAGTATCTCCCAGTCCAATTACATGAATACTACCGATAATCCCTCGTTATAAACGGTATGAAATACTTTTTATCATCTACCAAATTCATTCTGTACCTATAAAATGATCTTTCGCTCACTACTTCTCGTACATCAACTCGAAAGGTCTACAACCTTGAAAAAACATTTGACTGAAAAATGCACATTTTGCCAAAACATCATTTTATATGATGTTTCACCTTAAATCATGGACCCGATGTTGTTCTTATATTCTTTTCATTCTTTCCATATTTATTTTTGTGCTAATATATTTCATTGGACGCACATTTTCCCATCCTATTTCTCCTTTACCAATGCATGGACCACTTCAGGATGCGTCTCCTATTCGCTGTTCTATTCTTAGGAGTGGTCTACGCTCAACAACAGGCCAAGTTCAACACAAAGTTCCAAAATCTCGTCACTAACTACCTTGGAGCCAACACCAATAAGGTATTATTACGCAAAAAAAAAGTTTTAAAAACGGAAAGAGAAAAACCTAAGTTTCTTTGGTGGATCGAATATTCTATTGCTTGTTTGTCTGAAACCTATAAGGAGTTAATTGTACTCATTAAGGCATTGGATCTGGTAGCTGCTGATATCTATGCTGACAAGAACTTTACGGAGATTTGTAATCGTAAGTGTTTTTCTAAGAAGTACTAAACCAACAGAAAAAAAACTAAACCAATACCTGGTCACAATCTCTCAATGAAATGTGAGGGAGTACGGCTAGAGAGGGGGGGGGGGGGTTGGGTGTTTCTTAAAGCTGCGAAAAATATCATCGTAGATATTTTTCAGATCTGATGGATCAGATGTTATCCCTTGTTCCAGCTTCAAAATATCTACCCGCACTCGGAATGTTCACTTCTCTTCAGAGTTGCTACAAAGTAAGACACATATAAAAGTATTATTAGAAAAGTAATGTAGTAATAAAGATTATCAAAACTACATTATAATATGGTATAAACGAATATATAAATAAAAATAAATAAATAAAGCAATAAACAAACAAAGATTAATCTTTATTATTTTTGTAATTTCAATTTTTAGAAATGTGGATCATCGATTGAAAAGGGTATGGATGCCATGGCATTTGCTTTGAACAAACAGCTCACTCCTCTATTCAAAAAGGTTTAATTTTATCATAATTATTCTTAACCTTTGTATTTTACCATGATGTTTAGGTGACAGATAAAGTACGTACTATGAAGAAGAACAAGAAGACTCAACTTCAATGTTACAATGAAGGATTCAAAATCGCTATCGCTGGACTAACAAAGGCTCTTGTTCAGAATGTAAGTATTGTGATTAGTTCACATAAAAGTAATACACAGGAAGAATTTGAAACCATAAATGTGTGGATTAGTGACGGAGATCCGGCAGATAAATGAGTACGATTTTTGCAAAATGACGAAAAATCCGACCCAATACCCCCGAATATTTCAAGGCAAACTTTGACTATTAATTATAAGCATGATAAAGTGAATTTACTGTTCTTGTTGTTGATTAACTTTCTGGCTCAGTGTTCTCTCTAGAGCTGAGAAATCATGTTTCATTCCTACTTAATATCTCTACTGGAAAATTTTTTTTTGTGTATTTCAACTTAGTGTACCTAATTATGATTAAAGCTTATCCCTTTCGACAAACTCTATACGACCACTGAAAAGACTGCGGTCCGAGTGTGAATTTTCTTGACAGATTGTGCATTTTAAAGGCACTCCAAAAATGATTTGAGACTTTTCACTCACTTTCCTTTATATTTTTCATCATTAAGGTTATCAACAATGCCATGAGTAAGTCTACTAAAGAAGAGTATAAGTGCGCATCTGATCCCATGAATGTATGTTATCTATTTATTGTTCCTATTTAAACCAAACTTTAATGTTCGGCTTTCAAAAACATAACAAAGTAATTTATTTTCAGCAAGTTCTTCAAGTCAAGAACTACAATTTGGAATACAAAGCCAGTGGATAAATTTACTGTCATACATATGCTATATAGATGAAGATTTATTCTCGTGTCACATGTAGAACACTGTATTATGGTAATTTGTGTAAACTGTGTTTTATCACTTTCAACATCGATATAAACATGTATTCATTGGAATCCAAAAGCAGTGCTCAAAAAGATAACTCTTAATCAACAAAAACATAGCCTATCTTACCTAATCTCTACAATTATACACGATTTCAAAATTCACTACTTTTCGACTGTTTCTTCGTTCCACAAACACAAAGTACATGTCGCACTGCTACATTCTTTATAATTCTTTATAATTTTACATGATTCCATTAAAATGTGCAATTAATGGAATACCTTCCACTCTGGCCTCTCTCTCTCATTTAATTTGTCTGCGAGAGAATATGGTCAGGGCAGAGAGTATCAAATTATCTTCTGCCTGTAATACATGCAAAGAGTTTTTCTAATAAAAAATGGTTGTTTACTTGTCTTTAAAAAAACATGAGGTTTTAGAGAAGAACATATACGGGACAGTATAACCTGTTTTACTTGGAGGATGTCTCTCCCAATCATTCACCTTTTCTCTCACTTCCATTCTTATCATTAGTGACACTACTCTTTCATTTCCCATCGTTCAATTACTCATATGATTGATAGACGTCAATAATAATTATTTTCGTTCCGCTTCGTCAAAATCAGAAAATCGATTTGTTCATTCTCTACTAATTACATAGATGGTGCCGATAGAGAAAAAACATGTTTATTCCCAGTGTCGTTATCTTCATTGAATTGAGACAGTTCTCTGAGAAGTATCTTTATTAGTTTGATCACAATTCGCTGCCCATTGTAATGGGTAATTGTTATTACTGTGATAAGCATGATTGTATTGATTGTATTTCGTTGTATCTTTGATATGTCTCGTGTATCATTTCTTTGTAATATTAATTCATTTTCTATTGTCCTCTTTGAATGTCTTCTCATGGTACAAATTTTGTCCTTTACAATGCTCTCTATGACTGACTTTCAAAGAAAAATGGTTTTTTTGATTGTTTAGTAATGGAACGATGTTTCTTACCTCCTGAACTTCTCTCTCATATATTCTCATTCACACAACCGGATGATATTGGTAATCTTCAATTGACATCAAGACAATTCAATGCCTTAGTAGAGACATCTCCTATGCCACTCAGACAATTTACTCAACTAATCATTGAGGGTGTAAGTTCGATCATTTATTTTCAATCCACTGCAATCAGAAAAAAGTGTTATAATGTATTGATAATCAGTTCTAGTAATAGTTTCAATGCGTTTAAAAGGTTATACCTTTGGAAAATATTTTTTATGAGTCGAATTCTGACAAATTCAAAAGAAAACATCAAAGTTCTTCTTATGACTACTTTTTTCGTGGAGTGCAAATATTCATGTGTCTAATTTCTTTATAAAATGTCTCAATACGATATTTTATTGTGCATAACAATGATGATTTGAGCGTCCAAACGGACATATTTTCCTTCTACGTGCTGACGATAATAAATCATCCAAATGGGGAATGTGTAATGGACAATGCCACGGGAATAAAAAGAGATTTGGACTTAGTAAAGAGGTAAGTAGTCATTCAACCTTTTTACCAACGAATAAAAAATGTTCTATTGAATAATTGGTAAAGCTATAATGAAGAAAAATCAGACATCTATTGTGGGATTACGTTACTGTAATATGATTATTGACTGAAGGAGTAAATCAAAGATCACTTCATTTCGTCCATAATTTTTTTATTCTTTACCAGTTTCTCCTTGTGCAAATTTCTTCTTCAAATTTTCTTCAAATTGTATTTCATTGTTGAAACATCTATGATGGATGATAAGACAGATCTCAAAGGGGGCATTGAAACATCATTGATATGATTCCTAGTAGAAAAGATTGATAAACATCATCTAACCTTGAGTATAAAGATCACTCACGTTCTTTTACTTTTACTTTCTTTTTTATCCATCGATATCTCTCTTCTCTAACCACATATCTTTCGTTTAAACGAAATAGAAACTTTACTACAGAGGAGTGAAATATGAATGATGAAGAGATAAATCAATTGCATTTGAATATTTGCATTGATCAACAGTGTTGTTGTAAAGACCATACAATTTTGAAAGATGTTATGTATTTATGATCAAAATATATTTCAAAAAAAAATAATTTCGCAGATTTTCGTGGTAGGACCCCAGCCTCAATTATTTTGATATTACCGCCCCATATCGTATGATATCCGTGTCTACCACTTTGAAATCTGTTTCTGAGACCTTAACCAAAGTCTGCCCTTTAAGGAGTTCAACGCCTATCTTTAGACAAAATATGTTAATGACAAGAAATGAAGAATGAAAAATAGTTTTAAAGTCTTTATTTAGAAAAGCAATATCCTGAAGGCTTATATTTTTGAAAAAAAGAAATATGAAGAAAAAATAGCTGTGAAGCAAGCTATGACAAAAACAAGTTTTCAAAAATTAAAAAAAAGTTAAATTCATCGGTTTTGTAATCACGGATCCAGGCTCACTCAATGCCTTCAAGGGTTTGGTCTGAATTCGATTTCGGGGACTTGTAACAGGGGGTGTTCGAGTCTTAGGGGTATGTTATCTTGAATAAATTTCGTTTAAAACTCAGACTATTAATTGATTAATTTGAGGATCAACGTTACATATTCTATGGAGAAGTGGAGAGTATTCAGTGTCCGAGTAGACATTTTCTATCTCATCTTCAACTTGTTATGAAGCACTGTGATGTTAAGGATATCTGCATATATAGTGTGAATTTTGACATTTTTAAAGAAGCCTGCTTTATATTATATATTTTGTCGTCGTACAAATAGCACAATTAGAAATATAAGACCGAATCTAATGTTTTATTTTGAATCAATTTCTTTCCATGCTAGGGAGTATAGAAAGAGATTGGAGCTTTTCAACGCTTTTTTAAAAATTTATTTGCTCTCAAAAATCGATTTTCAGGCGATAGTGAATGATATGATGCTGGATTATCTAGATTGTTTACTCGATCATAGAAATGTCAGATCAATTGCCTTTCGTAATGTCAAATTTGCTGTGACTGATATGGAAAGGTAATGATTTGTTCAAGGGTTCAGTGTATTTATATATTATAGATTACGTCGATTTGTGTTGACCCTTGGTCGTTCATCAATTAGGTTTCAACGAATTCATAATCTACATGAGATCTCATCATTATTCTCTTATGACTTCTTCTACGAGGCAGCGTGCAATAAAGTTGATGATATATCAGTATTCGGAGGCCGTTCTAATGATGAAACGGCATGTAACGACCTTTCTCAAATAATCATTCCAGTTTTTATTATCATTTGAAGTTTTGCACCTTCGATATGTAAAAAAATTCTAAACTTCTGACATTTCGTTTTTTTATGATTGGTTTGGTGAAAGACCTTATTTACTCGTAATGACACAATGATCTTTGTAAGTGTTAGATAAGAGTTCAATGAAACAATCAAAGAAACACATTACGAACTCTCTTATCCACTTTCTTTATCTTCGAGGAACTATTGCAGAATAGAGTTCAAAATGATCTTAGGGTGCACCTTTTCGATTACACAAACTAAATAATTAATTAATTAATTAATTCCAGGCAGATATTGATCTATCTGATGGATGTAGTGAGAGTTTGGCTGAATTTCATCATCTTCATCTTCCTATTGTATCGATTACTGCAATTGAATTGAGAAATCTCGTGGAGGTAAGTCTTTGAATATCAGAAGAAAGCTTGAAACTATCCTTACTGATAAGATGATCCAAAAAGTATTCATTGATTAGGTTCATTTTCCAGATGGTTCTTGACAAGCAAGATACGGGTAGATCATATCGATTCTATTTTGATATTCAAGGTATTGATTGGACAGAATTTGAGAGGAGCCAACGGTATCCTTTCACCGAGGTCAGTCACTAGTCCTTACTTATTATACTTATTAGTACCACGCAATGCCGTACGATGCAGTATATCACAAAGAAGTAATCGATTTTCAGAGTCGAATATCGATTAGATTCGAAGTGGATAGATTTATAATATTGAGAAGAGGCAATGTTCAAGCAGAAATCTACACAGGAAGATCAGAAGTGCAAGTAACATTCAAGGAACGATCGTGAATAGTGAATATTTATAATATTTTATTTCGAGATGAATGAATATATTATATTCAAATAATTCACAATGTGACACAATCAATAGTCAATAATATACAATTGCGCACTAATTTGTACTGTTCTCAATACTTCGTCTTGGACATTAGAGACATAAACAGATAGATCATGACAAGCTCACGGAACATTATATTGTGACAAACAGCCCGCAAAATATTCGGTTTCGAATATTATGAGGGTGGTTTTTTTTCAAATTAATCGTACTTCTCGGATGCTATTTCAATAAATAAAATAGGCGAAATGTGAGAATGATAATAAAGACTAAGGAACAACATGACAATGGATGAGGTTAATCCTGGATAACGTTTGAATGAGAAACGAATGGCTGAAGAAGTTGATGATATCAGAAGTTGAACACCTTTCACTAATAAGTAAAGTGAAACTATGACAAGTGCTGCGATAATAAATGACACCTGAAAATCGATAATAGAAAATATGGTCGTATTACGGTAGTTGTCTTACCCATCCGACTCTGCGAATAAACGTGCTCAAGAAACCCATGATCGCACTGTTTACTTCATAATGATTATCAAAAGATCTCGATATGGAATGAGGAGGCAAGGAAAGAACGAAATTGATCTGAAAGAATCAAAATTATTATTACTATACAATAGGTATTTTTAATGATTATGTTACATATATCCGATTACCTTTTTCAACATGACATCAACTTGATCTCCATAAGCATGTATGGATTTGGCCAGATGTTCGGCAGATGTGGTGTACCCTCTGAAGGAATAATGTAGTTTAAGCAGCATACACGAACATTTTCGAAAAAAATCGGAAAACCAATGCTTACTGATTGTCCAAAATTTTTCGTATCGATTCCGCGAGAACTTTTCCAGAAATATTTAAAGAGAGTTTATCGACGAATACTGTAGAGCCCTGAATAAAGAAGGAGTTGGAGATAACAAATAAAGATTTATCGATAATTTAATTAATAAATAACAATAATAATTACCGCTCTAATTGCAGTAGCGCTATTGTAGGGTTGATCGACGAAAACAGGAACAGCAATCATGGGAACTCCACTAAAATTCACAAAAATAAATCCATAACTGTTTTAATTTAATTATTTAATTTTTTTTAAATAAGCAACCTGTAAGACGACTCGAGTAAGCTTCCCATACCCATATGGGATATAAATAGATCGATCTCTCCACTTCCTGTAGATAATTCAAAAACTTTAGTTGTCTTGTGCAAAAGTGCAATTTAATTTTTGTATTTTATGACGAATAAATAATTTTACTGGTAATTAAATAAATTATTTTAAATGATGAAAAATTCTCACCCAGTAAATCATTCTGCTCGACCCATTCCCGGAAAATGACGTTAGGTGGAATCTAATCAATCAATAATTTTTATTTTTTAACTTTATAAACGGATACCATAATATCATCAAAGTATGAAATGTTTCCTTTGAATATGAATAAAGCGTCATTGATAGATTCAAATGCTGATATTATATTTCTGAACGGAATATTAAAACACGGAAATAAATAAATCGATAAGAACCTCTTATATCCTGTAGGAATCGTATTGAGCTTGAGTACAGTACCAAATGACACATAAACTTTCTTCATTCTTGTATTGAGAATCCTTTTAACATCCTTAAAGGATTATCTTTCAATGATATATCATTAAAGGTGCATCAGGAACAAATGTCTATCTCTCCGCTACAATATTTGACATGATGTGTGACAGGTAGGAAAAGTTATGAATTCACGAAAGTATATTGTAGATGAGTCCTTACTGTGCCCAATTTTCTTGGTTTGGATACTGTAATTCCTCCGATTGGGATGATCGATGATAAAGTTGGAATAGAGAAATCAATTAGAGGGTGGGCATTCTCCAATAACAAATGTGACTTTCTCATCAGACTCTAAATTTGATAGATCAAATATCATTTTAAATCAATAATAATATTGTTACTTGGAATCCGGGAAAATCTTTGGAATTGGATACGAAGAGTTGGTGTTCAAGATGATCCAACCATAAGAACATATTTCTACAATTAAATATTCTGTGAGAGAGAAATAAAGATCATACACCACTGATCTATAATAAATACAAAGTAATATTTGGAAGGACATTTATGACTCTTTTTGAAGAACAATAGCGCCATACAAAAAAGCTCTAATGGGTGATCAAAACTTTTTTCTCTGTCTCTGCATACAAGATTCGGTATCGAGATTTTTTCGAAACGTCATAATTTCCTTCGTTTTTTTTTGCATGCAAATTATATGTGACTTATGGCGACATATCATCGAAAGATTTTCTGACTTTGTTATGTCCTTTTGAATTAGTTTGATCAATTTTTTTATTTTTATATTTTCTGAGCCTTTTAAACCTCGCATCTTGCCTATAAATGACCAAAATTCTGAAGCATGCTTTACACGCAGGAAGTTATGATGTTTTTAAAAATCTTGTTCGACTTTTGGTCGACACTGTAAGGTTCAGAAACTGTTTGAAAAAAATTATTGAAACATACATTCCTGTGAGATATGAAGTCATAGTGTTTTGTATGAATGATCGAGAATCGAATTTGTTGTAAGCATCACGAATTGAAGAAACTAATTCAGTACTGTATTTGCCTCAAACAACTAACATTATTTTTTAATATTTTTTTTCAATTCATTTCCGTCAACTGTCACACTATAATTGTTTACAATTTCTCATGTCTATAATGATATTACTTACTAGGTATAAGATCCGTATGTCTTGGCAATCCGAGTCTTTCAGATATATATTCATTTATTGGAACTGAGGACGTTAGAATAGTTCTTGATACATTGAGCATATGAAAGACACCTAAAAATGTAATGAACTATTTTTCATTGTTCAAATACTGAAAGAAATCATTAAAACGCAAAGGTTCCTACTAAAATCAACATCGCTATTATTTTGGGGAAATTTTCTATAATATACTAATAGGATTACTTCTATCCAGTTCATGAGCTAGACTAACACTCTCATTCAAATTCAAAAATAACAAACCTAATCCACAAAAGTCGAACACTTCTGTGATTGCCAGATCATATTCAATCATCCTCAATTGTTCCATTATAATTGGTTCAATGACTTCTGCAATTTTGTTTTTGAAAATATTTTGTCATTAAAATATTTACGTTGGCACTGCTCGGATAGCATACGGCTGAAGTTGTTCTGTCGGAAGAAATATCCAAATAGACCCTTCATCTGAACATTCATCTTTGATCTTTGATCTTTGATCCCTCATTTTAGGTCTTTGACCTTTACCTTCTTCTTCGAGGACATCTCCGTCCAAAACTCTATTAGACCTTCATCTTCCGTTTCTCCACGTTCCAATATAGCAATCGATTCGTTATTCGGTTCAACAGTTATCGTCTTCAGATTTTTTAATATTATTATTATTACATATATTTCAAATATTATATTGCATTACCTTCATTCGTTTGTCCTTATAGCTCCTCGTTATATTCGGATTTACTATTGAATACAATTCGGTCTGAAATTTATAACATTTTGAACTTTAGTGAAGAATCTATTTTCTTACTTTGCAAGAGGATTTTTTTCAGATATTTCTTGCATATATATATATATATATATATATATATATATATATATATATATATATATATATATATATATATATATATATATATATATATATATATGATAATTAAGAAAATGAAAAGTTAGAAATTATAAATTTAAGAAAATTTTCTGTGTGAGTTCACATGTTCATATTTAGCCGAAATGATTCGATAAATAAAGTTTCTAATCTATTTTATCTTCTCCATCTCTCATGTACTATGCTAAGAATTTATCTAACTAAATAGTATTACGGTATAACAATGCACTTTTAAAACGAATAAGATAGGATACGCCCACGAATCAAAACACTAAATTCATTGACCATTTCACTGATTGGAATTTGGTTTCACTCGAAAAGGTGCAACGATATAGTGAATTTCAAGAGCGGTGAAAGTTGTTCTATGCTCGCTCAAATGTAGTTTACTCAGCACAAGAGCTTTCATTGTAAACACTTTGGCGGTCAATGAATAATTGGTATGGAAGCGATTAAACAAGTCCAATGAATTCCTACATGACTGAACGATCGATCAACCACCCGGAAAGATATTTGTACATTCCATTTTCATCTTCTTTTTGAAATTTGACCCTCCGGTTTCGTCCACTAAAGAAATTGTTTGTGTATTAGTAGACTATGAACTTACAGGTATTTCTTGTCATATTTTTTCTGAAGCCCACATAAAGTTACTATTATTATTGTTTAGTCACTTGCATCATTATATAAGGTTATTGGCTATTTATTTTTTTTTTTGATATTTTTCGCACGAAAAATTAGAGTTTCCTTATTGTTAGTTCCGGTTTACAAAGTGCAATGACATGGCTCTTCATTACACTTTGTATACCGGAACTTACAATAAGAAAACTCTCTTATCTTAGTTTCGCGTGCTTGTTTTTTTTTCTTCATCAAAATGCTTTAGCCGAAAAGACAGCTCAAGAATTTAATACAAAACCCACCACATCATGGCCTTGATTTACCAACACTTCCGCAATCTTTCCCATAAACTTCATATGATAATAGCCGATCGATGGATTGTAGATCAGGATTTTGGCGGAATCCTTCAACGATTATTGATTTTGGGAATATATTATTGATAGGTAGAACTTACCGAAACATTGTATGATAGAAGAACAAAAGCGAGCAATGATGTGTAGGTATTCATCTGAAAATGAGAAAGTGAAAGAATGAACAAATAAAATGAAGAAATGAATGAATCATATTTGATTCAACGTTTCAAATGTTTTCCCTCTGAATTCTTTGTATTGAAAAAAGGTCATAAAGATGAATACGTGACTTTAATAAGAAACATTCGAAGTACGATTAAGACCACACTGAGAGTGTAAATCGAGTTTGATCTAAGGTCAATACAACGGGAAAAGAGTGTATGAGAGCATTAGGACGGTATGTACTGATCTAACGATTCAAGCGGATCTAGAGAAATATTTCGACTCTCACGGTAAAGCAGGAAGAAATGTGTAGAACCAAAAGTGTTATCTTTTGACACTGGAAGATGACATGTGATGGTTATAAAGAGATTAGTAAAAGAAGGAAGGGTTTGAGTATACAAAGAAACGATTACGAGTTTGAGATGGAAGGAAATTGGAGTATGCGGTGAACTCAACTATTATTTGATAAGAAGATAGAGCGGTTTAAGCGAAAAACAAATGAAGGAAATGATGGTTAATCGAATGAATTATATCTGAAGAATGGGTAGATACTATGCCGTGATTTGAAGAATTAATAGGAGTTGACAATCTAGCAGTCGAAACAAATTGTAGAAGGTGGTAACAATATATTACCGAATAGAGATCAAGGCAAATAATCGAAATATTCAATGGCATCTTCTAGATAAGTCGATACTTATCGTAACTGACGTCTCAATGAATGATCAGTCAGGCATACTTTCACTGATTCGTCGAATGACTTTGCAAATGAATTTTTCACATAATTTTTAAGAGAAAATTTCACAAGACTAAGATGATTTTTATCGCTCTATTCCTTAATTCGAATTAGTCTGCATTCCGCAAAAAAATAAAATTATCATATTTATTATGACCATGATGTTGTTCAACCTAAATTCATGTGAACGTTGACCACATATCAATATAGCCACTCTCAACTCTCACTAATCCTCATACTTTCATGTTTTCACCATCATATAACCTAGTGGTTTTGACCCCGAAATAACTATATTTTTCACCGTTCACATTGCTTATCAACTTATATAGAACTTATACTGGTTATGTATGTCCATTAAAAGAATGGAGGCTAGAGAGGGAAGGAATTGAAGAGACACAGGGCAACTTGACCAAGAGTAAGTTCAATTATAAAGAGTCACTTGTATTTTGAGGTTTTGACGTCATGTGTCCGCACATGTCAGCATAAATGTTGTTGCATGCCTTTAAAATATCTACAATAGACAGAACATAGATCACAATGTGAAAATATGTTTCATACACGAAATATTTAATGTTTTCTTTTGAATTTTTTAAAGTAGAATTATTTAATTGTTCAATTATATTTAGTGTTCATAATAAAATAAACTGAAATATAAAAAAAATGAGAAAACTTTTATATGAAGTTTAGAGTTCGCTCTGCCGACACAAGACACGCGACGCAGCCGCATCGCGCACGGATAAATGTTAGCTTTAAGTTAGCTCTGTCGAAGTCCTTTACGTTCGATTTATCTTTGTTGTACTTTATATTCTCATTACCTATGCATACGAGCAAACAGTTTATTACAGCATAATTACAGTAATTGAACTTTCTCCATTGATTTCACTTCAACAATCACATCCTTTAGTTCTAAATCAATGTCTTTTAACGAATCTTTACACTGATCTTCGAGGAAGATGAACTAGGATAGGCTGCGATATGCGGCCAGATACTTCTCATGTGCGAATCGGTCTGAAATCACTTCATCTTTCAATTTTTTTTATTACAACATTTCAAACAATCGCACGACGAACCTGGGACAATAATTAGCAAACATTTAAACAACATTAACTGTTTACATAATTATTCATCAACTCCTATTAAGGGCGCGGTCGTAAACAAAAACGTACGCTGAGTTCCCGAATGAATGTAGCGCTTCTTTACGAGCTGCGACAGGTCTGTGTTTCCTTATCTCTTGTATTACGTTCGATATCATATATAGCCATACCGTCGCAATGCGAGGATTGACCCACTATATAAGGCCCAGTTTAGGCCACTTGATGCGAAAATAAGCTAAAATATGACGATTTTCTAGCGAAAATAACGAATTTTGTGAATCAACCTACCCTATTTCGAGAATTGACCCACTATATAAAAATAAACGGCTAGGGTACCGAAAATGTATGGTTCGATATGTACTTCTCTGATATTAATATATATATATTGATATCATTTAAATGTGTTCCTTATGAGTGGGTGTGGTGCAACATTCCTTTTCTACATAAACTGAAATAGTGCGTTTCTTATTTAAATAGATCATAAATGAATGGGGATATTGTGTTCAGAGATCATGGTCATCATACGACGAGATCATGTCCCTATCGGTTAATTGGATCAAACCTAAACCAATCCGAAAGAAGAATGGAGCTATGGGACATCACGGTAAGTGACACTTATTAGAATCTCTATATAATAATTTAATTATAATTTAGTATAATAATTTTTCTAATAACAGTAAAAAGGTAGACTTCATTTAAAACTGCTGTGACAGACGTTTTTTTATCGACTAGATCTTTATCTCCTTTAGAATTGTATACATCATATTGATTATCATATTTACAGTGAACAATCGTCTCTCGACTGACTGCAAAATCCAGCCGAAAGGAAGGAATGCTAAAAGGAAGCATAAAGCTGATAAGGTTGGTACGCCCAAGTGTAATGGGCTAATCATCTTGATTAATTAATATAAACTATCGATTGATTTTTAGGTAGAAGACTGCCGAACCGATGTTTCAACGTCTTCAACTGAATCCAGATGCCGATTGCTTGACATTGGTCCTTCGATATCTCATGCTAGTATGTCTATTTTTTCTTGTAAATACATCACAATTGAGGTACGGTATGACTCGGTGTTCAAGTAGTTACAGTAACATCGCAAATCGTTGCTCTCGCTATAGTAGAGGAGTCCACCTACCGTAACCCGGATACGGCCAACCTTTACTTACTGTGGCAATAGCTTATAATTAACTTAATATGGCAATCCAACTACCGTAGAATAGCTGCAGTTTAAACATCTTATTTTGTCAATTAATCAATAATTCATTGTTTTCAGGCGCCTATTCGTTCTCTTCGTGTTGTAACGACCGCCTCAACCTACTAGAATGCACTTGTGGTGACATCTTGAAGAGAGAAGCATTTGGTACAGTGAAGGTCTATGATGCGGTGTTACATTTGCCTTACGTGCATCCGCCGTCGTAATGACGGAGAAGTCCATGTAAACTCTACAGAAAGAAAAAAATATTTCGAATCGGTTTTTTTTGCATGAATCTTTTAGTTGTAATATTTATATGCCTCCGTCGTTACGGCGGAGGCAGATAAGGCAATTGTATCACCGCACTTTGAGACTAAATGAGCCCACATTTTGAGACTAAAATGAGTGGGGTTGCCCCTATAGTGAAATTTCAAAGAAAACACAATTTATTACCAAATTTTGTGGGTGGGTTCATTTCACGGAATCACCAGGAACCATCTCTGATTTGGTAATTTAATCTAATTTTAATAATAGATATAAACTATTGGGAAAGAAAATTGGGTTGTGTAAACGAGGAACATTGGTTGGAATTGTAGAAGGAAATTCCGAAAAGTACGATGTCTTTTTCTTGTTAAAAACAAAATAATTCGTCTAATTCAAAGTGCAAAAATGTTTTGAAATCATTGATCATCTTCTAATTTGTTCATCGAACTATCAAATGTCTGGAGAGATGTTTGTGTCGCACAAATTGTGCCAGACTAAGAAATAGTTGGGATGGTCAATCAACTACTCTGTACTTCCCTATTACTCCTTTGAGGACATGGAATTAGTCATATGTACTCAGATTAAGGGACCATGTGGTTGAATTTGTCTAGAGATTTATTTGTTGTACACAAGGAAGTTAAATTAAGGAAGTTGTGAATTGTTTTTGCTGACTACTTTATTCGCACTCTCACTTTCTTTCTTTTGGAAGATTTTCAAATAATTTAGTGACTAATTTTTTAAGATGTATCTAAATTGTTCTCGATTGACTGGTTCTCTTGTAGGTGTTCACATTCAACGACATCCATCAGTGTGTGGTGATACTGATGAGGATATAAAGGAACGAGATGAATGTATTATGGATGGAGATGATATGGATACACCCACTTATGATGATTATGATCCATATGATGAATATGAAGATGATAGTGAAGAGGAGGAAGTAATCATTAAAGAAAAACCATTGGAAGATCAAGTAAAGGTAATTTTTGTATTATCTCATGTTTCATTTTTTGTTTATTTAATAATTCCAACATAAAAGAGAAGCAGAATATCAATGTATATATGATATCTGACTGGTTCGAGTTATGCTTGGCATAGCTAAAAATGACATGCCCCGAATTTTTTATATATAAATTGAGTCCCTTGAGTACAATCTACCTGAGAAATCCTGAAAATAATTATTTCGGCTGAAAAAAATCTGAAAATCGATGAAGCATAGGTCGAATAGCTAGGTTATCGGTTTTCAAAATGCGGTCAGGTTTTTCGATTTTTGGCAAATTTGGCTCAAAATGCGGTCAGGTTTTACGATTTTTTGGGAAATTTTGGCTCAAAATGCGGTCAGGCTTGGTGCTTTGTAACATACTTTTCGATCTATGCGATGAAGTAACCAAAGTGTACTTTTTTTTATTTGTATGAATTACTTTCTGAAAATATGTTTCTGTGGTCGATACACAGAACAACTTTTGCATAGAACTTTTTTCTTAACAAATTCATCCAATAATTGTTATTTCAATTTTTTCAGAAAAAAATTACTTAAATCAATATTCCTAATCCTTTCTTACCATCTTTTAAATTGTATTTGTAAACGTTTCGATCTAGTCAGATAGTCTCATATGTATTATATCATTGTTATAGATGGAGAAGGAACAGGAAGAAGTAATAGAAGAGAAACCGGTATTCAAAACGCCACCTAAAGTTATGATAAGGATGAAGAGTCCTCCGAAACCACCGATGTCTCCTCTCGCTTCCTTGAATCAGGTTAATAATTTATAAGTCTCACTTATCAATTGGATCATACACAGTTATAATTTGGTGAAAATTGATATTAAATTATAGAATTGGAAGATCGCTCCTCATCCAAATTCTGATGGGAAATTAAGATTGGTTAAAGTTCATGTCCCCATTAAAAGTGATACTCCATCTACTTCCACTGCTAATCATCATCATATTGAACCTAGTTCTTCTACTAACATAGGTAAGGAATGCATTCTTGAATGTTTCATTATTATTTTTATTGTTGTATTGCAGAACCAAAGGAGACTTCTCATTCATCGTACCGTACATCAACACGCAATGGAGTTGATCGAACTTCACGATCTCTACCCAATACATCCACTTTCAATGTACAACAACCATCACATGTGAGTGATACGGTAGTTCAAGTTAGATACTGGTGAGGAATTAAGAATATTCGTATAACGAAGCTAGGATTACTGTATCCTTATTAATTCATTTCATTTGCTTGTGTTTTTTCAAACTATGGGCTCTATAAAATTTTTGAATGATAATGGGTTATATTGTAGTTATGATGAATATATTCAGACATTATCAAATGGTCTACATCGTCTTCACTCATCTACATCTCGTATTGAACCCATTCCTATTTCATCATCCTCATCTTCAACTATATCATCATCTACTAGATCTCATAGAGAGACTATACCCTACATTCTATCCTCATCTAATGGTGCTACCAGCGAGATACCCATAGGTTAACAATTTACTATTATTGTTATTATTATTTATATTAATATTATAAATATTATAGGTGTCCATGATGAAGAAGAGATCATAGATTCATCATCTCCACCAACATTTCCTCCATCTCCTATACCCATATCTATATCTCAATCTCATAACCGTACACCTCCCATTATGAATAGAATATCATCTATTCATCCATCCACACTTTCCCCATCACCTTCTTCCTTTGTATATACTTCGACTACACAACCAAGGATGGTGGGAAGACCAACGGGAGTATTTATTAATCCCTCAAGTCAAGGTTATCAACAACAACCTGTGCATGTACAGAGGACTCATCATGAAATGGTTGGTACCATTCATGTTATAGCTTCCAAATGTTTCATAAGGCCATCTAGTTTGCATTCGTATTTCGGGGTGTATCAAAAAATGCTGTGAATCATGCAGAAGAGCCATTGATTTTTTGATGATTTTAAAGAGATCTTTGATTGTATTGGCTACTCCGTTAAGCACTTTAATCCCAAGCATTATTTATAACTATTTACTAATGATATTGTAGAATGGTCCCATGTTGGTATCATCGTCATCTCTTCGTCAAACCCCACAGTCATCAAATGGAAGTAGTCAGCCTCGTACACCTACCTTTGTCATTATGTTACCCCAGAACCATCCAAGAAGCGGTCAACAGATTGTGCTGCCCCATGTCTTCAGGTTTCATACTTTTGTCATCACTTATTTATTGTAAATCTGTTACTTAACTTTATTGGGATAACGATATATTGTGTGGTAGGGAAGTAGAGATGGAGGCGTCGCGCTCCGAACTCGATTATAAATTCTTTTTTTTGCGTATTATCCGATCAATTTGCTTACCCCACTCACTAAAATCACGTTAAAAAATACACATTAAAAAATTCTCATCAAAGATATAAACATTAAATATTGACTTTATGATTGCAGGGTGCCTCAAGGTACGGTAATGACTGCCTTACCACCCGGAGGTACGGTACCAGCAGGCGCTCAAGTGGTTAACCTTAACATTCGACGTCAACCTCATTCCAGTCAATCGATAAATCCTACCGTACATACGAGACCAGTAGGCAATGTGTCCATGCAACACGGTCACTATGTCCAACAGAAACCTTCTTATCATGCAAATACGACTATGAATTCAAATAGTGTACCTCAAGGATACAATGTTCATCAGAGTCAGAGTGTATACGGTAGTCATCATGTCAATAGTCCACAACAGTCAATACAACAACAACGAAGGATCATAAGTCATCATCCTGTACATAGAGTTCATGAGGTATTGATATTATATTATAATATTATTCCTTTCCTAAAATATGGGAAGTTCTGATTATTATTTCTTGCTAATAAAAAGAATATCGGAGTAGTTATCTGTTCTTAATTAAATTAATTATTGTATTCTAAATGATGAATAATATTAATAATGTAGTAACTTTTAGCGTGCATCTCATCAAGTAGTACCATCTCCTCCTCCCACTCTTCAAGCGATGCCTACACTCATATCTGAATTGTTTGATCAATCACACAATCATATCAGGTACTAAAGGTTATTCTATCTTAATGTCGTTATTTATTGATATTATAAAAGCTATTGTAAATAACGTACTGATTATCTAAAATTAGTAAATTTTACTAGAATACCAATCATACATGGGGGCGCCCCCTGTAAACTTTGGGCTTTTCGAAAATTTGTGGAAAAAATGACGTTTTGGTGAAATTTATGAAGAAAAACGTGTAGGCCCCCTGTAAAATTAACCATTTTTCGTTCGGATTAACCATTTTTCGTTCCCTGTAGAATCGAGCTCCAGGTTTCCCGCCCATGTATGATACCAATATATATGAAAAATAAAAATAAAACTAATTATTATATTATTGATAATGTTTCCAGTTGGCCATCGTCTGTGTCATCAACGGTGAATTCTCCTCAATCAAGTCAAATGTCCACTCTTACCAATACTCCCTCCTCATCATCCACTCTTTATGGTCTATTGAATGATTCAGAAGATAATAGTAGTGGAGAAATAGATAAAATAGAGAATGGAATAGATCATGGATCGATGAATAATGAGGATAAAGGAGGATTGGAAGATGAAGATGATGATGATGATGTGAGTAGTTATTCATAATATTATGTCATAATAGAGCGCTTTGTCCGATAACAAGATCACCCTATAACCCTATATAATCTTTCTATCGAAAGAAGTATAAGAAGTATGATTCAATGAAACAAAACATTATTGTTCTTATTATTGTTATTATCTCTAGGATGATATGCCCGTACTGGAGTGTCATTCAACCTTTAATGAGGAGATAGAAGAAGAAAGCGATCGATTGAGTGAAGACTACGGTAATGATGACAATAGTCAAATGGACATACTGTAAGTTGATTGAGATATTTATTGATGTATAATCAATAATATGTATTATGTATTTAGTGATCCATGTGAGGAAAAGCCTACTTTATCGTCATCTAATACGTTCAATCAACGATAATAAAAATCGATTATTTCTACAGCATGCCTTCACTACAGTATTCGCCAGTTTTATATTGTTTTTTTAGATGTAATATATTGATTGGTTCTACGTAGATGTAGTATATGTTAAAAAATATTTATATATGTACAGTATAGCTTATTCAATTATTGTAATAATATTTTTTTATAAATACAATTGCATTTTCATTTATAGAAATTTACCCTTGTGCTATGATCGAATTCGCGTTTGTCGCCCTACACATAATCTATCACTTTAATCGTCTATGTATAATTCATTCATTTTGTATTGCCTGAGGCTTTTGTTAATAATGTGTATACAGACACCACATGTCAAATGCACCCTGCACCGCGCTCTACACCTTTTTTCATGCGAGTGATTCGATTTTATTTCATTTATAGGAAAATAGAGCGGATTTATATTTGTATGTACATTTCTCCGAGAGAAATATCGATCGCACATAGTCGGAATTTGTGTCGACATGTATTATTATTGTATGGAATCGTTTTACATTTGCCATTTGCCATTTATAAATCTGATGATAAATCTTTTGTACCACATTCGTGTATGAAAAGAAAAAAACAATTAAATTTATTAATATACTTTACTTTATAACCATGTCCATAATTCGAAAAGATCTGTGTTGCTATATGGGAACAGTAAATAAACAGATAAATGACGAGAACAGAAAAAAAGCAAGAAAGTAGACATTTTTGGAATAATAAAATACGTAACAAAACAAAGGCAACAATCCATAAGTTGATATTTAATCATTCCCAGTCTAAGGAGTGATTCTCTTGGGATCACGAGGGAAGAGCGAAGCCAGACGAATGTTATGGAGACCAAGGAAGAGCATTGTCACTCTTTCCAGACCTGTCAAAATAAATATCAATTTTTAAGGAAATTATTGATTTTTAAACATACCAATTCCACCACCAGCGTGAGGAGGACATCCGTACTTGAACGAGTCAATATAGGACTGAAGAAAAAAATCAATAACTCGCACGTACAGAAACCAGATTTAATAAATCAATAGCAATGGATAAAACATAGCGGTGTTCTCTCCCGTTATCTAATAAAAGATCAAATCGGAAGGACTCACTCCGGATTCTTTTATCGTTTCATATTTCAGTCCCAATGATTTTCTAAAAGATGAAAGATACCTGAATTTGTTCCAGGTTGATTCCATGATGTTTGGCTCGTTCTGTAAGGAATACGGGATCATGGATACGCTGAGCACCAGATAGAATCTCCTCTCCTGTATCACAAATATATATTATTCAATATCATATCCAAACATATTTTCTGTCCATTTCTTGGGAAATAATCGAACAACGCCCAAACATAAACTCATTATTATAGAAATATTGATATGATTGATCTAATATTAAAAGTTTAAAGATTAAAAAAATACAGCAATTGTGTGAGATTGAAAGGTACCTCTCATGAACATATCGTAACTGTTTGAATACTTCGAGTCATGAGGATCAGGCATTGTGTAGAAGGGACGAACGGCCAATGGGAACTTAATATAAGCACAGATTAATCATATCAAGCATATCATCCATCAATCATTCATTCTTATTCTAATTGGTAAATAGATAAAGTAACCAATGGACTACATTTCCTAATCCAACACAATAACATGCAGTATCATGATACCTTATCAAGAATATAGAAGTCGGTATCGTATTTAGCCTTGACCAATCTTCCGAGTTGTTTCTCTACGGGAGTAGACAGATCCTCCTCATCTCCAATCTCAACTCCATCAGCACGAAGAAGATCAAGAGCATCCGCATACCTGATATTCAGGGGATGAGAAAAATCAATAATCTAATCATATCATAATATATTACAGGTCTACGAACAACTCCCAAAAAATTTAATTACCATCATTATTTTATATTATAATTATAATAAATTATTATTATTATTATTATTATTATTATTAAATGAATCAAAAAGAAGCATACTTGAGAATGAGCGCGGGCTCACAGAACTTGAAGGGTTCAGCGGGATACTGATTAACTACTGCAGCAATCTCGTGAGCGAACTCCTTCTGTAAACATCATTTGTTAGAATATTTTATGCAATAATAATAATAATAACCTGGAGTCCTTTGAAAATGCCGATGAGCACTTCTCCGATCGTCTTCATCACCTATAATCCGCTTTTTAAAAAATAGCTTGGTGAATTATCGTTTCAGGAATAGATGTAATACAAAAACCAAGAGTGGTATATGATATTCCAATACCAGGCAACACAATAAAATGAACCATAACTTTCTCCATCTAGTTCACCCAGTCATCTATGATGTTCCATTCGAATGTAGCAGATATAAGCGAAACAAAAGGCAAACCGTCATTGAGAATTCTATCTATATGATTTAGTCTATGTAACAAAAACGAACCTCATGATAGTGGAACTTGAATGCCATTTCGATATCTAATCCCATGAATTCAGTCATATGACGATGAGTGTTTGAATCCTCGGCACGGAAAACTGATCCGATTGTATACACCTAAATAACATTATCATATTTATATCCAGTTGATATACATTTTGTGTGATGTCCTGGCAAAACAGAATAACAGCTTTGCTATTTAACTAAATAGTACAAACCTTGTCGAAATCTCCAGCAATAGCCATCTGCTTATACAATTGGGGAGACTGGGCAAGGTAGGCAGATCCCTTGAAGTATGTGACCTGTAAATAATATCAAAAGATTAGTTAATTATTTTAAATAAACACATTTAATTTATATTCCCTTACCTATTGAACGGACGTATCGTCTATTTAAAATATAAAGACATACCTGGAAGACATTGGCTCCTCCTTCACTTGCAGCCGAGATGATCTTCGGTGTATGAATCTCAGTAAAACCACGCTGACCCACTCAAAAAATATAATATAATTAATTGTATCAGATAAGATAATTGATTAAAAAGACATCGAAAGCTATTGATTACATGAATCACGGAAGAATTTGCATACTCCGGCCTGAATGGCGAAGATGGCTTGAGCTGTAGGGGTACGCAGATCAAGGACACTGCAATTATTATCACAATCATTCCACCCCAAATAATTGTAAAAAAATTATGATTTCTCATGTGAATGACGTTATCATATTCCATTGGCAGTGAGCTACACTCTACAATCGCTTATTTTTTCTGGATCTATTAAGTAAAATTCAAATTAGTAAAAAGCAATGCATACTAACCGATTATCAAGTCTCGTATCGAGATTGACACTAGATAGACCAGATGCATCGTGTTCACCACGTGAAGCATCCTCAATTTGGAGAGGTAGACGAGCCTCAGATGTCGATACTACGAAGACCTTAACAATTATAATGGTCGAGTCTCAGCAAGTCTTCATTTGCAGTTCAGTCACAATATGAACATCGATCGACTGACCCACATATCGATTATTATTTGTAGTTAAATGATCTATTATACAAACTCCAGAAAGCTTTAGCACGAAGTTTGAAACTGAAGAAAGTTACATGGTTTTGAATTTTCTACCGGTATTTTTTATCGCCACTGTAGTCCTCAGTCTGATCAATGTCATACTATTATTTGAACAGCTAACTACAGTACCTGAATAGCATGAAGTTCAGCATCCTTCTGTGTGCATGATGCGATACCATCACCGTCAACCTTCTTGACGAGACCCTGTACGTCGACGATCGATTCCTCAAATGATGGGATATGGTAACAAGTTGTTTATCGATTGATTACCTTTGGGATGGCTGCGACGAACTTGAGCATTTGCTTGGAGAGATGCTCACCGACGAAGAGCATTAACTAAATAGAGATGGATCAAATCAATATGATCATCTATTGTAATGTTATCCAACCTGAGCAGTATGAACACGTTGACGTAATACAATGAATGCAGTCTTTCCCTTGGAACGAGTTGTGTGAATGCGACCACGAACCCATATCTTAAATTGAAATATTTATCTAACATTCATATTACTTAACATATAAGCGTAAAAGAACGTGCTCTTTTCACATATTTATTGATTTAATGCGTTTATAAAATATAAATCCAAATCATGCATGGGCAATATTTCAAAAAAAAGTCCGATTTGGAACGCGCTTGAGATGAGACCTCCATTCATGTCAATTCTCTCTTTGCTTTTCTTCGAAAAGCGCCTCGCAACCAGACTGTTCTGTATTGTGCCAAAGTATTATCCAAATATTGATTATTTACCTCCTTTCCATCAAGTCCAGCATTGATATCGGATAAGTTAGTGAAGACGAGATCCTTCTCGTCACTAGACTGAACCATACCATAGGTTCCGTACATACCTGCAAAATTCACACTGAAAATTTAATCTTGAGATCTAGAGCGATAACAAATCGTATTACTCGATAAACATGAGAAATGTACTACTGAAAATGAACGCCTTTTCAACGAAGCACTAAGGCTAAACCAATGAAATAGTGAACGAGATTGGAGACAAATGGAAATAATGGTATCGTTTGACTAACCGACTGAAACATCTTCTGCATCATCTTGATTGCCTTCATCACCTCCAGCAGGTCCCTTTGTTGTTTGCTGAAAATACGAGGATATGTTGATGACTGCGAGAATAATCAAAATGACAAGCAAGAAACACAAGGGTACAAACTAACCGTGATCCGTATAGGACGGACAAACCAAATGACCGCGGTCGTTTGGTTCGTCCGTCCTGTAGCTCATAGGACGGACGAACCAAATGACCGCGGGTAATTTCAGTAGATCGGAAAATTTAATACTATCGGAACAAAAAATTGTGTTGTTGCGAAATTTTATCGACCGCCATTGTGCGGAATATGTCTTATTTCTTGTTTTGTTTTCAAGCAGAAAAAATATCGCTTTATACTCTCATCAATCAATCGAGTTCATTTGTTTAACGTTTAAGCCTAGGCGTACTATCCGCACTACTCTATTGATCCATTTAAATATTCTGTCGATTCGGTTACTATTCACACTCAGCAGAGTTCCTTAGTTAAGGAATGCTTAGGCTTAGAGTCCGCACTACTCTATTGATCCATTTAAATATTCTATCGATTCAGTTAGTATCATACATTTTCGGTACCCTCGCCGTTCATTTTTATATAGTGGGTCAATTCTCGAAATAGGGTGGGTTGATTCACAAAATTCGTTATTTTCGCTTAAAATTCGTCATTTTTGCTTCCTTTTTTTATCTAGTGGCCTAAAATGGGCTTTATATAGTGGGTCAATCCTCGCACTGCGAGGGTATGGCAATGTATGGTTAGTATTCACACTCAGCAGACTTCTGGCGCGTTAAAATGTGGTGGAAAACAGAAAAAAGCGACTTTCCGAGTGTTAAAATGTACCTTGGAAAACCGAAAATGGAAAGTCGATATTTGAATTCGCTGGCGCGAATAAGATGCGGGAATTCAAATTCCGACTTTCCGACTGCGAGTTTCCGATGTCAAAAGAAGACGAAAAGTGAAAGAAAAAGAAATTCCGGATTTACTTCGTTTTTAAAACATAAAGATTGGCAGTCGGAAAGTCGAAATTTGAATTCCCGCACATTATTCGCACCCGCGAATTCAAATATCGCCTTTTCATTTTCGGTTTTCCAGGGTACATTTTAACACTCGGAAAGTCGCTTTTTTCGGTTTTCCACCACATTTTAACGCGCCATTACTTAGTTAAGGAAAGCTTAGGCTTAGAGTCCGCACTACTCTATTGATCCATTTAAATATTCTATCCATACATTTTCGGCGACCTCACATAATTTATATATACTCAGGTGTTTGAATCCTTGCATGATCCAAGTAAAATTCGTGCAATTATTGGCATAATCATGCATGGAATATACTCGAATCATGCATGGATTATTTGTGATCATGCATGGATTTTGTCACTGCATGATCACGGAAAATTCGTGCATGATTACGGAAGATCCATGCATGATCACGAACCACGGATATTCCATGCATGATCATGCATGGAATGTCGAATAATGCATGATTATACTTGTATTCGTGATCATGCAAGGATTTCAACACCAGAGTATAGCGGGTCGATTTTCAAAATATGACGGGTCAATTTACCTAAATGAATCTCAAAATACCTTCTTCGCTTAAATTGTAACTTTTAGCGTAAAATGAGCGTAATATCATGGGTCTATCCTGAATATGAACCATACGTGGGCACCACTGCCGCTAGCGGCAATATACCCCCGATTTTTGGCACCCGACCCCCCGATTTTCCAAAAAAAATCACTCAAAATGATGTATAAATGCTCTATTTTTTGCTTCCGACCCCCCGATTTTCATTTCCAGCGGCAATGCCCGCCCACGTATGATATGAACCCATACGTGGGCACGCTGGGGGAAAGGCTGTGCGCAAACCGGGAAATTGTAAGGCAAGGCTATGCGCATGGCCATTTTTTAGCCGATTTGACTCGAAATTTTCCAATTTTTGCGAGGTAAAGCTATGCGCAAGGCCCAGAAAGGGAAGGCAAGGCTGGGCGCAAAAAGAATTCGTTTTCACGCGCCCACCTATGTATGAACCGTATATGCTGGGTCAATCCTCATATTTTGAGGGTATGAAAATGTATTTTTCTATCGATTCACATGCAGGAGACAAGACGTATTCCGCAAAATGGGCGCAATTTGGCCGTACGCCGGATACAGACACGTATAAATCTGACAACGAGATAGTACATCATACACAAAAATACTAATTGCTTATACAAGATCCCTTTCGCTACAAAATCAATTAACCGTAGCAGTTTCATACATTCCCTTACAGAAACATCGAAAAAGAGTCTACAAACAAGAAATAACACATAATCCGCAAAATGGCGGTCGATAAAATTTCACAACAACAAATTTTTTGTTCCGATAGTGTTACATTTTCCGATCTACTGAAATTACCCGCGGTCATTTGGTTCGTCCGTCCTGTAAGCTACAGGACGGACGAACCAAACAACCGCGGTCATTTGGTTTGTCCGTCCTATACGGTTAAGTCAAACTAACAGCAGCTGCTTTAAGCTCAGCCTTCTTGGCAAGCTTGGCTAGTTTGTTGAGTTCCTTCTTAGACAACTTCTTCTCGCCATCAACGGTAACATCGGCCAACGCTTCAGTTGTACCAGCCACGTCAGCCATAACTAAATATCAACACAGATTTAATAACAGAAATATTAGTGAGGCAGGGTGGAGAAGTAAACAATTTTTCGAGGGGTTGTGTTGAAATAGGAGTTGCATCAGCATTACGCAGTATAATCATGGACTGAGTTAAAGAAAGAAACACATAAGTATGCGCACATGATGATTAATAGCACATGAGAGACTAGACTTTTTTACATGGCAGGGCGCCCTGCCATGCATATTAAAAAATTTAACACAATTTAGCTAGAAAATCATAAAACAGTGCAGAAAATTGCACAAAAAAAGTTTTCATATTCCCCCGGAAACGAAAATTGCGTAGCAGCCCCAATCACACGCGAAAAGAACAGCCACACAATTTGGCAACTTGCCAAATCCTAATCCTCCTGACCGTCTTAGGGGAGAGGAGCGAGCGACTTTTCTTAAGGGCTTGAATGGCCGTGGCAGGGGGACAAACTGCACGGCACATTAAAAAATTATAGAACAAAACATCTTGAAATTTCAATTCACAGTGAAACCTCAATGTCTACACTAACTGAACGTTCGGCCTTGACGAGATTAAGAAATAAAAAGGCCGAGCAGTAAATAAATTATGATGAAATTAAAAATTGTTGAAAAAAAATTAAAATTTCACGACCGGATATTAAGAAATCCGCAAAATGTCATTATCTACACCAGAGTATGGTATCTCTCAAAATCACGAACTGAATATTTAAAACAGTGTTTCTCACCCAATTCGTAATTTCTTGTGTTTTATGTTCTTCCCTGGTCAATTTAAACTATTTTCAGATTCCGAATGTCGAGAATACATCTGTGATTGAATTATAATGACTCATAGGCGTGACCGTGCTGGTCGTCGTAAGAGCGACCCCGGCACATTGAATTACCGATCGATTTCAGAGAAAACGTTAGTTGATTTCTTGCTTATCTTGGTATAATTTGATTGTTTAAGTGTTCTCGCATGTGAGCTTCCATGGGGTGCACCCAAATTTGTACCGTTAGCCGTCCTCGACTATGATCTTCCATCAGGTAATATTATTTGTTTCTTTATGTCTTAGTTGTGTTAAATGTTTTGATTCTTATATAGATATATATCTAGAGTGTGGAGATTACCGAATTGTTATTCATTCTTGTCATTGTAAAACTATAGTTTATTTCCATGTGTGCATAGCCAATAATATGGGGAAGATTGTTTATCCACAAAACATTTCTTCCAAATGATTCCAGGCGTGTTTGCTGCCCAATCAGTTCTTATCGATCTGTTCACAGTCTTCGATCGTAAGCTCAATTCTGTGATCGAGGAGGAATTGGTACGTGACTTGTTTACTCAAAGAATTGAATTGTTTCGTGTATTTGAGACTATCCCTTCTATTGTCCTTCACATTCGCGCATCATTTGGTTGTCCGTCGCCACACAAAATCAATGACTTATTGTGAATTCCACTCTCCACTTGTAGCACTAGCCAGATATTTGACTAGTTGTCATTGTGAGTAGGAAGGATTGGGAAATGAGACCAGATCAAGAAAAGATTACATTACCAGATCCCGAAGTACATTAAGAACATATGGTAATTGCAGGAGAAACTAATTAATAAGTCCCTTCAACGTGGAGAAGATCCATATATGGATAATCTAATCAATACTCTCAAAGGTTCTATTAAAGTTTATGAATGAGCTAGTTCTACTACATTTATACTGTATGAAAAATGAAAGAAGTGTCTTAAAAAAAAGAATATTTTATGACAATCTAGATTCAGTGTTAATGTGTTAGTATTTAGTGTTAGTATTACTGCTTTGCTAATCTTGATGAAGAGTGTGAAATTGTAACTGTCGAGATGATTCGGTTTAGATCTGTGTGAATTGTGTCTACCATCAGTATTGGGATCTGTAATATCATGGTACGAAAGGAAAGAGAAGGAAATACTCGAGAAGATCAATCCAGCGTTCGTTTATTTATTATTTTTGTGAATGAGAATCCTTTTCTATGGCAAAACATATTGTTCTTACAGAAACGAGAATCGTTTCCGTCTACAAAAGAAATTGATGGCATCCAATTATCTGGCTAGTCTTGTCTTCATCGAAGTTTTACCTCAGGTCACTTATTTTTATAAAATAGATTGACTACGGGGTTACTCAATGAGTGGCAGCTTATCATTGTTTACATTAACTATCCTCGTTGCAAGTAGTCTTAATCATAGCTATACAATTATCACAATGATGTGCACTTGTTTCACTTTTGCCACACTACAGCAGTATCACCCTTCAATACATTCTTATTACTTATTTCAGGCTGAATTCCATTCATCCGGATGTGAGAATCAAATCAATTATATTCTTAATCTCTGCTTCCGATATGTCGCCTTCAAAGATCCGTCAGTTTCATTTTATCATCACATCTTGCTCAACTTTTAACTTACTTCGATTAAAGAATAATGAATTCATTAACAATTAGGGTTACTGTAGTCTGTTCAAGTAATCTTACTCTACAGTTTATTTTTGTCATTGCTATCTAATGCATTAGGAAACTGCATAAGGTTCTATTCGATCTTGGAGATCCCATCTCATCCATAACTCAATCAATAATTAACAGTACGTTCTTCCTTTAGTCTGACACTCGGAGTGAATCACAACAATAGTCTCGTTCTGGCTGAGATCAATGCAGAAGTACTCGGAGTTCTCTCACACAACTACTTCTCTCATATTCATCGTGCCTTCTTTGCCCAACTCAATGATCTTAAAAAGGTGAGATATACATGCTATATATGCTTTAAAATGTCTTCGTAATGTAATATTAGTGTAATATTACTCTTCTCATTTATTCGTCCACTGTTGGCATAAAAGGGATGTTTAATTTTTTTTATTTGTATATAAGAATATCTGTATTGGTGTTGTTGAACGTGAAAGAGATTGTTTTACAGGATACAGTATCGGCAGCGTCAGCCAATAATATCATCGCACTTCTCATGAGTATGAAATATCTCAAGATTAAGGTTTTTATCTTTTCATTTTTCCTTATTTAAATATTAAAAAAAACAATAGATTTTTAAAATTAATTTATTGTGTTATTAATATATTCCTGCTTTTAGACGAATCAAGTAACAGACTTCGAGACGGGAATCTCGTTTCTTGATGAACTGAGTACATTCTTCTTGGAGGTGAACATTTCTATCACATTACTGTATCGATTGAATTAGGTTTTATTGATTGATTAACATAAGATAATTGTATTGAGGTAAAAGAGAAGGATATCAAGCACGCTGTAGCTGGCCTCATGGTTGAGATACTTCTTCCAGTTGCTTCTGTTAGTTCATCATACGATTACTATCTTTTCACAACTATGCTCAATTATCGATTCTATCAAATATTGATTCATTTATCAAGTATTGATTGATTTCAGCAAATCAAGCGAGAAACAAACATCCCTGCACTCATCGCATTTGTGTCGAAACTCTATGGAGCGGTCAATGATATGATAAGCAAGAAACAACATAAACTGGTAAACTATATTGATTTTATTGGTTGATTTTACGCTCTTATCTGATTTTTCGATTGATTTATAGTTTTATAGTAAATCAATTTATTTACCTTTCTTTTCAGACAGCATTTCCTCTATTGACATGTCTTCTATGCGTGAGTCAACGGTCGTTCTTCCTCACGGTACGGTATCTTCTCCTTTTATAGATTTATTTACCGATCGATTATCAATTTTTCTCAAGAACTATTGTATACCTTTTCAGAATTGGGTACCGTTCCTATCTTCAACACTGGCCAACTTGAAGAATCGAGATTCGCGCATATCTCGTGTTGCACTCGAATCATTGTATCGATTGCTATGGTGAGACCGATCGATAATTGCTTAAAAAACCGGAGATAGCCAATTGATTGATTATATTTTTATAAGTTTTTATAAGTGTTCTTTTATTTTATCTAAATCTCCCAATGTTTGAATGTTGTATCCTTATTTCATGATTTGTTTATACCATCATTATATTTTTCCAGGGTCTACATGATCAGAATAGGTGGAGATGGTAATACATCGACTAGAAGTCGTCTCGAAAGCATTTGTAATTCACTCTTTCCCAAAGGTACTTTATTTATTTATTGATTAATTAGAATATTTATTCTTTGATTCGTTATATATTGATGTATTGATTGTAGGCAATCGAGCTGTGACTCCTCGTGATGCGCCAATCAATATATTCGTCAAGATTATCCATTTCATCGCTCAGCAGAAACTCGATTTTGCATTCAGAGTTAGTGTATTGATTTTTTTCTCAAAAATTTTGAAATTTCCTATATTAAATAAGTCTTTCAGGAGATCATATTCGAATTGTTAGGAGTGAACAGACAACAACGTTCGTTGTATCCTGAACGGATGAACATTGGAATACGGTCTGTTGCATGATTATGAGTATTATCAAATGACAATTACAATAATCGATATTTCAGTGCTCTAATGGTTATAGCTGATGGATTACAACAGAAGGAAGAACCACCAGGAATGCCTAAGAATATGGGTGAATACTGTAGATTTATCGATTAGATCAATTTTAGAAGTGATCTTTGATCTCTATCATATATGTATCAGGTCCTCTTGCATCGGGAACAATGACTCGTGTGAAGAAGAAGACTTATATCACTCGACCACTTACGGTTTCTTTATTCTTTGATTTGTCATTTATGATGAGATTCTAGATATGTATACTGTATCTAGTCAATGTATTATACTTATCCCTTTATAGAGTGATATGGCACGAACAATTGGTTTGGATCAATATTATCAACCATGTAGGAGAGCATTCGATACGATATTGAGAATACTTGATCAGCAGGTATCATTTATTGATTTAGGAAAGAAATGTGAAATACATGGTATTGTCGTCAGGTTGGTAAATCATTGATGCTCACTGCTGTCCAATCTCGTGGGAAAGAACCGGAGGAAATGACAGGTATATTATGTTATAGATTGATCTTTGGTAATCATATCATGCTTGATTTAATTGAGCGATCGATAATATTGATTGCAGGAGGTGATGCCAAGCCCAAATTAGATCTTCTCCGTACTTGCGTTGCTGCTGTGCCAAGATTCCTACCCGATCCGATGACTCCTATTGTAAGTCTGTAATAAATTTGTTAATAATATTGATTGATTTTTCTTAAAACAAACTTTGTTTAGTTATTATCTCCGAAATAATCAGTGAATAATTGATTTTTTAATAATGAATGAGCAAATTTCGATTATTTAAGAAAATTATTTTTCTCATTATTCTACTTCTTTGCAGGAATTGGTGGATCTCCTTACCCGTATTTCAATTCACATCGATGATGAACTACGTGAATTGGCTGCACAAACACTTCAGAATCTCGTATCAGAGTTTGCTGATTGGAGAGAACATGTCATACAAGCCTGTCTCAATCTATTGATTACACAGCTTACCGTATGTTTTTTTTTAATATGTGAATGTGTATGACTATTAGTGCACTTGTCAGTTTATCTATACTTTCATATGTCTGTCAATCTGTCAGTAATATTGGATTCTCCTTCAGGACACATATCCAGTTGTTCTCGATATTGCCCTTCGTCTACTCTTTCAATTGGTTACTACATGGAGAAATGCTGCTATTGTAGAGAGGAAAAAGGATGATGAAATGGCCGAGATCGCGAGGAAGAACGGTGGGTCACGGGTTCAATTATTAAATGATTTATTTTTATGGATAATGCCACCTCTGACAATGGAAACTAAAGAATGTTGTGTGAATAGAGTGTCTACATAAACTATTGAATATTGCTATTGATGACTATCGATTGATTAGTTTGATCTCTCAGGAACATCACCATCAACTCCTCCCCTCTATGTTATCAACTATCCTACTGTTATCCATCATATTGAAGGATTCGCATTGGTAAGAACCATTTGAAATAACAACTACACTACTCTCAATTGATTGTCTTTCAATTGATATGTTACAATTATTGATTACTAATTATCGATTACTTACAGGTTATGTTATGCCAGACTCGAGCGGCCCCTCGACGAGTCGCCGTACAAATACTAAAAGAGTGTAAGACCATTCTGGATACGATATCGGATAAGATCAAGGTAATTATTGATTTTTCAGATAGGTAAGCACGATACCCTAATCTATTTTCGTCTCAGGATAACGATGAGCCCGTGATTACGGTACTAGACGAGGCAACGCCATATGTAGTGCGCAAATACATTGAGCACTTCCCGTTACATGAAAGGGTACATTTACTTTATTGATTTTGTGAAAGTTTAAAGATGTGAAGAGAATGTTATGTAAATTGTCTAATATTTTCCAAATATTTTTTTAAAAATTTATTTAATAAAGTTTATTTAGGAATGCTGGACGATGGACTTTGCTACAGTGTGTGAGAAAATGAGCAATCTGGAAACAGAGAGTCATATTCTATCATGTCTCGTAAGTTATTCTATATTTATATCGAAGTGATCAATCAATAATATGACATTATTGGCTATAACCACTGAATATGAATCGATATTTCAGGTGAATTCTGATAGGGGTAATGAGTATCTACAATGGGATCCATGGGCATGTGCCCTCTCTGGATACTCGGAACATCGATTCCTCATTGCAAGGTTACACTAGTTTTGTCTTCTATTACTCATTTCAATGTAAACCTTTCAATATTCTTATTTAATTCACGTATTCAGAATCAGTCAATAACATTAAGGTGATTGGTTTAGAATTCTGATCTCCTCTAAGTTGGAAAAATATAATCATAAATGTCCTTGTGATATGATATTAAATTGATATAGATGTGGTAGTGCAGTTGCGGCAGCATGGCCTACTCTCTTTACTCGATTTAATGCTGTCTGTGGATATGTCGATCCCAAGTAACTAATCATCTACATTCATTTAACTACCTAAGAGAGACTATCTGGCTCAAGTGACATTCTCTTGGCACTTGGCCAAAAAGTGATATGAACCGATCGGGGCCAAACCGTGCACAGTTGTAGTATGGGCTGACATGAGCTCACAGACGGAGTTTGGGTTCGTCATATCTGCACCCTCGCTAAATATCGTAAGTTCGATGAAGTGTCATCAAAATTTCAAAGTTTACGGATTCGTTCGATATGTGTATAAGACGAAGGGCAATAGTAAGCAGGTAAATCCCTCCAAGTATCATCCCGATCCAAAACCGTGAGACCCAGAAAAAAATTTAAAAAAACATAAAAAATATTTTTCAATTTTATTTTATTTTTCCTACAATTGCCTATCGGTGAGGGTCATTTTTTATTCCTTCAATTTGACGAGTATTCATTAGTGTAACTATTGTATGAAAATGAATTAAAACAAATTGGGAAAAAGTTGCCTTATTCCCGAAAAACCACGATTAATTTGCCTTTTTATCGCCAACTGAGCGAATAAGCATTTACCGGTTACGGCAAATTCAAAACTTCAAAATTGGTATTTTTTTTCCGAAAAATAGTGTGATATTACTATTCAAATATTCAGATAACTAATAAATGATAAAAGAAACAATAATATAATTCCGAAATCGAATGAAAACAAACAGTTATTGCAGAATTTTGAATTTCCGCATTTGCATTACCGTATCCGGCACACGCTTAATCGGCTCAGTTTGCAATAAAAAGGCGAATTAATCGTGGTTGTTCTGGAATAAGGCAACTTTTTCCCAATTTGTTTTAAGTCATTTTCATAAAGTAGTTATACTAATGAATACTCGTCAAATTGAAGGAATAAAAAATGACCCTCACCGATAGGCAATTGTAGGAAAAATAAAATAAAATTGAAAAATATTTTTTATGTATTTTTAAATTTTTTTTCTGGGTCTCACGGTTTTGGATCGGGATGATACTTGGTGGGATTTACCTGCTTACTATTGCCCTTCGTCTTATACACATATCGAACGAATCCGTAAACTTTGAAATTTTGATGACACTTCATCGAACTTACGATATTTAGCGAGGGTGCGGATATGACGAACCCAAACTCCGTCTGTGAGCTCATGTCAGCCCATACTACAACTGTGCACGATTTGGGCCCGATCGGTTCGTATCACTTTTTGGCCAAGTGCCAAGCCACAAGCAAAATATGTTCACTGAGTCAGATAGTCTCTCCTAATCATCTATAATAATAATAATAATATCCTTTTATCCTTTAATCTATCCTTTTGTATGGCTTTCAATAGTAGTCTGGACATGTTTCGTTAAGGGAACATTGTCGCTTCGATAATGACCATCTCAACGCTTTATATCCATTAATCGATATAATTCAATCGACAATCGATGAGTTTATTTACAGTAATCCTCAGAATGAGTCTCGTGCGTCTCTTCTTCGTAGTAGTAAGAGCAAGGCTTCTCCTATATGTGGAGAGGCACTCAATCATGAAAGTTGTCTACAGTTATGGCAAAAGTAAGTTGGAGTCTACGATATACGGCTCTTTTTTTACCGATTTTCGCTTCCTTCTGATTGTGAGCTCGTCATCATAAAAAATCAAATATTTCAGATATGTTCTTCTATGCTGTGCATTTGTGCCACCAGTGGGTGGATACAATACTTCATCTGTACCCAGTAGAAGTTTCTCTCCAACATCAGCGTATGGTCATTCTATCAATACTTAATGGACTGTGGTTATTAGAATAGAAAGATTGAGAGAGAGATTGAACCATTGATTCATCATATCATGGTCAATATCTCTCTTACAATCAATCAAATATTACATAATGAATATGGTTGATAAGTGTCTCTTCATTTGAATGTCATATCTAATATCATTGTATCAATTAGGAATAGTATGATATTCATTATAATATTATTATCAGAATGGAATCAGATGTCTTCCGTTCCGTATCTCAATCATTTCGAATGTCAATGAGGACTGTACCATCATCATCTTCATCACTTCTATTCACTAAATGTACGTTGTATCGTAAAATTGATCTTTGATCTCTCTCCTTTCAGCGATCACAATGCTTCGTTGGGAGAATATGACGGATATGCGGGACTCTGTCGTACTGGGTGAGCTGTTTATTGATTAGTTTATTTATTGATTTATGTAATTTATTGGGTTATTGATTTTGTTGAATTATCGATTTATTCCTTTGTTGCAGGCGTTGGATCAATGAATGCCCATTCGATGGAGGCATTTGTGGAGGAATTGGCAAGTAGAGGACTATTGAGAGAAGCAAGTGAGAAGAAGGTATGACAAGGAGGATAAATCAATAATAAACTCTTTTGAAACTATTTAAAGTCGATATAATGTGATGTATACTGTATTTGGAAAATCGATAATGTTTCTATTGCTTAGTGTATCAATTAATATTTGCATGTGTTTGCTAAATGAATTGTTGTTGTTGAGGTAGAAACTAACGTTCGTCGACGGAAACGAAAGGATCTTCTTCGATTACAGATTATACGATTGATAGAGGTTTCATTGACATCTTTTATTATAAAAGAATTGTATTTGATTCATGAGGATACTGTACATATATGAAATATAGATCTTAGTTTATTCGTTATCTTCAAAGGTATCAGTGTTCCGTGGTTCACTTGACGTCGCCTTCGTTGATAGTAATGGTCATTTGAATGTCCATGTTGCGGATTTCATCGATGCTATGAGAACTAGTCTGGAGAATGATCAGGTTACAATTATATTGCACGTTTTATATTAATATATTAATAATATAATATCGATTTATTAATTGCAGGATCGAGACATTCAATTAGTCACTTCACTCAGGCTTCATTTGGCCAAGCTGGTATCGCTTATTATAGATTCAGGTTTGATACCTTTTTCATTTAACTTATTATTTTAATAATATATATTTAATTGGTTACAGTACCCTTGGACAGTCGATCTCATCTTTTCCCTGAAGATCGTAAACAGAATCTCTTCTATCTCTTTATTGGATGGTGTAGTCGATCGATAGCTGCCACTGATAAGACGAAGACTACTGTAGGAGGTCATAGAGAGAGTGAGGTACGGTAGATTACGGTAGAACGAAAATATTGATTACTGTTGACCTTTTCAAGGTTGGAAGTTTCGTTGAACAAAAGGCAGTGGTTGCAATGTCTCGTCTCCTCTGTTGTGGACCCATATTTGAAGCTCCAAAGGCAATAGGTTACTTATCGATTAATTCTTGTTTATTTAATGTTTTTTTGCTATCGACTTGATTTTTAAACACTCTGTTACTCAGGTGAAGATGGATACTTGTATGGATGGTTAGAGAAGGTCGTTTCTAGTCACAATCATATCGTGAGTATACTCTATCTCTTATTTAATCGATATCAATTTGTATTTTAAAACATTATATTTAGATGGAAGCGGAGGCAGAGGAGACTCTCGGTTGTATGTTGGAACTGAACGAATCATCTAATCTATTGGAGTGGTTGATGACACAATGTTACAAACAGACAGCGAGAGTGGGAGCGAGATGTTTCAGAGCGTTGTGTATGTTTTACGCTACATCATTATAATCCTTTCAAATATATTCTTGCCACAACATCAACAGGTTTCATTTATTTGAAATTCGTCCCTTTTCATCTCTTTCATCAATATCAGTATGTCTCACACACCATTGTCAGAATCTGTCAATGAAAAAGAAAATGATATTATTTTAATCTATAATTATTATTTCAGTACGAGTCTTCTCCACATCTCGTGATTTCTCATGTGAATTCGTTTCACTCTTTGTCCTATGTCAAACAATGACAGGAGATGCCTCCATTGCTGATGGAGCTGTTCAGATGATTGAACTACTGAGGAAACGATTCCTTGAGACGTATGACGTACTTTGTCTAATTATATCTTCACACCGTTATTTCTGTAGTTTGTAGTTCACATTAACCCTCATTCTGAAGCATTGTAGTTTGTTCCGAGAGTACCTTATTCTATGCATGCTGTACTTTAGTTATTCGCTTAATTAAGTTTGGTTGGCCTAAAGTATACTTTAGTAAATAATGTTCCCTTTTCAGAACGAATATCGGTTCTCCACTGGCCTCTCAATCAGTTTCTTCAAGTATTGCTTCAGCCGCTATCACTCGTATCCGTACAACCCAATCGATAATTGAGATCAATCGATTAGCAGAAGAACAGATATGTTTACCATCAGAGCAACGATCATTATCTCATCGATTGGCCAAGGCCCATCCACAACTTACGATTACGGTTTTCTCAGGTACGATAATCTTCATCATTTGTTATATTAATCGTACCTTCTTATGTATGACAGGTTTCATAACTTGTTGCTCAAATGTTGTATTATGGATTGATTGTTCATTGTAGAAGTATGTTACCGTATGGATAGTGCTCAGACACACTGTCGATCATCCTTGCTTACGGTGCTACTTGCATGGATTGACAATATCGAATTAGTGGACTCAATGGCTATGGGAGAGGAGGATTCGTGTCAAGGTATTAATTAATCATATTATACGTTCATAATGTTACGTTTAAAGCGTTTATAATGTACGCAATACGATTAAATTATAAAGTATAATAAGTATAGATTACAATCAATACACTAAATAAAACAGAATAGTCATCTGTTTGACCAGACCACGCCCCCTTCCTCTCTCTCTCTCTCTTTCAATGTAGTGCTCGGCGCACACCAGACGGGTTTGGTGCGCGATGGAATTGATCAACGGTGGGCGGGGCTTAGCCGGTTCCAAGCCATGCCAAGTTAGCTAATAAGTCAAGTCGTCATTACTTAAGTCATAAGTCAAGGATTAAGTTAAGTAATAAGGCCATAAGGAATAAGTTAAGTATAGTTAAGTAAACAAAGTGAAATTAAGTCATGCTAACGTAAATTAAGTTACGGGAAGGTAAGTTAACATTAGTGTTATACGTCATGGTGCATATTACTGTAACACAACCAAGCAGATCACCGATTACGGTAGCACCACTCATCTCACATAAAGGATAAGGAATATGATTATTAGCTACCGTAACCCGGTTCGGTGGGTCAGATTAAGTACCGATGGTCAGCTTTGAGTAAAAATTGTCGTACTAAGCATTATTCGAGTTATATGATTATGCCTATTGTAGACTACCGTAACCCGGTTCGGTGGGTCAGATTAAGTACCGATGGTCAGCTGTGAATAAAAATTGTCATTGTAGGCATTATTCGAGTTATATGATCATGCCTATGGTAGACTACCGCAACCCAGTTCAGTGGGTCAGAATAAGTACGATTGGTCAGATTTGAGTAAAATTCTGCGAAGTCATCGTCAAATCTCATCCACCTCAGATAGATTCAAAAATACGAAGAAATTCTAAAAAAAACTGCTGATTTTCTACAAACGTCAATAAACAACACACAACTCAACCTAGCGCGCAACCAGAGCAGTCGATAAAGCGCGCCGTAGGCGCGCCACCGGCTGGTATTTAATAAAACCTAAAGGCATATGACCGACTACACGTACTGTGTTTTGTAGGCCCTCGTGGATGGGGAAGTGAGGAGGCGACACAACTTCTTCTCAATAACCTTATGTATCTATCAATCACTCAGGTTTGTCATTGGTTCTATTAACGCCCGCCCTTTCCTTCGTCTTCTCATACACATTTGATACAATAAAAAATCGATAAATATCTATTCAAATTTTAATTCGGTAAATGTGGATTGTACTGAAAGAACTGTATTACAGCATGAATGTCATTCACATGAATTGGCTGATCTCTGGAGGGCATTATCTACTTCATATCCTGCTAATCTCCCTATCATCTTACAATTTCTCCATGCTGTACTCATACTTGGACAGGAATCATTACTTCCACATGTATCAATTATTGATTGTCTTATTTTTTTGATTGATTAATCGATTGATTCAGGCTAAACGTATCTGTGTATGGATGGCATCATCTAATGGTTGTGGAGGTCCTCGTCTTGCTTCTCTTCTATTAGATCAATTATCTGGATCATCCGATGGGGCAACAGCTACGAGACCAAAGTTGGAGAGATGTGAGATGGCTCCATTTTATAGGTAAGTCAATTGCACATTGTGGGACTATCATAGTAAGGATAACTGTTAATTGATTGTGACTCCATCTCTCAAGACATTTTCAAAGAATGTTTTTGATGAGCCTTTTTAAGAACTCACTAGTTTCGCTAGCCTAGTTGTATCAAATTTCAGATGGCGACGAGAGCAGCAACATGAACCACTCAAAACTAAGGTATAACATTTGATCTTTGATCTTTCATATTCTGATCTTTGATCTTCCATTGTACAGGAATCACTAATGACCTCATCGTGTCTTGCTTCTCCCAATGGAGATGAGCAACTTCCAACAACTAGTACGGTTGATACACCTACAGTAGTCAATAACACCGTTCCTACCGTACCCACGCATACTGTAAGAGTTATTGATTTTTGCCTGTTGAGTAATTTAGAATACCTCCGTATAACGATGTTGTTATTGATTGATTGATTGATTAATTGATTGATTGGTTAATCTAGATGGGAGAAGAGGATACATCATGTGAGGGTGTACGTGAGCTTCCAATGCCTGCTTATGGAGGGCATTACTCTCCCCTATCAAGATTATTACCACCATCCACTCAGCCTGTACAGCAATTGTTGAGGTATGGTTGATTATGTCTCTTTCTCTCTATCACTCCTCGCATAATTTCAGGAGTCATACAGCACTTATTCTTCTATCTGATATAATTCGTTCATCTCCTGATGTTATTGATTGGACTGAGGCCACACCGAGACTCCTTCAAGTATTGTTTAATATATTTTCATTTATTTTTAATTCATCATATCGTTATTGATAATTGAATTAAACAAGAAAGCATCAGACAGGGGCAAAATGAAGTGATCTATTTGTTGTATACTTATTGCTTTATAATTTCAATCCATCTATATATCATCATATTCTATGATTATATAATCATTAATCAGGCCTCCATTCTCTCCCTTGATTCTCGTCTATTTGCTCGTCATGCAAGACAGACCATAATCAATGTGTGTATACTCCACACGGATAGATCTGCACTAGCTACTGTATCCACACTCCTTCTCAATAATACGGTATGTTATTTTTTGTACGATCGTTAAACAATCCTTCCATTCGCTTTTCTTCGATTTCCACTATTTTATTGTTCTCTAGCCATTATCGATGACACTATTGACGAAGTTCTGAAATTTTTGATTTTGTTGTTAAACATGATAATTGTGCTAATGAATAATATTGATACTTATAGATGACTCGTTCTGAGAGTTCACGTGATCGAGATCTCTATACTCATCTACAATCTCCATCCAGTTAGTATTTCCATTCATTAGTTCATATTATTACTAATATCTTTACTATTATCTAATATAACTTCTAACATATGATAATGATTGTGATATTCAGATTCCCCTCATGGTTTCTGCACGGCCTCCACATCCTTCGCTCGTACAACACAGGTAGTACTCTTTTTTTAAATTAAATATTACATTTAAACGTGGAATAATTCTAATATATAATACATTAAATAATAGGCTGAGTATCGTGAGATGCTTCTCCACTCCAATGCTCTCTTTTCGTCACAAGGAGATTTGGTCAATGCAATTGTGTTCTGTCTTAGTGAAAAGTTGGTTTATTATTAATATTATTTTTTTTAATTAAGAAACTGAATTTTCTGTCCTTTGATACTGTTTCAGTAGAGGCCAGAATTTTAAAAAAAATATAGTTTCTCGGAGATAGATTTTAATGTGTTTTCTCAAATGTTAGTTTAATTAATTCAGTATGGATCGTCCTTTATGGGCATGTGAGAGTACATCGACACGTCAATGGAGAATCAATTCAGCTGCTCAATTAACTTGTTTGGTTAGTCGTTAACTTTTAATACAGTGATAGTCCACCTTGTGTCTCGAACTTGCTGAGGTAAATTCGTATGAATGGAGTATTATAACCCGGGGTACTGGTTACCAGTAGTGTTTAAAGTTATAGAAATCATGGGCAGGAAGTGGTTTGTGAAATATTGCTGTATGTTTCTCGTAGCGCTTGCCTCCTGTCGACTTGCCACTTCTGCGTTTCACATTGGAAATATTGTACGTGAACAATAAACAATGCAAGCTAATTATAATACTAATCCTAGGCAAACTGACCCGAATTGGATTATCGATTGATAGATATGAATTGTACTATAGGTTCGTCACTTGGCAGAGCTTCTATTGCCCACCTTCCCTCTTCTACCAGTGACATGGACACAAATGGCTATGAGACAAGCATTGTCTGTCAGTGACAGACATTTGGCTGGACGATGCTTTCAGGTACTCGAATATTACAATTGACAATTGATTATTTCATTTATAACAGTGCTCTAGTTATGATAGATGATATCATTAGATGTGATATCATTATGATACTGTCGTGATAATAGGTTATGATAGCTAATTTGGTTACAATTTCATCTATATTGTATACTAAAGGAGGTTGTGATAATATATCATCATATTATGTATAATAATGAGTAATGATGATGAGTCTTTATTTCTTAAGATTTCATCAGCTCTATGTCAACCTCCTGGTCCATGGGCTGCCACTCTTCTAGCTCGTCTTGTTGAAACAGCAGGTACTAATCCATCTTTATTTTGATTTATTTTTAAAAAAATTTGAGTTGGGGTTATCGATCGATATTGAGAATTTATTGATTGATCACATTGATATTTTAGGTGATTCACAAGAGGAGACGCAAGCATACGTGACAGATCTGGTCTTGTGTCTGGTAGCGAGTGTCCCACACATTGCACCGCCCGTATGTTTTTCAGAACTCTCATTTTTTGTAAACTTTCTTTGTGAAGAGGGAGCATTATTTTGATCTATTTGAGTAGATAAAGTTCAAATTAGTTTGCTGTACTTGTCACTTCCTAGTTTCACAATGTTCATAGATATTAATTTATGCGCTTTTTGAGAGTTTCTCATGTTGAAATATGCACCCTTTGTTGATCATAAATATATTATTTTGTACCTTTTCGATGTTGAGCTAATTTTTAATAACATTATGTAATGGAATAAGAAATAATTGTTGTATGTTTACAGCAATTGGAATTGTGTACTGTGCCTACCACTGCTTGTTCCATATCCCCCACTCATATTCGATCTACCTCATACACTCCTGCCCTTCTCAGACAATCAGTCATAGCGAGAGCTCACGAACGGAAAGGTTTGTACTACTGTATTTGTATCTTTAGGGTCAATCGATAATACTCATGACAATTTGTCATACCGTTACATTTTGTAGTCGGTTTAGTCAATCGATAATAATGCATGAAATGGGTAATTTTAGATGCTCGTCTCTCACTTCTCGTATCTGAGGATACAACATCGTGGGTGGGCGTGACTGCTGCGAATCTTGCACGGTATGTATATTACTATAGTCGTGGACTACTGTAGATAATTGATAATGTAGATAGTTAATACCGTAGATAATGATTAGTAAGAGATTATTGTAGATCAAAATCGGCGGAAGCTCTATCGTCAGATCAAGATGCAGAAGAGGAAGCTACATCAACTCGTGCTCTCGTTGGAGCTATAGCTGTGGCTCTGATGGAGTCAGCTCTCGATAATGAATTCCTATTGGCTACTCATCTAATGGAGAAGGTATCATAGTATGCAATGATTGTGAAGTAATCTAGGAATGAATGATACATTATACGCTAATGAACTCCTTTTTTTTCTCTTCAAGAGCTTTGAACAGAAAATTGAGTATGTAACCATCTCTTTTATTCTTATTATCAATCATTTATTTAGAATAGTTTTAGTTTTTCTATTGCGAATTTTCAGTTATTGGATACAACGAGTGGACCATCCAAGACAGCGTTCCTGACCAAGTTAGAGAAGACAATTGGACAAATCGATTGGAAGAACCTACAGGGATTGATTGGGTTGCTCTCGAGAGGTATCCGTTTATTGATTTGTCTACAGTATATCCAGACTAAGTACTATCATTGCTTACGGTAGATTAATACGATTGTTCAGACTGATTTATTCTCTTTTTTTTTCCCAGGAGCGGTTACGGTAGGCGCATACGAGCAATGCATCGGAACACTTATATTATTGGCAGATGTAAGACTTATTTTTGCACTCCCGGGTTTTGTAGAAACAAATCGATATTGTGTCATACAGTAATGCGCATTGATTGTTTGCTTACTTAATGTTAGTGAGATATTTGTTCGATTTGAAACGATTTATCGATTGATTAAGTAATTAACTGTATCGATTGATTTGGATAAATTCCCTTTGGTCAGGTTATCTCCTTACCAATAGTTGGTGGTATTCAATCCCTCGGTCTACTTATCTCATCCCTCCTCCCCTATATGCTCCATCACTTCGATGCACCAACACCATTGGCCATTCGAGCAGCACAAGCACTCAAAATGGTATGGTATCTTAAAATTAAACATTATTTCTTTCATAAAAAGCTTATTTTCAGTCATGTCAAGTAATATCAGAGTCAAAGGAGGGAAACGAGAATGTGGAGAGTCCACTGGTACATGCGGCCACTGTATGTTTTACTAATGATTATATTAGAGCAGGCGTGGCAGATTAACTGTTCTTTAATATGATGTCTTGTATTGAATTAATAATGGTATCCTGATTTATCGATATCTCATTCAGATGTTCTCTCAATATGAATCATCAACATTCGCTAAAGATCGTCTACAATGGGCTAAATGTGTATTGAAGTATGTATGTGAGGGAGTATCACCTCCACTCTCTCCGATTGTTGCTCTTCTATCTGAGGTATCCATTCATGTCTATACCATATCTCATCTTCCATTTTACTTTTGACTCTTCTCAGATGCTCGACAGAGGACCGAATACAGTTCATTCCTATGTGTTACAAATGCTGCAGGTATGAAATATTCTCTCGGAATGTCTATATCTATATTTATAGGTTATTCTTGAATTGTGTGATGGAGGAGGAGTAGCGTGTCCTACACTCACTGTTAATGGACAGGTACAATATCATATTAATCACAATTCAATCCAATCAATATTGGATTGAATTGTGATTAAATATAAATAGGTGGTTCGAGTTGTTTCACGTCAACTCCAAGGAGTATATTGGAAGGAATCAGCTAAAGTACTTCAAGTACTCGTTGGCAGATGGCATCAGGAATCGGTATGTAATGTATATGAGATTGTTCGTGTAACAACATAAATGTCTTTCACTTGTTGTCCGTACACCTATTTTGAGCAAGATACAATAATACCATTTATACATTTATATTGAAATGCGACACGATAAAATATAATGATTGAGTATATTGTATATATCAGGACGTGACAACATTCGAGTTATCTCCATCTCTTCTTTCATCATCATCATCAGCTATTCGTCCATCTCCTCCTTCTCCACGAAAGATTACATCAGTGAATGGATCAGATATAGGAATGACAACGATGAATGGTCTATTGAATACAAATGGAGTTATTAATGGACAAGGAACTACACTTAAGAGACAACCACCTCATGTAAGATTATATCATTCATTAGAGATACGGTAGTCCATGATTATCGATTGATTTATTATAGATTCGAGTTAGAGAACGACTCGTTGCTCTATTATCTGCGTCTGGTCTACGAGCTGGAACCATTCCCAATGCTGTATCGGTTAGTTGATAAATTAATCACTGCGACCCCCATATGTTTGAATATTGATTGATTCAATTATTGATTATTTTCAGTTAGTCTTTTCCCAATCGGATCTCGTATCATCAGTATCGAGTTCAAATGAACGAATCAATTGTGGAAGTTGTGCGGTTAGTCCAATCTCTGTCTTTTTTGTAGACGGAATTATTTAAATGGAATTTCTTCTTGACATTATGGTTGTGTTAGTTGTTCCTTCTATTAACCATCGTTCAAGATCTATTCGATCACAAGAATTCTTCGGAGCATAGTATAGGATTATCGATCTATCTTCGGAAGTTTGGTTGATTGGAGTATGATTATACTTGATTATAGGATGCTGGTGCATCTACCACTCCATCCATTCGTGATCCTTCCATCGGAGATTCATTCCCTAGAGTATTCAAAGAATTTGATTTTCTCGAAGCAGAACACGATTCAGTTAGTGAAACGGCTGATTCATGTTTCGGTAAGTTCATATATGGATATATCGAACGAATAATAAATGATATATGTATTGTTGATATGATTGTTGTTAAGGTTGGTTATCAACGATGCGTACTCATTCGCTTGTTGATGGAAGAGAAAGAAGAGATGAAGGAGAAGATGAAGGAGATGATAATGATGAAGATGATGTATGATTATATCTACTACTTCATTCTTTCATTCTCATCTATGAATATTTCAGAATGATTTCTCCGAAGATGGTATCATTCATTCTCGTCATAGTAATAGAAGAAGAGAAGGAGAAGATTATGATGATGAAGGTGAAGGAAGAGCATCATTAAGTAGATCAAGAGCATCTACTGATAGAACACCTTGTCCCAGTGATGTTGATGAGGAAGAGGTATACTCTACTTTATGGTGTCGTTTGATTATTGAATATCTTTTGTATGATATAAGGTATTTCAATAGCTATCGATTAGTTGAAATAAGGACTATTGTGGATACGACATGGAGGATAATTATTTATGTTGATAGTATTAATAATAATGAGAGAAGTATATATTATTCCAGATGGATAAACTATCATCAGAGATGGATGCACTATCAGGAGCTGGTCGAAGTGATGTATTACATGAAGAGATGATGGAAAGAAGAAGTGGACCTCCACTCATTGAAGAAGATACTTCTGTTGGTTAGTACAACCTACATTTATAATGCAATGAAATGATGAATCTGCGAGATTCCATCCTAAAAATGCACAAGTTGGAAATTTGAATCTCCGCATATTTAGTGCCGGGTGTTTGTATTTTGGATGTTTAAGATGTTTTTTTTAACTATGATGAATGTAATATTTGATCATAGGTGGTTCATCATATTGTGATCGTCGATCAGAAATATCAATGGAACTTGGAGCTGCTCCTTCTGCAGCTTCAGTCATTGAGAGCTCATCTGTATTGGCCAGACGATTGACAGGAGGAGGAGGAGGAGGTATGAAACATATCGTCTCCTTCTTTCGTCCCGTTTTGTCTTGTTCTTAATGAGAAAGATATGCATCTACACTTTTATCTTATCAAGTTGTCTCATATTACCGTACAATTATTATTTTTATTATTATTATTAGTACCATTTATCATGCTAATCGACTTGTTTTTTACTGAAAATTAGTGTAGCATTCTTGCCAAAAGTGCCGATAATTAAAATACTGATAATGAATAATTGATTGAAGGTGGTCCATCATCATCAATAGTATCAGTAGCAACTCCATCAACAACAGATGGTAGAGGAGAAGGAGGAATGAAATCTCCTATGATACATGTTCAATGTCATCATCATCTATCATCACATGTTTGTTATACTTTATTCTATTCTTCTTATTTTATTCATATTTTGGTGTGAAATGGGAAGGTTAGACAAGAATACAGATAACGAATTTGCTCAATATTCAGCTTTCTCTGTGTTTTCTATCTTCTGGCAGGGAAAATATAGAAAATAGCATATACAAGTATACAACATTCAGAGTTGAGAGTTTTGATGTGCTCTGCCCCTGATCGTAATTGATGTAATAAATGAATGTTCAGGTGGAATCAACATGGCCTTCTCTAGTATCTGAATTGGTAGACGATAAGGATGGAGAATTGACAGCCACAGCCATATTAATGCTCACTCAATTGTATAAAGTAATAATATTAATATTTGTAATACTAGTATATGAATGGGATTGAATCTATTGATCATAGTGACTCCTCCTTCTACAGGCATGTTGTGGTTCCCTTTCTTCTCTTCTCCGTGATGCCTCTCATCTCCTCTCCAATGGTAGTCGTCTATACAAAGTCTTCTCACGTGCTCAAGATGACGTCATTCGTGTTTCCGATTGTCCATATCTATTCGTCACGGCTAATCTTGTCAGAATTATTTATTATCGATTCAAAAAAATCTATTTAGAATGTTTTTTTATAAATAATTTGATTACGGTAATTTTCAGCTTCGTAATTCGTCTGTGCATCAAAGATTGAAGCTTTCACTGTATGAACAACAAGGACACTTTGAGACATTCTGTGAGAGGAAAGAGAAGTGCATACGAGTTAGTTTATTCATTTTGTTGATCTTTATTTTGACTTTTAATTTATTGTAAAAAATCACACCAGGCAAAATTTGGAAAACGGTTTATAAATCTTTGTGCATTGAATTTTTTCTGGCTGCTACTTGATTTGAGTCAAAGCTACAGCAGTTCAAATAATAGTTCGAGACGTTTAATCGACAGAGATGGCAACCTCAACCAATATATTAGTTAATTAATAATAAATAAATTAAATAGGCATTGAATGCGGTTCGTTCAGCTCAGAAATTGAGTGCAATAGGAGGATCAACTGGAACTACTTCATCCATTACTATGATCAATGGGGTATGATAGATATTATTGACTTCTCATGGATTCAGATCGATATTTCCCTTATCTTATGTTTAATGTAGATTAAATAATAATAATAATATATTTTTGTTATGATCGATTGATTAGCTGATTTTTTTTCGAAATTCAATGATCTATTACTTTGTGTGCTAGAAACGTTCGAAAGATGAATAATAATTCTGATATGATTGAGAATGGATTAGTTCTTTCAGGAGCTTATTCTAGCAAAGGCTCTCCATAAACTCTTCTTTCAATTGATGCTGATGTGTGATTCAATGTGTGATATATTGAGAAATGTGAAGGAAGGACCCGGTGCACAGGTACTCTACTTTACATATATGGTACATCTATCCTAACTTCATCAATTTTGTTGTATGATAACTGACCAATGTTGAGTAATTACACTAAACTTACTCTGTAACGAAATTTGAGATGATGAGATGCAACGTATTGTTTATTATTAAGGAACTGTCTCTGTCACCGGGTGTTCTCATTCTACAACGAGAACTATTGAGTGCAATGGCACATTCAGAGAGTCTCAATAATATGAGTATGTCTATTATCCTTCATTTATCTACTCTATATCTATCTCTTTTTCCTATTGCAAACGCTCCAATGATGGTGTGTTTAAAAATTTCTCGGTGAATTTGCATTCTGAAATACGACTGTTTCATCAGATACGTTCTCTCCACACAATATCATATCGTCTGATCGACCGACTGAACAACTTCTTCTTTTATTGGCTAATAAACATCACTCACAAGCATTGTCTGCACTCCGTCAATTGAGGTTTGTGTTTTATGGTATAGTTATAATATATATATATATATATATATATATATATATATAATATGTTTACTGACAAAGAGGGAAAAGTAAATTAAGTAAATTATTGACATATTGATTGTCAGATCTCATCCCAACTATGGTAACGGTGAATTTGGTTGTTGTGAACAATCGGATGTTGATGTTCTTCTATTGATCTTCTGTCGTAGTCATACATTGAGAGCATGGGCTGTGGCAGGGGCTGATGAAGGAGTATTGAAGGTATATTCATTCATATTATTAATTATATAAGAGAATCATGATATTGTCATGAACATATTCTAAATGTTTGTAATTATAGGATAAACTAATATTGAATTACGATGAGATATATTCATTATAGGATTATTGTGATATTTTACGTGATACAAATGCGGAATTCGCTTCAACAATACGGAAGGTAAATACTGACTCTACAACCTCCACACAGAGAGCATCAACTGTGAGCGAATATTCATCTTATGAGAGGAATCGCGAGAAAATCGACCGTTTCGGAGGGTCCGCGGACATAGAAATTTCGACCCCCTGAAAAATTCAGATTAAGTACTTTGAACGATGCTCTATCGAACTGTGTTGGCCGAATTTGCATATCTGCTCTCATTTTCGAGTAGCGGTAGGTCAAAGTTGGCAGGTACGGTATTTTTGGCTCGAGTGTGCGTCAGAAAAATGATCATAACTCCGTTCAAAATAATGATAGACAATTTTTCAAAAAAAGCATAGAAAGAGGAGATCTTGGGCACCATTTCCCAGTTGATGACGTCATTTTTCGACCATGCGCCGGTGCGGGGCGGTCGGTTTTATAAAAAAGTGACGTAACTTTCCTAATCGGAAAAAGTGCACTTTTCTTCTATGCGCGTTTTGTTGCACCCATATGTGTCTAAAAATGACCCAAGTTTCAGAGGATTTCCGAAATGGAAAAAAAAGCGTTGATTTTAGTGACGCGACCTCGGCTTATTCCTTTATCAAGAAACAGCAAAGGAGCTAAAATGACTCAAAAACATCCGAAAAAACATTACGAGCTCAAAATACCCATATATGACAGTTATTTGAAACACAAAATCACCAAGTTCCGAAAAATTTGAAAAAAACCATATTTTGCTTTTCCACGTGGAAAAAACATTTCAGTAATGTTAATTAATCTTTATAATATTTCTTATAATGTTTTTGAACATTTATGTTTTTGGAAGTGAAGGCCTACCTGCTTTTAGAGCCGAGATTTCCGCCATCGAGATTACACGCGCGCGGCCCAACTCCGCGCGACTCACGGAGGGCAACGGGTACGAATTCTTTCTCATCCGTATCCGGGCGGTTTTTATCCGTATCCGTGAAAAAGTATTGTTATGTCCTTAGGCACAACTCGTGTAGTAGAATAGAGACTTTATTAGAGAGACGAATACAAGGGTAGAACTATTATAAGAAACTTGGGAAAAGAATGAATAGGCTAGTCAATAGTATGACAACAACATAGATGGGAATCGACTAGTGGTGATCTACCTCGCACGTCAGACTACAATGTACGTGCGGGAGTTCAAATAGATAATAGAGTGGTACGCTAGGTCAGACTTTGGAGCGTACACAACACCTCCGCCGTAAGATATGAACTAGGGCATATCTGACAAACAATAAATATGTACATATAATATGGTACAGAATCAATAATGTGATGGAATAGCATGATCAACGATCGATAATAGGTAATAATGAATCAATAATCAGGAAAGTATGAATCAACGATAGGATTGACCACTAGTAGATGAAATATTCATACGAGATGGTGGTTGTCTACTACGGGAAGGCCTTGTAGAACCTGGTCTAACCAAGGTAGGCTTAGGGATATTCTTCTTGTTGTTCTCCACATTGTTTGTGGGTACGACGACAGCATCGGCATCGACATTAGTAACGACAGCATCAGCGGCAGACGGCGTGACGTTGCACTTGGCGGGCTCGACCTGGACGTTGCACTTGACGGGCTCGACCTGGACGTTGCACTCGACGACGTTGTCGGCGGGAACATCGAAGCTCTCCAACAATACACTCAGAGGATCACAATCCTCAGTCCATCGCTTCCTCAACTGGTTCGTATGCGCAGTCACAAGACTACCATCCAATCTCTTTACTTCATACATCACATTTCCTTTCTTTCTGAGCACTACGGCTTCAGACCATTTCTCGTGATTCGGACCATCCCGATCACGATAATACACAGTGTCTCCTTCGGCGAACTCTCGTGTCACCTTGTCCTTTACTACTCTCTCCTCTCCTTCCCTGGGAGACATGAGAGTGAGACGACATCGCATCTTCCTTCCGAGGAAGATCTCCGCTGGAGTACACGTCTTCAGTTGATTGTTAGGAGTGCATCTGTACATCATCAGGAACTTCTGCACGTTCTCATCCTCCGGTCCTTCTCCTTTCATCTTCAACAATGACCGCTTGAACGTATCCACGAAGCGTTCAGCCTGTCCATTACTCTGTGGATGATACGGTGGCGAGAACATGTGGTTGATTCCATACTCCATACAGAATGCTCTCATCTTCTCAGATTTGAACTGAGTTCCATTATCCGATACAATGGTTTCAGGACTACCGTATCTTGATACGAAGTCTCTCAATGCTTTGACGGTTGCATCAGCCGTAATCCTTTCCATAGTCACGACCTGTGGCCATCTACTGTGAACATCAACGATGATCAAGTAGTAACGTCCATTCATTGGACCGGCGAAATCCATGTGGACTCGCTCCATTGGTCGACTCGTCTCCGGCCACTTGATTGGCTCAACCTTGGAAGGATTCTTGGCAATATTTGCATAACCTTCAGCATCATTCTTGGGTACTTGCATCTCCTTGAGTGCATGCACCTTCTTGGGATGTGGGTGACGTCCAGATTCATTCACGACGAATCCAAGGAAGTGGACTTCTTTCTGTCCGAACGCACACTTCTCTAGTCGGATTCTGAATCCAGAATCACGAATCCTCTCGAGAACTCTCATCAGATTCTCGTCGTGCTCTTCCTTCGTCCTTCCACTTACAATGACATCATCCAAGTATGCCACTGCTCTGCTCATTCCTGTCAACATCTGGTCCATTATAGACTGGAATATACCTCGAGCAGGCTTAACACCGAACGGTAATCTACGGTACTGATACAGTCCACGATGCGTATTGATCACGAGGAGCTTCTTGGCTTCTTCGTCTACTTCAACTTGGAGATACGCATCCGAGAAATCAATCGTGGAGAAGACTGTTCCACCATTCAATGAGGCGAATATGTCTTCCGGCAGCTTGAGCGGATGAGTGCAATCTTCCAGACAGTCATTCAGTCCTGTCTTGAAGTCGGCACACAATCTCTTTGCACCATTCTTCTTTGCGACTAGCAAGAACGGAGCCGCCCACTCCGAGTGTTCTACCTTAGAGATCACTCCCATATCACATAATCGATCGATTTCTTCATCACACACCTGCTGGCTGGCATACGGCACTGGCCGCTTGTTACGGAACACTGGCTTCACGCCAGGCTTCAGGTACAACTTAGCTGCAGACTTGTTGTACTTGCCCAGTCCAGGCTCACAAACTTCTGGGAAGACATCCTTTACCCAGGTTGTGTAGTCTCCTGACTTGATGTGTGCAATCACCGTTTCATCATTCTCATCTGAGAATGCTCTCTTCAAGTCTAGCTTGAAGAATACATCATTGCCGACTAGTCGAATCGGTCTTGGGGTGACGTGGACCCATGCGTCACACTCCTTGCCACAGTATTCCATTCTACTGCGGAACTTGCCGAGAATCTTCATACCTTGTCCGTTTGCACATGACACGGCACATGGAGCAGTAACCAACTTAGGGTTCTTCATCTCCTTCCAGTCAACCTCCGAGATGAGCGTCAGATCAGATCCTGTGTCAAGTTGACACTCCATCTGTGTTCCATCCATGGATACATTCACGTACACACGATTGCCTTCAATCTGATTGCAATCCTTCATTTGTACTGAATGATTCTTCCTTGGCTTCTTCTTCGGCCTCATTTCAGGATGCTTCAACCAGCATCTCTCTTCAGTATGACCATTCTTGCTACAATGTGTACATTTCACATTGGCATTTGATCTCTCGGTCTTGGGCTTCTTACTATTCTTTCCCTTATCATTTTCAGATCCTCTGACCATATTGGCTGCATTCGTCTGAACCGCTGAGACTTCACGCTCAAGTGCTCTCAACGACGAATATCTTTCTAGAAGCTCTTTGAATGTGATATCGGCCTTCTGACTAACAGCATTGAATAGTTGAGTACGTATCGACTTCAGTTTAGGCAAATCCAATCCAGCAAGGAACATCGTGATCTTCATCTGATCCTCCTTAATATCCTTCAGATTGCCTTTCTGATACAAGCGATTCACTTCAGAAGCGAATTCCATCACGTCCGTACTACCATTCATAGCCATGCTCAGTTTGAAGAATCGAACACGCAGTTCGAAATCTGTTTCTTTCTTGCCAAACAGAGCCTTGAGTGCCTTTATCGTATCATCGAACGATAATTTCATCACATCACCGGGTGCTTTGTGATCACGATACAATGCATTGCACTTCACACTCAGATGACGCAATAGTATTCTGACTTTGTTACAGTCGTCCAAATGCTTTGCATCATACTCGAAGAAGTCTCGATAACGATCATACCAGTTATCGAATGTGCAATCATCAGCATCATAGTCGAATTCCACAATGCGAGCTTCCATCGCATCAATAGATGGTCCTTGAGTAACTTGACTTTTAATCTCTCCATTAACAACTACTGTCTCTCTACTCGCTAACATCTCGAGTATTTCATTGTTCTTCTTATTCTGCTCCTCCTGCTTGCTCATGAAATCCTGCTGCATCTTCGCAAACATCTCCATTACAGTTGCCAACGTGACTTCCGACTTCACTACTTCAGGCTTCTCATCTCCAGGCATCCTTACTACGAATTACTTGAGTACACTTAGCTCAAAGAAAAATTCGCGATAGCCTTCGGCGTACCTCTTGCAAAGTACCACACAGAATCCACAAAGAAGACGTACAATCACAAAGCTTGTACACTGCCACGCTCACAAAGTACGTGAAGCAGTATCCACAGAGAAGACGTACAATCACAAAGCTTGTACACTGCCACGCTCACAAAGTACGTGAAGCAGTTTCCACAGAGAATTTGACAATAGTTCTTCCACAAAGTGAACTATCGCCAATCACAAAGAATTAACTTCCGCCCTTTCACAAAGTTAGGCTTCAGTTATCACAAAGAATCGACACCGATTGTTTCACAAAGTTCAATCGGTACCACCACAAAGAGAAGAAATGACGAAATGAAGAAGAAAGAAAAAAACGAGAAAGAAATAAGACTTACGTTAGCTCGTCAAAGATCCTGGTCGCCAAAATGTTATGTCCTTAGGCACAACTCGTGTAGTAGAATAGAGACTTTATTAGAGAGACGAATACAAGGGTAGAACTATTATAAGAAACTTGGGAAAAGAATGAATAGGCTAGTCAATAGTATGACAACAACATAGATGGGAATCGACTAGTGGTGATCTACCTCGCACGTCAGACTACAATGTACGTGCGGGAGTTCAAATAGATAATAGAGTGGTACGCTAGGTCAGACTTTGGAGCGTACACAACAAGTATGTACGTGTATATGCTATTTCACGGTCGCAGTGATAAATCTTTAATCCCTTCCCCCAATCACTTTTCGCATTTCGTTTACAATCGTTTAGGTCTAGATCGACGCAAAAACACTTAAATTATTGCGCGTAACTGGGAACAGCGAACAAAATAGTCGAAATAGAATTGAAAAGGCCAGAAACTTGCGAGTGTTTTATACTTTTAGCGTGGGAAGAGCATTTCGCTAGCGCGGAAGGTCGCTGCGCGTCCATCCGCCTCAATTACCCTTTGAGAAGAGATGTATTGCCATAAAATGAACGTTTTCCAGCTCAGAATGACTCAAAACAACTTGTTTCATCATTCTTAGCACGAAAAACTCCTTGGAACACGTGTTCTGTGTCTGTAAAAATCAGCAAAAGATTTGGATCGAACCGGGGTTCGAACCCGCTCTGTGTTTTTAGAGCGGTACCTCTTTACATCGACGCCTCGAATGATTTTGCTTATTTTATTTATTTATTTATCGTACACCGCAAGGGTGTTTCAACAACTACAAAGTGCTCGAGTGCAAAACAAATATGTGAAAGAATAAAATTATTAAAAGAGAGGTGGATGGGGATGGGGGGAAGGTGCGAGATCAATTGATTTACTAAACATAGTAATAGTAATAGTAACATAGTAACATGATACAACGGATGTCTTTGTAATATGTTATCTCAGTGTTAATTGTCTTGAATGAGAGAGAGAGCGAGGAAGGTTTGGGGGGGGGGCTCACACTCGTTCTTTGTTGTTCAAATGGAACTCTGTTCGCTCAGTTTTCTAACATCTCCATTTCGTGTAGTTGCCAGATCTTAGTCTAACTTCTCCTTTTTTCTCTCCCTGTCTGTTCACGAAAGAGCGTGTGGGAGTGAGAGAGCGGATGATGAGCAGTCGCGCGGAGTTGGGCCGCGCGCGTGTAATCTCGATGGCGGAAATCTCGGCTCTAAGAGCAGGTAGGCCTTCACTTCCAAAAACATAAATGTTCAAAAACATTATAAGAAATATTATAAAGATTAATTAACATTACTGAAACGTTTTTTCCACGTGGAAAAGCAAAATATGGTTTTTTTCAAATTTTTCGGAACTTGGTGATTTTGTGTTTCAAATAACTGTCATATATGGGTATTTTGAGCTCGTAATGTTTTTTTGGATGTTTTTGAGTCATTTTAGCTCCTTTGCTGTTTCTTGATAAAGGAATAAGCCGAGGTCGCGTCACTAAATAAAGGAATAAGCCGAGGTCGCGTCACTAAAATCAACGCTTTTTTTTTCCATTTCGGAAATCCTCTGAAACTTGGGTCATTTTTAGACACATATGGGTGCAACAAAACGCGCATAGAAGAAAAGTGCACTTTTTCCGATTAGGAAAGTTACGTCACTTTTTCATAAAACCGACCGCCCCGCACCGGCGCATGGTCGAAAAATGACGTCATCAACTGGGAAATGGTGCCCAAGATTTCCTCTTCGATGCTTTTTTTGAAAAATTGTCTATCATTATTTTGAACGGAGTTATGATCATTTTTCTGACGCACACTCGAGCCAAAAATACCGTACCTGCCAACTTTGACCTACCGCTACTCGAAAATGAGAACAGATATGCAAATTCGGCCAACGCTGTTCGATAGAGCATCGTTCAAAGTACTTAATCTGAATTTTTCAGGAGGTCGAAATTTCTATGTCCGGGGGGTGGTCGAACCTCTGGCGATTCTTATATTATTTATATACCCTATCTAAACTTGTAGATCTAACGAAGTTGGTTGATGTTATATATTGTTTTGCATCTAAAAATTTACTATATAAATGATAATAATTATACTTATTTTAGGTATCATCGCTGGTCGATTCCTCCTGTGGAACGTCATATGTAAAGTCATATATGACATCTGATAGTTAATAATGTAATGAGCTTAATTATATATCTTCATTGCTTTACTACTGTTGTATATTTATGAATATTGTACAGTTTATCTATGAACTATGTATAATAAATAAATAATGAGATTAAACATTTTCAATTGTTTTAATGATGTAGCATTGAGAAGGGATTCTTGAGTCCGAGAAGATCCACAGACAGTTTGGAGTTGACCGAAGAAGTTGAATTCCCATGATAGCGTCTCACTGCCACGGTGGGACCCAATCATGATAATGTGATGTGTGATAAATTCATTCAGTGATATGCTTTTACAATTTGAACAAAATAATCTTTTCAGGTTGAATGTGGTTACGTTTTTTATCAAAATGTAGTATGCTTAGCCGAGACAATTCCTGTTCACAATTTTCATCTACCAATTCTACATCTCTTTTGAGAATATCTTTGTTGAAAATAATATATGTACGAGTTGTATGAAAATTTTATAATTTATCATATATATTCAAGACGAGAATTAGAAAGAAGGGAATTGGAAAAGGGAAACAAGGAAATTCCCTTAATCTTCACAATTTATTCTCTTACGCTGTCTTCTTCATCTTCTGGAATGTCGAGTGGAGAAGCCAGAATTTCGTCCACCAAACTAAAATCATTGTTTATTAAAATAGATATCTAAATTCTAAATATGAAACCTTCTAGTAAGCTTCATCATTCTATTGAATCGTTCTTCTTCTTCCTTTTCCTCGTCATCTAATTCAGCTAACGTATTCTCGAATCTTTTCTTCTCTCCATTCTTCTTCTCTACATCCTTATTCTGAAACTATCAATATGAAGAGTAGACTAAACTCCGCCCACAATTAATCACGCCCCTTTTCAATCTCCACTCACTTCATTCAATCTCTTCTTGATGGAGATAGCATATGGCCCTTCATACTTCTCTGCATGCGTACCAAGCATTGTTTCTAGGATCACTTTTTGAAGCGAGGACTGCAATTACGTATGTAGTTCAGATGAAACCGGCCCTTTCAATTTACATGAGACTCCGCCCCTTTCACGATCCACTTACCACTTCCCATTCAAATAGAGCACTCATATCCAGTTCATGTTCTTTCATATACTTCTTCAGTTGTTCGATAATCTTATCGTGATGAGTCTCGATCGTGGCCTGATTATCGAGTGATGTTGATTATTGAATATTGAATATAATAGACAAAGTCGCTTACAGTCTCGGACATTTGAATCAACTTTCCAATTTCTTTGAGCATAGGAGGAATATGAGTATACGTAGAGAACACTGAAATAATAGATCATCAATCAATATTCAATCAAAAAATCAATACTTGAATCATTGAACATATTCCTCTTGATGTCATTGATTGATAAATAATCTTTCTCACGAAACTTCGCACTCCACTTCTTTGTCATCTATAATTCAATCGATAAGTATCTGCTACAGTATTCACTGACTACAGTAATCAGCAGGAACTGTAATCAACGCCAAGTTAGTACTCACAAATTCGATCTTCCGACGAGCGAACATGTCCATGGCAGAGTACAACCACGATTCGAGATCATCCAATGTGCTTGTTTCCTGTAATCGATAATGCCTTAGACCACGCCCTCTTAGACTCCACCCCTTTGGGTATATGAACCTTTCGAAGACGAAGAGGAGCATAGACTGGATGAACAACGTGAATGGGACATCGATCCTTAGGAGAATCAATACGACGCATTGAACCGAAGCCAACCTGAATAACAATTTTATGTATCGTATTGATAAACGTCGACGACATACCAAGTAGAGATTGCACGTATTCGCACCGAATCCAATCACCATATTGGATGGCTGAAATGAGAAAATATAGATTGATTGCATCAGAGGCACTACTCCAGAAGCCTAGATAGCCCCAAAAGTAGGCTGATCTGGGGTCGAACTAGATCAAAGATCATTCACTCCTTAACTATAGTTTAGCCTTCCTGAATCTGTGCAATGGCCCCAACCCCAATCAGAGCTACTGGAGTAGAGGCAAAACGAATTCTTTCTTACTTGAATGGAGAGATGAAGAATATTGCGTCGATGGAGCTCACGGATACCTTCTAGAGCTTGAATCGACAATCGAAGATCAGAGTCCACACTACAAAGATCAAAGATCATGATGAAGTGAATGAGATCGGATAACGCACGAGAATTCACGCTGCAGAATGTTGCTGCGGAGAATGTTCAGATTTGGACCAGCAAGCTGAAAATATTATACAAGGTCAAATAGCACTAGCACTAGCACTAGCACTAGCACTAGCACTAGCACTAGCACTAGCACTAGCATTAGCACTAGCACTAGCACTAGCACTAACACTAGCATTAGCAGAAGCACTAGCATTAGGTTTGGACAGAACTAAAGCGAGACGAACCTCAGTAACGAAATACTGACAATCGATCGATCGATGGAAATCAATCAATGGAAGAATATGCGAGAATACAGACGGATTGGTATCACAGAGTCGATACAGGTTGAGTTCATTCTAAAAACAATCAATCATTAAGTCCACTTTCAGACTCCGCCCACCTCAAAATCAATGATAGCCTCTCTCTTGGGTCGTACAAGGCGTTTAAGGCACAACACGTCATGGGCATGTGCCTCAGATGTTCGAACTACCAATACCTAAAAGAAGTTAGAATTAGGCCACGTCTCTTTATATCGCCGATCTACCTGTGAGAAACGTCCAGACGAGAGGATTCTCAATGGAGTGTACTTGTTGTTGTTGATGCCTCTGAAAATGATGAGTTATCATCAAAGATCAAAGATCAATTCTCTTACTTGTCGAAGATCTTAGGCACAGCCATCTGGTCGTAGTGAAGCTTGTCCACGTTATCCTCTTCGGCCTATCAAAGATCAAAGATCAAAGATTGTAATCTCAAGATATCAAGAGTATCCATACCGAACTGTACTCCAACGGTTTGTAGCTCATCGTTGAGAGAGGCCGCTAGCACTAAGGACAAGCGTATGAAATGAAAGAGTATGAAACGACCTATTTATATTTGTACACTTTTTGTTAATGATATTAATTCAATTATATCACCATGTCTCATTGCAATGCATGCAAATCTATATACATTCTCAATTATTATTAGCATCTATTATCCTAATTCACTCTGCACAACATGCACATGAAAATTGAATTGATTGGATTCAATTTCATCTCTTCATTTTCATCCATTCATTCTATCTAAGCCGGTCATTTGTCTGTCTTCTCCGTAAATTAATGTGAAGTGCAGTATAAAAAGTATGCAAATGTACTCTAGAATTATTGTATAGCATGCAGATTAAATAAATAAGGCCCCTCTGTTTCTGCCAGGGGTTCTAGACAGCGGAACTCTACTCAGTGGTGTTGGCCATCTTCAGTAGAATCACCACTGAGTATTGTTATAAAAGTATTATATAATAGTGAAAGTATGCATCTAATACATACTCATTTCAGCTAAACAACTAATGAGATGCACGAAAATAAAAGAGTGATCAAGTACAAAATCAAAATATCATGACAATAAAAGAAAATCATTATCAAAGTATTGAGGTTGTCTCAAAACTATGGTCATGCATGATTTAAATATAGCTTAATTTTTTAGACTACAAATTGATTATTGAACTAACAAATCCACTTTTATTCCGAAAATAATCTTTGATAACTTTGGTATCGAACATTTGATGTAATGATATATTTTCTACAAACTTTCCAAAGTATGACAGTTTGATTTGGATGTCGGTTTTCGAAGTACATTTGTCTTGACTTCTATAACACAGATCTCCTGTAAGAATGAAAGAAGCCAACCGACAGTTTTAAATTTTATCTCACTGATTTGGATGAAACTTGTTTGATTAATCGTAATGAGGGAAATGAGAAGGCCTAGGCACTTGATTTCGCCAAATTTGAATTTTTATCGATTTTTTGATCTACCACTTCGGGGAGCCATATCTCACTCAAATTTTGACCTAAAGCAAAAATTTTTTTTCCAATCGACTCGAAATGAACTAATCTTGAAGTTACTATACGAAATGTATGGACGAAAACGCCATCTTCTACCTGTTTTCTTCGAAAAACTGATTTTTTCTGTACATTATGCTAATTTTCTCAAACTTTTTCAACAAAGGGTACGATTTTTATTCGCGATTCTGATTCCCCATCCCCGAATGGAGGTAAGCACATAATTCATCAGCCGTAACTCACGACAAGACATATCGATCCTCAGAGTGCATCCGGACTGCGTTATTTTCATTCAAAAATGCATTTCTTATATCACCTCTTCTCATTGTCATGCAAATTCGCAATTATGGTATACCAATCGATAGATCTCGACGAGCTCTATAAAAATGACCTAATAGTAAAAGTCATGAAAGTTGACCGTTTTCAAGATATGCTTCAAAATCCGTTGCACTACCAAATTGCTGTGTAATGCAATGAGACTGACACTCTCTTCCCCTCTCTTTGCATGCAGTCAGTGCTCTTCCAGCTTCATTCGACACTCGAATCTCCTCCAGGGGATGATAGAGAGATCACTGCTGAGGCTATCTCTGATTTTGTTTACAGTGATCTCAAGGAGTTTTTCTGATCAATGATCCGGATATTTTTTTCGATCATTCCGATTCCGATATCGGAATGATCGACGAGTAGTTTCGTATTTCAGAATTCTTATTTTTCAATGATGAATATCTCAGATAAACCTTTTTGCTGTTTTATTTGTTATCCTTTCCTATAATATTATTAATAAATAATTTTATAAAAAACACACTGGAGAAAGCATAGAACGTTTCTTTGCGAATCGATTGCATTGCAGAGCAATTCGGTATACCACTATAGTGCAAAAACGGATTTTGAAGCATATCTTGAAAACGGTCAACTTTCATGACTTTTACTATTAGGTCATTTTTATAGAGCTCGTCGAGATCTATCGATTGGTATACCATAATTGCGAATTTGCATGACAATGAGAAGAGTTGATATAAGCAATGCATTTTTGAATGAAAATAACGCAGTCCGAATGCACTCTGAGGATCGATATGTCTTGTTGTGAGTTACGGCTGATGAATTATGTGTTTACCTCAATTCGGGGATGGGGAATCAGAATCGCGAATAAAAATCGTACCCTTTGTTGAAAAATTTTGAGAAAATTAGCATAATGTAGAGAAAAATCAGTTTTTCGAAGAAAACAGGTAGAAGATGGCGTTTTAGTCCATACATTTCGTATAGTATCTTCAAGATTAGTTCATTTCGAGTCGATTGGAAAAAAAATATTTTGCTTTAGGTCAAAATTTGAGTGAGATATGGCTCCCCGAAGTGGTAGATCAAAAAATCGATAAAAATGCAAATTTGGCGAAATCAAGTGCCTAGGCAATCTCATTTCCCTCATTACGATTAATCAAACAAGTTTCATCTAAATCGGTGAAATAAAATTTAAAACTGTCGGGAAAAGGTCTCATTTTCCTACGTTTTTACAGGAAATCCGTGATAATATGTCCAATAATGAGGACATATTATACTAAATACTTTATATCTAGTTTTTAACAAGAGTAAATTGAATTCATTTGTAGCAGTATATACTTACAATTTTCTTAGTGTATGATGCGAAAACTGTCTGCCATATATAAACAGTGATCTCGGTTCGAGGCCACTAATATCTCTTATAATATCCTCCACTCACACTGCAGATTTGTATTTCGAATTTGTCGTTTTTTAATCCTATTTCCTCTATCTCTTTGAAAGATTGAATAGGAAGAGTATAAAATGGATGAGACTGTTTAGATAAAGGATTGATATCTTCAGAGATGCAACCAAAATTAACTATTTGATCATTAAGACCAAGAGGATATGCTGAATTAAGTGACTCAATACATGAAAGTTCTTTCTCTCTTTCTTTTTTCTGTTAGCTCATCTTTATTCTTTCCGTGATCTAAAATATCAATGGAGAATGACTCTCGAGTATGACCGTTTTCTTTGAAGTGCTTTATCCAAACGGTCATCATTATATTCTTCATTATATATATAAGTTTAGTATATTGGTCATGGTCTATGGTCCTTCAGACCAGAATAGGCCAGCCCATAGATTGGAGGCGCTAACACTGCGACTCAGCGGTTATAGATTGATATACAGTCCCATTCTAAAGGCTGCAGGCTAGAGGCTAAATGCTGAAAACCTTAATTTTTATATTTATATCCATATAAATATAAAAATAAAGTGAGGCGCATGATCTATCTTTCTCTTGTATGATCTATCTTTCCCCTTGTACCGATTTATTTAACTCTTGTATCATTATCATCTACTGTCGTCCCCACTTGAATCAATGTTTGATCTCACGCATCATTCCATAATATTGTTTTACTTTCTCTTTCACCTATCTGTCTATCGTTAAAGATAAATAAATTATTATTATATGTGCGTTTTATTACAGTGTATCTAATTACGAATTGCGGAGGCAAAAAGAAAGGAGCAGTGATAGCCGAGGTTGTGAAAGACAAAATAATATCTCAATAGCACAATCTTGTATTAAGGGAGTGCCAAAAAGCGGCACGAACATCAGCTATGGATAAAGAGTGAGTCTCACGATAATACAGAGATCAAAGATCAATAGTTTTCCTTATTTCAGAATAGATCCCAATAAGAAGAAAGAGATCGAAGAATGGAATAAAGCAATCAATAACGGAAAATGTAGAGAGAGAAAAGATGATGAAACCATTGATGTAATTGATCTTTCATCTTTGACTCTGATCTTTGATCTTTGATCTTTTCAGGATCAGCCAACTGATTGGGGTAATCCTCAATCTCTATCATAGAAGTAAGATCATAGAAAGAAAGATAATTATCACATAGAAAGATAATTATCGATTAGTCTCGCTCTCAGTGATAATATGTACACATTTTACCCAGAAATAAATAATGCGTGGTGTTTATTTATTTATAAATTGGATTTTATACGGATGATAGGTTTTCCATTGAATAAAATATGTTCGGATATCTCATATATTACTGAATAATGCTGTACAAATATGTATAATTATCATTTATTCATACGAGGCACCGGAGTGTGATATATACATAAAGATCTATGCGAAAGTCATGATGCTTTAATAATTTGATTAGAAATACCCGTTCAGAGATAATATAAAATAATAAGTGAAAGAGTGATGATTCCTATGGAAGCAGGTGCTGATTTCGTCTCAGCCGCAGTTGTATCATTTAGATTTGGTGGGAGTCCGGTGTTGGTTATAGTAGACAAAGGTACGATAGATGGCTTTGTTGTTGTTGATACTATAGTGGTGGGAGTTTGTTCTTCTCCATACATTATATCGCTACTGGTGTCGAGAATCTGAGATTATCACGTTTTTTTGTTGCATTTTTGCAGTGGGAGTTTTAATGTACAGTGAGACGAAAGAGACGATAAAGAATTTCAAATCAGCTTTAAGTGAGTTTACTTATGACGTTATTATATAAATTGAAAACTTAATAATCAATTCATACCCTGACTTCCTCAATCTCTGGATGTTCTGTTTCATAATAGAACTCTAATGCAATATCATCATCAAGTTCTTCACTCTCATCAGGGGGCTCCTGCTATTTAAAATAATCATCTTTCAATCATAAACATTTAATAGTTCATCATCCTACAACAATCTGGATGGTCACAGATCGTAATACTTTTCATCACTTGATAAATTTTATTAAACACTGGAATAATAACAAAGGGAACCCCGTTTATATCATGTAATATGGAACAGTTAATTCTCACCACAGGGATATCTTGAGTAGTAGTTGATGAAGTAGTTGATCTAATCGTTGTCATTTCCATTGTAGTTGTCAATGTAAGTGGTTCCAATCTTTGAATCGGAGTTGTCTCTTCTCTTGTCCATAATGTATTAGATGGTGTAGTATGAGAGATATGTGGACGAGGATGGAAGGGGCGAGGAGGATTATTACGAGCCATCTCTGAATAAATACGATAGAAATATTATAGAACCGATCGAGTTTCAAATTATCTTTGTAGAATATATTACTAAAGTGAGATAACCGTTACTTCACCACTAACTATAAATGATCTTATCGTCTGTAGAGTAATGATTGCGAAGTGAAAAACCACTCCATTTAATCGATATCTTAGTTCGAACAACAAACAATACAGTAACTAACCAAACTTTGGTAGGGGATTTGCTGTTAGATGATTCAATGTACCATTGGATACAAGTCCTAGTTCAACTCTGAATGGAAGTTGAGCAATACAAAGAGGAGATATAGAGTGATCTCCTTTCAGTGATTGAATATACACATGAGTGGGAGCTGTGGCTGACTGAAATTAAATATTTATTTAATTACTAATATTCTGTTCCACCATCGATCACCATTGCAAGCGCAACCACCCATAAATACAGTTTTGTGCACTACACTTTCTCGCATCATTTATTTCCTCTGTGCGTACATATTTTTCAATTATGAAAATCTTAATCGCTAATGTGATGTCAAGTACTTTTTTGCTTATCTTGGAACAAAAATGTCATCGCGGATAAAAAAGAAATTAAAAGGCAAATCAAACTGGTACTGTAGCTTTTGAAATGCGAATTTTCAACAACATTATATACTCGAGAAACAATGTACAAATGAAAAGTTTCAATGAAATAATAATTACTTTTTTTCCGCGATGACATTTTTGTTCCGGATGGGTAGTCATAAAAAGTACTTGATATCACTCACATTTACGACTAAGATTTAAAAAATGTACATAATGAAACCTGTTTATCAGTTTCTGCGAAGATCATGATATCTTTATCGATTGCCATTGAATTCAACCACGAAGTTTTCTCATTCGTCTCTCGAATCATTGACATTGAGTTATGGGATACCACTGATTTTGGTCTGCAATCGAAAATGTTAACAAAGACACATGAAACAGATTTCGTTTCCTTGCCGTTTTTGTCGGGGGTTAATTGTGTGAAATTCGGTTTATGATAAGTATGATGAATAAACAAAATATTCGATAAAGATAAATTTAACGTACCTGAAGAGTAGATCAAATGCACATTCATATACAAATCTTCGATTGAATCGATTTCTTTTATAAAGAAAGTTCTTATCAGTATCCAATGAGAGAACGTATTTGTTAGCCACGTATGTCTCGCCAATTTCTGAAATTGAATTTGACAATTATTTTTTCCTAAATTTTCAAAAAAAGATGAAATATGTCAACGGATCTCTTGAGAATGAAATGATCTCTCATTTAAAATCATTATCCATAATTTCACCAAATTGATTACCTTCATCATTGTGTATATTAAATTTATCGAGTAGCATGAGATGATTGGATGGCTTTACTTGGAATTGTCGTACATTCCATCTGGAGCCTGATGATGATGAATCGATGAAGTACAGTATATCAGAGTAGGCGGAGTCAGCAAATGAAAGATCGGTATCGAGTGGAAGTTCCGGTGTACTATGGGAGCACGCGGCATATGGCAGTGATGCTAACAAGGAATAACTGCAAAACTTTATTTTATTTCTGAATTTCACCTTTACATGAAAAAAAGTATTGTGCAGAATATATATTTCAGTTATTTATTATTATAGTTTATGTAATTATAGCTTATTATAGCATTATTATATTTTAAAATAGAATACATAGAGTTTGCCACATACAACTTATATGCCAAATAAACTTACTAGAAGATAGAAGATCCAAATAGAATGTCCAATGGAGGAATATTGATTGAGAGAATGCAAACTCTATTGCCGGACTGTTTGATCAATAATCTGAAGAAAAAAAGAAAAATTTCTATAGCATTTCAATATTACTTGAATTGTAAGCTTCGTTGCAAGCATGAATAACGAACATATTTTCTAATATTTCTAATATGGAAAAGTATACCTCAAATTATTGTTGTCAATCAATTGAAGAGAGATCAGATTGGGAAAACAGTAATTATTGCTCGGATCGGATTTTATTTGTGAGAGCAACGGGATTTGAGATGGTCGTGCAAAAAATATTTGGCAGTCCTTAAAGTGGTACATTCTATTAGGAGAAATGAATGAGATATAACATGGTGCAATATATCTAATACAAATTGATTGTTCATTCTGTATTCTTGCTAGTAATTCTCACCCTTTTACTTATTTTCGTGCAGAACTTTTTTTGTCAGTGCTACAATTTCTTACGCCACAATTCTTCTGGTCTAGACAGGGAAAAACTTTTTTTTTAATATTGATAGTTGTTTGTGACATTTCAAAAGATTTTTTTTTGAAAACGAGGCAAAGTCTGCGCATTTTTCTTCTGCTTGAGCGATTTTACACAAATATCTCTCAATTTGAGGGTGAAGAGAGAAAGAAACAGATATGAGAATAGAGTAAGAGAGATTGAGGGAAGAGAGGGGGAAGACAGAGAGAGAATCAGAAAATTAGAACCTTACCTGAGTAATACCATACAATATATGATCTTGACCTCTTTGATTACTTTTCTCTATGACTCTATTCCAATTATGATATCCACAATCTGATGAACCTATAATACATCATAAACAATATTTACAAAAATTACAAAATATTCCATTGTTTTCAATGATGGAATAATACATTCTTATGCCAAACTCGAGAGAGATTTAGGCAAGATCTAACACACGGGAAACTAATGGAACACTAATTAAAAATTAATCTTCACACGTATTCTGATCAACAATAATATAAAGTGAGTCAACTTCATTTTGGACATACCATGTATGGTGTGAACCAATATAATGAGAATATGAATGAACAACGCATAGATATTGTTCGCCTTCTTCATTTCTTCATGAATCTATTGGAATAATGGAGGGGCAGTGCATAGAAGACATCTGGATAAAGAAGAATGACATTATGAATAATGAGATGAATGAGATATCGGGGGAATTTCTTTTTTTTTACATAAACATGGAAAAATGTACGACTGCCGTTAGAACACCAAACCAAAGAGAAATGAAACATATATAATAACGAATTTATGCTATTGTATGAATATGAAAAGTGATCCACTTTTATAGAGGACAACAGACGTAGCACTGTAACCCGATACTAATATAAACTATCCAACATCATCTACAGACTTAAGAAAAAGTGAACAAACTTCCAATAAATCTGGATTCAATGGACATAAATAAGAACTACCGTAACCCATCTAGGAATTCAGAAAGGACAAAAAGATGGCATATAGTGGTGTCTCTCTTAGCATAGGCACAGACCATAAGAAAGAATAGAGGGCTTAGAGATGCAGAAGGAGAGGGAGAGGGAGGGGCAGAGGGAGAGGGAGGAGGATGACTCGAAATGCCTATCATTGACTACGCAATACATCATTCGAGATAGAGGAAAAGAGGAGAAAAGCAAGGAAAAAGAGAAGAAGAGTGAGGGTTGGAAATATATGAATAGTAGTAGTAAATGGAATATGAATAATGTTTACTAGTTTACTATGAATTTTAAATGGTAGAATATGGGGGTCTTTAAAGGGACCTTGGAGCATCTTGAGACTATCGGTTATGACCACGATCTCTCTCGATCTCAATATGATCTATCGAAGGTGTATGGAGTTGAAAGTTGCTAGTAAGAATGATTGCACCTTTAAAGATATTGAGGTAATCGTATTTGAAACGCAGGCTTCTCCCAGGTAAACAGACATAGTGAAAAACTGTGATCGGCAGGCATTGAAATGAGAATAGTTGTGTCCCTTTGAGGGGTATATTAGAAAGGAAGAATCGGATGTGAAATGAACAGAAGAAATAGGATGATAAAAAGGAGATGGAATAGGACAAGGAATGGAAGAGGAGTGATTGATGGAGAAGAAAGATGGACAGGGAAGGAAGAGGAGATATACACCTAGATTGGAAATGGAAGAAGATTATTCAGAGGAATTGGGGATATACTAAAAATTGGTTGGTTAATCTCTCGCTTTTGTTTTCTGTCACTTTAAAAAAACGAAACAAAAAATTGACGAGTTTTCAAATTGTTTCTTCCACTTAACTTCAACTCAGAAACTTTCCAAAATCTGGTTATCTTCAAAGGCAAGAAAGTACGCGGATGTAAGAGAGCTATCACTATTATACCCGAAGGCATGTAAAGAGATGAATCAAGATCGAAATAATATCAATGATATGAAGTGAGGAACAAGTGTGGCTCTTATCTCTTTGTCGATCTGTGTTGAATGTTATTGTGAGTGGATGAAGATTGGTCTCTAGGGCACATTGAAGTATTATCTTCAATCCTTACTATTCCAATCATTTCCACCATACAAACATACAAACATTCGTGAGATGAGTCATAGTAAGGATTTTTTCACAACTCACGGTAATAGGAGATTAGAAGAAAAAACTAGATTTTGGAAAGTTTCTGACATGAAGTTAAGAAGAAGAAACAATGTTCGTTTTTATGTAAATCTATCTTGTGATCCATACAATTATACTTGTCGAATTGTAAAAAAAAAGAATACTAAAAAGAAAGGCTCTAATTTAGTGATTGAATGTTCTCATGTTAACAACTTTACACAAAACGATTTCAATTTCAACATTGGGCCTTTCGGAAGTTTGCATCTGCTGATTTTATGTCCCCCTCCCTTGATTTCGACAATAAAAATAGTCAAAATGAAACCCTCATATAAAATATGATCTCACAGAAAATAAAATAAAATTATTAAGTCCTTTTTACAAAATTGAAAATCTCTTAGTTCCTTTTCTTTTATTTTGAGATGTATGCACTAGGACCATGAAAGAGAAGAGCGTTAGAATGAATGAGAGAGACCAGAATATTGCGTGCTGTGAAACAAAAAAAAAGGAAAGAAGAAGATGAATGCTAGGATGAGTAAATTGGGGAAAATTACTTGAAATCAATATAATAATTGTAAATTATATTCAAAATGTTCTTATTGTTAATACTGAAAATGAAGAAAATCAATACTCTCTGTAAGAAATGTATCACATTATAAGAGTTGGCTTAGAATAAACGGATAAAGCATATGCTTATACAAACTAATACTAGTACATTATTCATTCGATACGCAAAACAAGATCGGGACCAATTTTATTGAGAAGGAGTAATATGAGCTGCAAGATGATTAATTATTAATAAATACCACGGGCCAAACTCTTCAATTTATGATGGATGAAAAGGAAAACACAGAAGAGAATAATATGAGAAAGTAAAGTGAGATTGAATTGAGTACGAGATTGTTGTCGAATGTCATCTAAAAAGTTCTGTATTGTAAAACAATTAATGAAATGAAGATATCTTTAGAGAATGATAAGTATATCCAAAATGTCTTCATGTAATGTCTCTATATTCCCACAAGATGCCATCGTATGGAGTGAATTCCGTTGACATTGGTTACACTTCCTTCTAACAAGGACATCATTTTAGATTCGCAAAAGATTTGAGAGTCCTTCAGAGGAAATGTCAATATTATATCGATACCATATGATAATCTCTTTTTGAATTTATCTATGACGATTTAATGAATAAGAAATTGGAGATCAAGATGAGTCTTCTGAGCATCTATATCAAACACATTACAATATATTCCTTCAACCTCTCCATCTCTCCTTCAACTACTACTATTTTTGTCGTTCTTCATTCTCCAGAAAATCTCGAAGGATCGGCTAAATTGCGCGTAAAGGACCCTCTTGGTGAAAGTGAGAGGAAGGAGATTCGGATGTTGAGAAATTCAGAGAGTGGGAGGTATGAATAAGAGGTTAAATATCGTTGTAAACATGAATATAAAGATGATTGATCACAAACCGAGACAACATGTCATATTTGGCTATAGATCAATCCATGAATGTTTCAGTCAATACATCAATCTATGGACATTTCCCGTAACTTGACAATTAAGGAATAACTTATTATAGATCAACAAATTTTAATTCGATAAAAATTATGATTTCAATGATTCTTTTCATATATTTCAATTCATAAACCAATATAATTTATGAAAAAGACATATCAATTACAGAATGGATGCGTGAATTTTCTACGAGAAAAATTCATAGAAACGACAGTAGTTCCCTAGAAAAAAAAAGTAAAATACAATATTCACAATAGCTTATTGTTAGTAGAGAAATCTTTGAAAAATCATAGAGGAAAATATATAGACCAAGATCCATTATTCATCATAGTTTATCCGTTCTCTTCTTATGGCTCGTTAAAAAATAGTGGAAAACCGAAATGGCGACTTTCCACCCGTTAAAAAGTACCCGGAAAGTCGAAAATGGAAACACGAAATTTGAATTCGCGCGCGCGCAAAGAGGTGCGGTAATTCAAATTCCGACTTTCTGACAGCGAAATTCCATATTTTAGCGAGCAGGAAGCTGAATTTCTATTTTAACTGCTAAAAATCGCAGACGGAAAGTCGGAATTTGAATGGAATTTGAATTTGAATGGAATTTGAAGCGCGCGAATTCAAATTTCGTGTTTCCATTTTCGACTTTCCGGGTACTTTTTTAACGGGTGGAAAGTCGCCGATTTCGGTTTTCCACTATTTTTTAACGAGCCATCAATCTTCTTCTCTACTCTTATACCAGAAAAGAAATAGAACCACTTTACTCATATTTCATATGCGTACTATAATGACCAAAGAATGCATAAACTAAGAAAAGGCAGAGGGAGAGGTATTCGTATATCATTCGTTAATTGCAAAAAATGAGGGATGTGCCATGAAATTTTACTTACAATTAGGCATATCACCAAAAAATGTACAAGGGATGGAGAATTGAAAAGAGAGAGGTAGATAATATGTGAAAGAGATGGATAAGAAAGAGAAAGAGACTGAGATAGAGAGGGATGAAGATAGAAGAATAAAAGAATAAGAGATGATGAATGACTTGAAGAGGAACAGAAAGAAAGGGCATTGAGTTCAAGTTTAGAATTGATGAATTGATAAGAATATATGATATATTGGTTATGATGGATGGTATACTACTTTATCTTCATAGTTCTCCCTTTCCCTCCTCTCTATCCTCCTTGTCTAAGACCTTTTAGGGACAGCTGGAGTTTGAATATGAAAGGGAGGGTTGTGAAAGAGAAAAGAGATTGAAAAGCGTGAGTCTTCAATCTGATTACGGATCCTCATACAAAGTGTCTTGTATTTGCATAAACGATGGTAGAAGATGAAGAGTAAGAGGAAGATGACAGAGAAGTTACGATCTTTTTCCAACTTTATATAAATATGTTTTATAGTTAGTGTTAATCACGTTAATCGTCTATACATATTTTTCAAAGAGTAAAAATATAAAATCAATAGACAAATCATCCAATCAATATTTATCATCGTTTTCAAGACGAAGGAAACTGGGAGGAAGATAAAATGAATATTGATTATTTGAAACCAATATATAGAATAGGGCATATGACGAGATATATAGAGATAGACTAATGAAGTGGAGTCCTTCTCTTTCTTCTTCTTCTTTCTACTTTTCCTCATCCTTTTCAACCCCTGATTCCCCTCTCCTCCCAAGAAGACCCTCACTTCTATTGTTCCCCACCCGGACATACTTCCACTCCCCCCCCCCTATCCCCTTTCTCTCTCCATTCTCTCTCCCTCTCCCTTTTCTCTCTCCCCTCTTTCTCCCTCTCCCTTTTCTCTCCCCCACCCCCTCTCTCCCTCTCCCTTTCCTCCTCTACACATCTCCCCCTCCCTCTTTTACTTCTCTTCCTCCTGTTACATACCAACCAGATACTTTGTTCATTTGATTTAACAAAAAGAGTAATAGAACACGTAGCTAACATATCTTTTCTTAATATCTTCAGTTCTTCTTGAAAATAGACTCACCTTGATTTCAATTTATCTCCCTCTCCCCTCCCTTCTTTAACTTTGAAATTTCAAGGTCGAGAAGATAAAGATAAATAACTGGGAATGATGCAAAAATAAAGTAAAGATTAGAGTGGGAGAAGAGCAGAGAGATAACACTCTTCTGACACAGGAAAGGGAAGACAGAGGAAGGAAGAGAGGAAGAGGGAGAGGGAAGGGAGAGGGAGAGAGGAGAAAAGGAGAGGGATAGGAGAAGGAGAGGTGGAGAATGAGTGAGAGAGAGAAGAATCGGAATAGATCATAACGTAAAGAGTGCAATTATACCATAATCATGACATTCAATGAAGCGTTCTAATGGATTGTCCAATGAAACTGTCAATATGACAGGATTGAATCTGATTATAAGGTAAGTGACAGACTATCGTTATTGTTGAAATCTTTACATATGGACTAATATAACCAAAGGAACTGTGCTTATTCGAATCCGTTGGTATAATTTACAAAAACATTTCTAGGAATATGTACAGAGTATCTGATAACTGTTTTGTAACAGCAAAATGCAACCCTCGATACATTCTAAATGATTCGTCTACATTACATGATCATGATTAGAAACGTGATCATCATGAATATTACAAATATAACTGCATTCAAGATACGATATCAATATATTTATTCCTGATCAAGCAAAGAGAGTCACCCGTAGTCTCTGATTTCATCAACTCAATAATATCATTCTTCTTAACGTCGAGATCCATCTTCGAAGAAGACACCACCATCAAGAGCACAATACTTGGGACAGACACCCTTCTCACCAGAGGCTCCGGGAGCTCCATCCTCACCGGGTGATCCAGGGGATCCATCAGCTCCAGGCTCTCCAGCAGCTCCAGGTGCTCCCTTGGCTCCATGAGCTCCGACCTTGCCAGGGTGTCCAGGAGTTCCGGCACGTCCAGGAGGTCCGACGGGTCCAGCCTTTCCGGGATGTCCAGGTTTTCCAGGGATAGGACGAGACGCGGGGGCGTTCTTTCCAGGTGCTCCAGGAGCTCCGTCCTTTCCGGCCTTACCCCAAGCTCCGGGTGGTCCTGGCCATCCTGGCTCTCCTACAGCTCCATCAGGTCCAGGCTTTCCATCAGCACCGTTGGTTCCGTCAGCACCTGGCTCTCCATCGGGTCCGGGCTCTCCAGGTTGTCCGGCCTCGCAAACAGGGCAAGGAGGAGTGGTAACGGGCTCACAAGGCTTCTGGGGAGGACGTCCGGGGTTTCCGTTGAGTCCGGGAGTTCCGTGGTTTCCGTTCTTTCCAGGACGTCCTGAAGGTCCGGGAGGTCCAGGGGGACCGGGTAGGCAACATCCCGAGCATGATCCTTCGGTCTCAGCGACAGGTTCGGGCTGGTAGTTGGATGAGTAAGAAGTGGTCTCCTCTTCAACGATAGTGGTGGTCTCCTCGAAAGGAGCCTCGGTGGGGATGCCAGTTGAGGGCTCAGAGTCAGTATTCGAGGATTGAGTTACGTACTCTGTGGTCTCAGCAGGTGGAACTTCAGAAGAAGGAGCTTCCGAGTAGGGAGCATCAGTTGGAGCTTCAGAGTATGGAGCGTCAGTGGGAGCCTCAGAGTAGGAAGCCTCAGTTGGGGGATCGGTAATGTTCTCTGTGGTGGGCTCATCGATAGGCTCGGCATAGGGAGCATCAGTGGTGAGCTCGAGATAGCTCGTGGACTCCTCAGTAGTGGTGGTGGGTTCTTCGGTAGATCCGTACTGGCTATCAGATTCAGGAGCAGGGAAAGAGTAGGAAGAGACCTGTAATGCTTGATTGAGACGAGTTCATAGTAAGGGTAAGAACAATTGTCAATGATTTCATCAAAGTGAAAATAAGTAGACAAAGAAGTAAAGAGACCATACGAAGAATTATTAAATACATTACCTGTTCAACAGGGGCATATGTGACAGATGGTTCCGGTCTATCAGTAGGAGAAGTTTCGTATCCTACCCCTCTCTTGATCAATACTCTTCGTACAATTCGTGTACGGTTAGACTTAGGATGGGGTTTCATTAATCTAACATTGGAAACATCCATCCATACTTGTTGAACGGTAGCCTGCAATTAGATTAGATTAGATATAAGAAGATTAAGGATTATTAGAAGGAAGATAAAATTATTTCTATGATTAGGGATAAATTAGGACAGCTAAGATTTCGCAATGCCAATATGAGGGAGGAGACTTGTTAGATAATGAAAGAGGTCTTTATCGAGCATTGATTAGATGAAAAGCGGGACTATTCTGCATTATAAGACTGCTCACAGTGCATTGTCTCAATTCCGTATTCATCTGACGTGAAACGTGTTGAACATATTGGAAGACGATTGGAAGAGTGATGCAGACAGAGAGGATGGCGAGAGCGGCAAAGGTGAGAGTAGTGACTCCTACTACACGATACGCACGAATCTTTACTGCTCGATCGATGTCCATTGTCGAAGGAGAAGTGAAGATGATTGAAGTGGAGGGAGGAGAGACTTATATAGGAGAGAAGAGTTTGGAGATGACCCTGAGTGACCTGAACGGTGATGAATGAAGTAGAGAGGAGTTGAGACAACGATGGAAGAGTAGAGAGTGAAGAATGTGCAGAGATTTAGAAGATCATGATGGTAGATAGGAGATATTTGGAGAAATTGTAAGCCGAGAAAGAGATGGCACAGATTAGGAGGCGACTTTTGAGATATCAAAGTGACAAAGGAGTAGATGACTAGGGATAAGAAAGATATGAAGAGACGGACTGTATCAATAGCCTTGAGTATGTATTGGAATGCACTGTTAAATGGGTCATTGAACGTTCGTCTAACGTAGTAAATTTGTACCAGCTGCTACTTTGAGTCGAATTGAGTTGATGACCCGATTAATAGAACCTAGAGGTTCCGAATTTAGAGATGAGAACTGATCGACCATAACTATTTGATAACTATTATGTTCATGTTAAGAACGAGATGAAGAAGAACTAAAAATACTGAACGTTTTTAAACGTAAAAGGCGAAGATTTTATCGTATTATGCGTAACCCTCGTCGACAGACTATTTCACATACACAATATATATTTGCCTGTTCTTTATGAGAGTGTACTACAATAAGTTATTGTTTACATGGATTTCGTTGATGGAATTCGCATTCCAATATCTATCGTATCCATTGTACTTCATCAATTAGAAAGACGGTAAAGTGTGAACAAATAGTTATAAGTTCATTATCCTCTCAATACTAATCTCTTAATCCTATTTCTCTGATAGTGTGCTATCTCTCATATTCAGAGATTATCTCTACTAGAGAACATCATTGTATGTGTGAAAGTGTTCAAATGGCCCATAATTTGTCAAAGGTCTCCAAGAATCTGCAATTATCAATATTCGTTGAGACTGAAGCAAAAAAAGTAAAATATTTTGACTCTTTGAATTTGCACACAGACTCTTTTAGATAAAGTCTTTTAGAATACTCTCTCGTTTGTCTGGCACTGGAAAATGTCTTGCGATAGACTATTACAAGGTCAACTCATTAGACGAAACATAATAAGATGGCTACAACAACTGATATTTGTGAATTATGATCACTTTATTTCATAAAAATGTTTTGAAGACATCTCACCGAGAAAACTTTCACTAGTGAATGAAGTTAAAACGACGAAATAGAGGATTTTTCTGTATTGCAAATAAACTCGAAACTCACATTTTGATGAAAAGGGCTGAAGAATTTGATTCCCTTTGCTATGATATGATTAGGTTATTCTCTTTACTACAATAAGAGATAGAGTTCTCTTAATCAGGTTTTTGATAAGCTAAAGCCTAACTCACATTAACTTTCTCGGATCACTTCATATCCACATTGTTCCCCAATCGAGTTTACATCCTGAGAGTAATGTAGGTTACCAACTCGAGATAGACTGGTTCGGTCCCGGTTGCTATATAAGCCCGTAGACCAGTTATCGCGTCTATTGACCGCTACACCCCTTAATTCTTCAGTAATTCTTAGATATTCGGGGAGTGCCGTAGGTTGTCCGTATTAAGGATGAGGGTCTCTTCGGCGGCCTTATTGGCCTCAATTATATCGGCTGTCACAATGTCGATATCGTTATTGATTATGGTTAGTATCATTCCATTGATTTCCTCTTGATCAGTAAAGATTAAAGATAATCGAGGATCAGTTCTATTGTGTTTCATATAATATTTTCGATCATCTGAAATATTTACGATAATAATAATAATATGTTCAGATTAATATCTACGTGAATATCGAAGAGTTTTGGTCAGAGTTGGATTTTGAGATGGATCGATTTCGAGTATGTATATTCTGTTGTTTCTTAATTACTGCATACCCACCCACACGTTCAATGGTTTATCTCTATCTCTTCTTTCTCTCTTTTTATCTTCACTCTTCATTTCTCAATATCTATTCACTGTGAGACCATATCAGTAAACATATTGTGAGTATGGTTTGAACAGTTTCACAATGAAAGCATCGCGACCTTGTAAACTCCATAGTTGATGGTTTCTCATGGTAGCATCTTATTCTACGTTGATGAAAGAAATGAATGATTGTTTGGGAATTGTTTTGAAAATTCGATTCATTTGAATGCTTTTAAACATTGGTTTCAAATTGTGTGATTACAGACATCAACTAGTGATACATGGAGAGAATTGGTAGAACTCCATCCTCGTCGGAAACGATCTCCATATGATTCAGAGGAAATGATGATGGGAGGAGGTATACATCATCATCTTCCTTATTGTTCATTCATTTAGTTAATATTTAGTTATAGAAAGCAAGAAACCATGTATATGGACAGGAAAAATCTCATGTAGAATTGAGACATCGAAACACTTCAAACTCTTATACTAATTTTGTAAAGATTCACGCCTTGGAATATAATCTTTATGTCACATTATCTAAGCTTGTCTCATTTGTTATTCTATCTATATATTGGTAGTTAGGTTATGTTACAGGTGACATGGTTGCCGGTCACGGAGAAGAACCAAAGATGCCATATGGTAAGGAATCTGATATATTAACGTTTGCCTATTTCTTCCCGTTAGCAATATTTAAGTTCATTAGTTAATTTTGAATTTTGGTGAATTTTAGTAATACTTTATAATCTTATTACCGCAATTATGATATATCTTTGCACCAACACTATGTACTTTCAAATTCTTTATCACACGTATGCCTATTTATGGCGAATAAAATTATCATTAACTCTTCTTTTTGATGAATAATAATGATTGAAATTCTAGAGAAAATGGGAGATGAAGCAGCTCATGGTGACACAGCAAAGGCTCCTTATGGTACTCATTTCTATTACTGTTATTAGAAAACAATGGTTGGTATGTAGATAAATTCATGTAATATGGAATTATTCAGACTGGAATTAAAGAGTGCATAATAATTCTTTTTTTTGTTGCAGATGGAATGATGGCACCTATGGAAGAGGATAAGAAGGGTTCTCCATATGATAGAATGATGATGGAAATGATGAGAGGGATGGGTAAATATCTTGTATTCGTTTATTTTTGAAACGGAAACAAAATATAATAGGAAGTAAACTATTGATGTGAATTACATGTGGGATATCAATTACAACATTTTAATAAATAAAGGACAACGGCAGTTCTCGATTCATTTTCCCGTCGAGATCATTTAAACATCCTGATCAGAGATGTTCGTTAATGAAAATTTTCGTTAATTCGTTAAGTCGTTAAATTAACGAAAATAAGTCGTTAATTTTCGTTAATTTCGTTAACTTTCTTTAATGCTCAAAGCATGAAATTTTTTTCCAAACGCGTTTATTTTTAGAATAACATGAACAGTGATGTTCCATAAATCGATATATCAATTGTTTTAAAAAGAATACAGCTTTAAAAACTGGAAAAAAAGAACTTGGACAAAAAAATAGATTTTGCCTTGAAGTGAGGCGCTAATGTGTAACAAAAATACGCCTCTCCAGCATTTAACCGCTCATTTTCATTAACGAAAAAATTAACGAAAATTAAATTATTTTCGTTAATTCGTTAATAGTTAAAATTTAACGAAAAATATCGTTAAAATTAACGATTTTCGTTAATTCGTTAATCGTTAATACCATCTCTGATCCTGATGTACCGTACCGCGGCTCGCGATAAACTGCAACTTGATGGGCATCTCAAAACGTTCATACTGTTTATAGTCGCGCTAAGAATATAGTCGATGTTGTGTATAAAAATTGGCTAATCTTGCTTTCTTTTCTTTTCTCCTCATGACATAAAATGATCTGAACATTAAGGTATGGCTCCTGGTTTCATTCCGCCGATGCCAATGACTCCTAATATGATGAAGGTTATGATGAAGAAGGCTATGGCACAAAAAGCTAAGGAAGAGGCTAAGAAGAAAGAGATGGAAACAGAAACGATGCATAAGGAAGCAATGTCACCAGCGACACCAGAGGTAAACATTCATCTTCATTAAAGGACAATTCTACCCTTAGCAACTCTTCATTCAATTCACGTTCTCTGTTAACGAGAAAATGTTACCAGAGCGGACCGTTTCAAATTATTTTTTTTCACAAAGTACAGCGTGAAATATAAAAAAGAGCAAGGTATCGGACATTGTTTAGCGCGTTCAATTGCATTTTGTTCCCTGCTCTTTCTTATTCTATCACTTTCCCGCACTGTTTCACGATAACCGCCATCGAAACTTGATATCGTGTTATTAATCATATTGTTCAGCACGACGAACCTCCCGGCACTGAAGTTCCTCCTGCGTGTCATTGTAACAAGAAGAACAAATGTCCACGAGGTCCTCCGGGACCCAAAGGATCACCTGGCGCACCCGGACCCAATGGACTCGCTGGAATTGTCAGTTTCATTCCGTTTCTATACTTTCAAATCTCAGTGTTGAATGATTGACTTTATCAACTTTGTGAGAAAATATAGTCATCGAACACTGATAAGTACTTTCATATGTATTAGAATAAGATATTCTAATATACAATATGTGACTAATAATAATCTGTATTATTTAAGGACGGTGTAGCTGGAACTGACGCAGATGATCTCACTCTCGATTCACATAATATGGAGAGATGTTTCTATTGTCCACCAGGACCAAAGGGACCAACAGGAAGACGAGGATCACCTGGTCTTCGTGGAATAGCCGGACCGAATGGAGCAACAGCAGCATCAGGAAAGGATGGTATGCCTGGTCTACCTGGATTCACTGGACCTCCTGGAAACATTGGACGAATGGGGCCAAAAGGACCACCTGGAGAGAAGGGATCCGATGGACGAAAACCAATTGGACGTCCAGGACCAAAGGGACAACACGGCCCACCTGGTCCTGCTGGTGCACCGGGAGGAGATGGCAAGGAAGGACCAAAGGGCGATGATGGAGAACCAGGACCTGATGGACCTCCGGGTCCCGAAGGAGAGAAAGGTATCGATGGAGCACCTGGACCCGAAGGACATGATGGTAGACCAGGATTAGATGGAGGATATTGTCATTGTCCAGAGATGAGCAGAGCAAGGTCAAAGGTTAAACAGATGAAGGCTAAGGCGAAACCTTCAAGTAGTGAGAGTGAGGAAACTCCAAGACATAAAGGAGATGATAAGTCTGAGGAGAAGGAGGCACCAAAGCATAAGGGATATGATAAATCAGAAGAGAAAGAAGAATCAACGCCTTCAACGAAGATGAAGGGGCATGATAAATCTGAAGAGAAGATGATGCACAAGCACATGGGGTACGATAAGTCTGAGGAAAAGGAAGCACCGAAACCATCACCGAAACCGAAGAGTAAAGGCGCAATGAAACCTGCTGCTGAACCCAAAGGAAAAGGTTATGACAAATCGGAAGAGAAAGAAGAACCGAAAGGTAAAGGTTATGATAAGTCTGAAGAGAAAGAGGAAACAATGAAGGCATCGAAGGGAAAAGGTTATGATAAATCAGAGGAGAAGGAGGAACACAAGGAAACGCCAATGGGAAAAGAATATGGAGGAGATGATGGAGGGAAGAGTTCACCCAAAGAGGATCATATGAAAGGAGGTGGAAAGGAGTATGGAGAAGATATGGAAAGCCCCAAAGAGGAACCTAAGAAGGGTGGAGGAGGAAAAGAATATGGAGGGGATATGGAAGCTCCGAAAGAAGAACCTAAGAAGGGTGGAGGAGGAAAAGAATATGGAGGGGATATGGAAGCTCCGAAAGAAGAACCTAAGAAGGGTGGAGGAGGAAAAGAATATGGAGGGAATATGGAAGCTCCGAAAGAAGAACCTAAGAAGGGTGGAGGAGGAAAAGAATATGAAGGGGATATGGAAGCTCCGAAAGAAGAACCTAAGAAGGGTGGAGGAGGAAAAGAATATGGAGGGGATATGGAAGCTCCGAAAGAAGAACCTAAGAAGGGTGGAGGAGGAAAAGAATATGGAGGGGATATGGAAGCTCCGAAAGAAGAACCTAAGAAGGGTGGAGGAGGAAAAGAATATGGAGGGGATATGGAAGCTCCGAAAGAAGAACCTAAGAAGGGTGGAGGAGGAAAAGAATATGGAGGGGATATGGAAGCTCCGAAAGAAGAACCTAAGAAGGGTGGAGGAGGAAAAGAATATGGAGGGGATGAAAAGGGACAAGAGCTAAAGGAGGAACCTAAAGAAGAGATGAAGGAAGCACCCGCTGGTGGAAAAGACTACGGAGGTGATGGAGATGGAGCTAAGGAAGAAGAACCCAAGAAGAGCGACTATGATAAGAAAGCTGGAGGTGGAAAAGAGTACGGTGGAGATGAAAAGAAAGAGGAAGCTCCTAAAGAGGAAGCTCCTAAAGAAGAAATGAAGGCGGAGGGAGGAGGAAAGGAGTACGGAGGTGACGAAAAGAAAGAGGAAGCTCCTAAGGAAGAAATGAAGGCTGAGGGAGGAGGAAAGGAGTACGGAGGTGACGAAAAGAAAGAGGAAGCTCCTAAGGAAGAAGCTCCTAAGGAAGAAATGAAGGCTGAGGGAGGAGGAAAGGAGTACGGAGGTGACGAAAAGAAAGAGGAAGCTCCTAAGGAAGAAATGAAGGCTGAGGGAGGCGGAAAAGAGTACGGAGGTGACGAAAAGAAAGAGGAAGCTCCTAAAGAGGAAGCTCCTAAAGAAGAAATGAAGGCTGCGGGAGGAGGAAAGGAGTACGGAGGTGACGAAAAGAAAGAGGAAGCTCCTAAGGAAGAAGCTCCTAAGGAAGAAATGAAGGCTGAGGGAGGAGGAAAGGAGTACGGAGGTGACGAAAAGAAAGAGGAAGCTCCTAAGGAAGAAGCTCCTAAGGAAGAAATGAAGGCTGAGGGAGGAGGAAAGGAGTACGGAGGTGACGAAAAGAAAGAGGAAGCTCCTAAGGAAGAAATGAAGGCTGAGGGAGGAGGAAAGGAGTACGGAGGTGACGAAAAGAAAGAGGAAGCTCCTAAGGAAGAAGCTCCTAAGGAAGAAATGAAGGCTGAGGGAGGAGGAAAGGAGTACGGAGGTGACGAAAAGAAAGAGGAAGCTCCTAAGGAAGAAGCTCCTAAGGAAGAAATGAAGGCTGAGGGAGGAGGAAAGGAGTACGGAGGAGATGAAAAGAAAGAGGAAGCTCCTAAGGAAGAAATGAAGGCTGAGGGAGGAGGAAAGGAGTACGGAGGAGATGAAAAGAAAGAGGAAGCTCCTAAGGAAGAAGCTCCTAAGGAAGAAATGAAGGCTGAGGGAGGAGGAAAGGAGTACGGAGGAGATGAAAAGAAAGAGGAAGCTCCTAAGGAAGAAATGAAGGCTGAGGGAGGAGGAAAGGAGTACGGAGGAGATGAAAAGAAAGAGGAAGCTCCTAAGGAAGAAGCTCCTAAGGAAGAAATGAAGGCTGAGGGAGGTGGAAAGGAGTACGGTGGAGATGAAAAGAAAGAGGAAGCTCCTAAGGAAGAAGCTCCTAAGGAAGAAATGAAGGCTGAGGGAGGTGGAAAGGAGTACGGTGGAGATGAAAAGAAAGAGGAAGCTCCTAAGGAAGAAGCTCCTAAGGAAGAAATGAAGGCTGCGGGAGGAGGAAAGGAGTACGGTGGAGATGAAAAGAAAGAGGAAACTCCTAAGGAAGAAATGAAGGCTGAGGGAGGAGGAAAGGAGTACGGAGGAGATGGAGCTGGAGGTAAGGAAGAGGAACCCAAGAAGAGCGATTACGATAAGAAGATGGAAGGAGGCGGTGGAGCTCCAATGGGTGGCAAGGACTATGGAGGAGACGCAAAAGCTGGTGGAGGAGCTGCTCCCGAGACGCCCCCTGATGCACCGGCTGGATCTGGAGGAGGACCCGGTTATAGGAAGAAGGTAGCGAAAGCTAAAGCAGTCGCCAAAGTGAAAGTCGTACGTTCAGCTGTCCCCGAAATGCCCTCTATGATGCCGCAAGAGGAAGATTTGATGCTGATCCCCGCTGATTTGTATGCGAGGAGGAGGTTCCAATAAGACACCTCTCTTAGGTGACTTAGTAAGTTACTTAGCAAGTACTTAGTACTTAGTAACTTAGTAAGGTCGATCGACTAAACTAGTTTTTTTCTTGTTATACCTATCCATAGCCCCGTCCCTTTGTGCACACTGTTGACGATAATAAACGCTTTACGATATATGTCAAATCTTTATCTATTTATAAGTTTACAAGTAATATCAGATGAAAGACTAGCGGAACATTTTCTATTGCTGAAACAACACTGAGAGAAATTATGAGGTATTTGATTGTGGTGATTAGCTTTAGAGGTAGAACAATCTTCATAGTCGTTTAAACTTTGGGGGAACATTTGATGTTCGTGAGCAACATAAGTACTATATGGTAAATATTTCTCAGTTTACAAGTTTGAAAAGTAAATGATGCAGTGATCAAAACCGAAATAATATCGTAGAAGAGACAAATATAAGAAGAAGATAGGGTGGATAGAGGAGGGTAGAAGGATTAGTCACTGTACCGAGTTGCATAACACGAGAGAGACTTCCACACCACTCACGGGCTCGAAATGTTTCTGATGTTCGATTCTTCAGAGAAACCTGTAATGGTCACGAATATTTGACGATTATTATTAGTTACATCTGATAAGAGGTAAATTGGATTGTGATCAATAAAACTTTTTTAATTGGAAAAGATGTTTTTTCGCTCCAATATTTCCTGATATTTATACCGTATTTATTAGGCAATCAAGTATTTTTCGTGAATTACCTTTAACATTTTACATAAACCGAATAATTTTATCAAAGACAATTGATCTTCTAAATGTTACAGAAAACTCACCCTAAGGAAAGGAAAAAGACAGACAGATTGACATTCAGTTAGAATCTCCACATCGCGACCATTTCCTAGTGTTTTGACGTCGAAATTGAATCGAGCATGATTTTCTTTCACCTGAAAACACAATTTTATATTTTCCATTTTTTTAAACAATCAATTTTATTTATTCTCTATTTTGTTATATTATAGAATTCCAATCTGTAGAAGTCATAAACTTTGACATGAACCATATCGCTCAATTTACATTTCAAATGTTGGAATCATAAAATATCAGTACAGGCAATGTTGTCCTTATCCATTTTGAGATAAATTTAAAACCCATGTTTTGAAATAATAATGTACACCAAATCTACTGGTTTTCATCATACAATTAAATATGATACCTGCTGTGCAAGAGGTTTGACTACTCCGACTCCAGGGCATCGTAATTCAGGAACGATCACAGTTATAATCTTGAATGAATAAACATGATATTGCATCATTCAATTAATGTGTATTGTCTTTTTTCATCATGATGGAATCATGAAGGAATAGAGCGTTTGCATAACAATTAAGATTTTATTATTCAAACTCATTCTAGTTGGTCACTTATGGGCCACGCTCCGTTTGCTAGCCGACTTGATATTTTTTGGAAACTCTGTATTTATTTCATTGTAATTTTGATCATTAGGAATCAGGACTTTATGAAAATATAAAGAAATACAAAATTGGTTTATTATTTCGTTTGATCGGGTTGATCAGATCGATCGAACAACAATAAAAAATAACGGTACGAAATTTATAGGTGTTCGCAAAAATATTACGTATTTTGAATTGGCTGGGAGAATTTTTGAAAATTCTTTTCTGATTTATGAAAAATTTCGAAAACTTGAAAAATATGATAAAAATTAGATAAGAGAAAACATACTTTATTGTTGTCATTGAAGACACTATTGACTGATACATAAAGATTCTGAGTGGATATGAATGCTTCTTCGATTGTAGCCACGATGTCTGAATATAGTTATTTTTAATCGATGAATCAGTTTCTGTGGAGCGCACATTTATTTGCTAGCGACGATGATCCTCGAGAAAAGAAGTTTTTTTAAAGGTTTTAAAAATTAAATTATTTTTGATGACCTTCAATGTGTGTTTGCGGCATGAGAGAGTTCTCCGATTTCGTATGAACAACCAATTCCTGAAAAGTGTGTCGATATAGTTAAATTATAGATAGTATTCCCACAGTATTCGACAAAAGATCTCGAAAACATCTCAGGACTCCAAATACGTAGACCGAGAGAATCTCAGTGAAACGCTTATTCTATGTGTGTATCTTATTTTTAAAAGAATGTGCTAATTTGACTCTCCACAACCTCTCACTTCATTAATGTTCGAGTGTACCCGAGTTTCAATATATCTTTGATTACCTATCAGAAAAAAAAGTATTTCTTAAAATTAAAATCAAACCTGTTTTGTAACGAAATCATTTCCGTGTTCAGTGACGTTTTTTAAGAACAATACACGATAATGAATCCGGAATGCAAACCATGTTGATGGAGTTAAAGCGTCAAAGGTGAATAACTAGAAATAAATTATTATATTCATATTATTTCGTTTATTCTACAGTTTTGATTTCGGTTCAAGAATTTATAAATATATTTTTTAATCTACATATTTTTAGTAAGAACTCTCGCAGTTCTCTTAGAGTTGTTCCACTTCATTACGAACAAATTGTTTTCCATAAAATCCATTTGTTTATAGAATCTCTTCAATTTTCCCCAAGGAGGAAGTTTTTGTTAGGTCAATAGCAAAGAAAAGAATAAAGAAGATGAAAAGGCGAACATTGGACTTATTAAATGAATTTGGTTTATAATATACTTTATGCGGTGCGAAAGTAAAGTATAATTTCTGATAAAATATTTGATAGGTGCTACGACTTGGGTAGCAAAGATTTATGGTCTTTAAATTTACACCACACTAACAAAAAAACCCTCGAAAATAAGAAATAATTTCTTAAAAATGTAAAATTATTTCCTCATAGGTGACTGAATATCTCTCTAATTTCATTTCGACAATAGTGCGGGTTATTTATTTATTTATTTATCTTAAATGTGGCATATACCCTGTATTTATTAATATACGTATTATTCTTCTTTTCCAAGATAGAAAGTTATGGGCCATAGATTTAGCGATATTTCAAATGTTTATGATTACAATGAAGTATATAGGGTGAAGGATTCAATGGGTGGGAAGGGGATAAGGAGAGAGAGAGTGAGAAGGGAGAGAGGGAGAGAGGCGAGAGAGAGGGAAAAATAATGTAGTGCGTATAGAAGAAGACATTAGTCTCTCCGTGGTTATCCCGAAGTACTCAAATGATATCCCTTTAAAGGACGAGAGAATAAGAAAATAATAAATATGAATGAACGAAGTATTAGATTGGCCAGTAAGTCTTGATTTTGGCACTTTTATATTCTTTATCTTTATAGAGTAAGTTAACGATTGGCAATAATCATAGAGTGGTCTTATGATATCATCCAGATACATAGTTTATGAATCCCCTCCATTTAGAACTATTGGGTCTGGTTGGAGAAGAAGTTGATCTTGGTAGTATCTTTGTTCGAGGAGTGCAACCATTTCTAGAAGCAATACATAGAAGGACTAGGTGACGAAATGGACGGAAGGGAGTAGGATTTGTATGGAGGATATGTAGTTCACTATTCGTTGGGTTGCTCTTCCGATATGTATGAATGTAGATTGAAATTTAGGTTTGAATGAGTGTGGAGGTCCTTGATCAATGTGGACGTCTCTTGTCTCTCATAGAATACTATCTTCTCTCTAGTCATAATGATATCGAATCAATCCAATCTATGAAGGTTAGAAGAATCGAGGCCAAGTCCAAATTCTGATCCCTTGATCAGTCAATTCGTTCGGCACAAATTTCCCATTTTTTACGAACTTTCCGATTTAGTAAAGTCCACGAACCATTGTCTGCCGTTCCACCCAAAAAGTAATTGCAAGATCGCTCATAGAGGATTATCCTCTACAGCCGATCGCGAAAACATTGAAATACTTTTTCATTTAGTCATAATATATGGTTCTTTTACAGCTTCTATCATCGACCACTCTACACCACCTATATTTATTTCTTGTATGCTTCGTATTCTCCTTTCTTCACTGTAGCTGAACTGTCCAAGGAAAGATTAATCTTATGATATCATTTGATCTTACAGTAACATTCAAGATCATTCATAATTTTATTGATATTGACCTCGGTAGCATTTTTATGTTTTCCAACACATTGAATTTTACTCGAGGTCATCAACTTAGAATTTGTATGAACCCTTCATTTAGTACAGGCTATCTATCATTTTTCTCAAATCGTGTTGTCCGAAAATGGAATAATTTAGATCGAACTATTGTCACATCAATCTCTCCTCAAGTGTTTAGTAATTCCATAAAGGTTGCAATCCAGTAATTGCACCTATATCGTCGCTACTTCTTGTTTTAATATGTACTTTAATTGTTTATGAAAAATCTCTTGTCTCTTTTCACCAAGATGCGATAAATATATTATAAGAACTACGAGTTATTCCTCTATTCAATAGAGAATAATATGAGTGTCTCCCTTGAGATCGACTATAAATTATGGAACGGAGCACAAAACATATCAAAATTGATCCTAAAATACCAAGGTCCATTCGAAATCTAAGCCAGCTGATAGAAATATAAAAGGGTTCATCGTCAACTAACTCTATTTCCTCTCTAGAGTACCACGATGTATTATAGTACATGAAGAAGAGATCAAGTTATACTCCTCTTTAGTTTTCATTTCATTTCATTTATAACACATTTATCAAGAGTTGGCATAGACAAGGGCTCTGATGTGCATGGAATTCCAATTCTTGCACTTAGCTTCGCTTAGAAAGTTGCATCCAATAGTCTTCGAAAGAGGTCACTCCATATTGTGGGGGGTCTCCTTTTTCTTCTCCTGCATCGAGGAAACCATTCGATCACTGATCGGCTCCACTTCGGGCACTCATCATTAGCGAGTTTGTGCACCCAGAACCACTTCCTCTTCAGCGCCGTACGAACGAAATCCTGAACAAGAGTCAAGCCCAGCAACTGCTCATTAGAGACACAATCGAGCACAGTGCAGCCTACCATCAAACGCTCCATTTTTCTTTGAGCAACGGCTAATCGATTCGTTTGTGCTTTATTCAGTGCCCAGCTCTCACAACCATATAATACCGCAGGTAATATACACCCATTGAATAGTCTACGTTTATGTGCCATTGGGATAGCCTTATTAACCATGAATGCCCTATGTTTAATAAGGCCTCTTTAGTAATCTTTAGTAATTCGTAATGTTTAGCGGTACTAATTAAATATTGATTAGAATATTTCCTCTTTTGGTCTGAATATTCTTTTAATTTTTCACATTCTGAAACATGGAACAATATTTCTCCGCTGGAGTACATGTTTCCCTTTCAACTCTATAGATGAGGGGGACGGGGAGAGGGAGAGGGAGAGGGAGAGGGAGAGGGAGAGGGAGAGAGAGGGAGAGGGAGAGGGAGAAGGAGAGGGGGAGGGAGGCCGAATCTTTTGTTCAAAGGCGTGAAACAGGCGTCATGCTGAGATAAAGAGAGGGTGGAATAAGTAAGTTTGAAGTTGTTATAGGAAGTATGTAACTAGAATGTATCATAATGTTTATTTGAATGAATGGGTTAATGATCTGATTGATCTGTGGAATGATAGTGATCGCATATCAATGAATATTATTCAATGAAGTCATTACATTGAAACCTATATTGAATCTAAGGATTCTAATTAAACTACACCGAATATCACTCCATTTATGTTTCACTTATATTATAGATAACTACAGTTTTATTCTATTTGGTTCATGAAGACAATATCCGATAACAATATTCGATAACAATATTCGATAACGATATTCGATAATCGAACCCCCTCCTTATTTATCCAACTGTATCGGATATACTATCCCTTCTCTTACTAAGAATGACACTTATAGTGAATAGATCTGATCAAATATCATTGTCGCATACCATCTCTCCCTCTCCCTCTCCCTCTCCCTCTCCCTCTCCCTCTCCCTCTCCCTCTCCCTTTCTACCTCTCTCCCACTCTCTCTCTCCTTCTCTCCTCTCTCATGAACTGTCTCATCTACTTTCTACAAGTGCCGACATTGTCTACAGTGTCTGTTTCTCTTTATCTTCTCTCTCGCTATTCAACCTTCCTTCTTCGTTCAGAATGAATACCAAACAGTATATTTATTATCCCCTTGCTTCAGCTATCTCCCTCTCCCTCTCCCCTCTCCCTCTCCCTCTCCCTCTCCCTCTCCCTCTCCCTCTCCCTCTCCCTCTCCCTCTCCCTCTCCCTCTCCCTCTCCCTCTCCCTCTCCCTCTCCCTCTCCCTCTCCCTCTCCCTCTCCCTCTCCCTCTCCCTCTCCCTCTCCCTCTCCCTCTCCCTCTCCCTCTCCCTCTCCCTCTCCCTCTCCCTCTCCCTCTCCCTCTCCTCTCCCTCTCCCTCTCCCTCTATCTCGAAACATGTCTCAAGGGACAAATGAACATGTGTTCCCGAAATGGGGTAGTTACGATATCCATTTAGGATTGATCTTCCTTCTCATTCGATGATTAGACTATGGTGAGAGATAGAAGGAGTCCAATCAAAGTAAGAGTAGAAGAAGTCATTTAAGGGTATGTTAATGGAGGATATTCTATGAAGAAATAGTCAGTCAATGGATTACGGTATTAGGTAAATCACATATTTAGGTTTATCATCCGGAAGAAAACAGAAAAAATCATTCTATATGGATTTTATGACCTCCGTGTCATTTTCAGTCCACGATAAGAATAAATCACGATTAGCGTGAGGAAAAGTTTTTGAGATATTTCATTGATTTTATGAAAAGTGAGATGTTGTTGATGAATCATGACAAAGATAAGTATAAATAAATACTAAAGATAACAACCTCATCTTTATGATTCGAATTGAATTCAACTTTTCTGTATTCTTCAAGATTTGTTAGATCGAAGATGTGGACTGCCATATCCAGATGTGTCACTGAATCGCCTAAAATATTTGATACTTTATTTATTGTCTTCTAGTGAGATACAACAAATTGACAAAAAAGCAATGTTCAATGTTGGCAGACTTCTCGCTGCCAAAAATGCATTGTGAATAATTGGCAAGAGGGTGAGGTAGGGGGTGTTGTCAAAAATGACGGTAGCCATTTTGTCAGGGACATGTAGACAAATTTGACGAAGTAAATGTTGGCATTGCCAATAATGATGCATTCGTTTTTGGCGCGTCATACGTTGACAAAAATGAAGGCAGCACAATTGCCGGAAATGCTTAAATTCATTTCTGCCAATTATGATGAGAACAGATTTGGCAAGTTACATTTCCGGATTGAATGCCAAAGATGCAATGTTCAAATTTGGCAATAGATGTAAAATTTCGAAATGCCATTTTTGACTCTTTCATTATTGGCAGAAAGGCTTAACTCAGAATTCGCCAAATATGACATCGTCAGAAATGGCAGAAATTTCGCGCAGTCGATAACACGAATGCGACAAATCTGACGACGTCAGATTTGGCGAATTTGAAAAGTGCCAAAAATGAAGGTGTCAAATTTGGCAAAATAGAAAAGTGCCAAAAATGAAGGTGTCAAATTTGGGCAAAATTGAAAAGTGTCAATAATGACGACGTCAAAATTGGCGAAATTGAAAATTGCCAAAAATGACAACGTCAAATTTGGCGAAGTCGTGAATTAGCCAAAAATGACGACGTCATATTTGGGACAAATATGACGAAGTCAAAGTTGGCGAAGTTGAAAAGTGCCAAAAATGAAGGTGTCAAATTTGGCAAAATAGAAAAGTGCCAAAAATGAAGGTGTCAAATTTGGCAAAATAGAAAAGTGCCAAAAATGAAGGTGTCAAATTTGGCAAAATTGAAAAGTGTCAATAATGACGACGTCAAAATTGGCGAAATTGAAAATTGCCAAAAATGACAACGTCAAATTTGGCGAAGTCGTGAATTAGCCAAAATGACGACGTCATATTTGGGACAAATATGACGAAGTCAAAGTTGGCGAAGTTGAAAAGTGCCAAAAATAAAGGTGTCAAATTTGGGCAAAATAGAAAAGTGCCAAAAATGAAGGTGTCAAATTTGGCAAAATTGAAAAGTGTCAATAATGACGACTTCAAAATTGGCGAAATTGAAAATTGCCAAAAATGACAACGTCAAATTTGGCGAAGTCGTGGAATTTGCCAAAAATGACGACGTCATATTTGGGACAAATATGTCGAAGTCAAAGTTGGCGAAGTTGAAAATTGCCAAAAATGACGACGTCAAATTTGGCAAAATCGAAAGTGCCAAATCTGACGACGTCAAAATTGGCGAAATTGAAAATTGCCAAAAATGACGAAGTCAAAATTGGCAAACTGTGACTACTATCAATGGTTAAAATCTAAAAGATCACAAATTTGGGTATCGATATTGCACGGGGTTTACGTGAGCAGGAAAAGGTGGGGAGATGGTAGGGATGAATTGGGAGTATGGACTGATAGAAAATCAATAATAAAATGATACAGTAAGACAATATTGACCACGGTAGTAATCGAGTGTGAAGTAGGCTACAGATGGTGCGGAGAAACAAAATATTATACTGTATAATGATGCATTTGAATCGCTTGAGCCAGGGCAGGGAGGGAAATTCAAAGGAGTTCGGCGATTAGCGAAAAGTGGAAGTCGTGGAACTTGCATGCGCCTGGTTGGCGGCCGTGATGACCCGATTGTCCTGAAACGAAAAAAGTTCATAAAGATTGATTACTGCAGCCAATACTGAAATTATCATCGATTTTACCGTAATACGTGGGCGGCATTGACTCTAGCGGCAAGACCCACCCGATTTTCCCCGTGTTTATCTTGTTGTTTATCGCAGGGGGCCTCTTCTCTCAACGCTCAAGGGACACTTCCTCCCCCCTGCATAGTTTCATTTTCGCGTAAGTCCATCTACTCTTCCAGCCGAGATTGCCTCATATTTTCGTTCCCAGACGAGTACGGGGCTCATTATTAGCTCAGTGG